>VZRW01008836.1:311749-371749 GCA_013398125.1 Aegotheles bennettii | reverse complement strand
TCTTCAGAAAAGCTCCAAACTTGACCCAGGTTCTTGCTGCCTTGGCCACTGGCAAACCCTCCTAGGAACCGTGATTTTCTTGTTCCTTTGCTCTGCTCAGAGCCCACCAAACATCAGTGGTTCTTCAGAGGCTGGGCGATTCTGTGTCTTATCCTTCTGGCAGCTCAATCCAGTAAGAGTATCCTCACCTTTCAGGGTGAACATCTAATGCTGTGGGGAGCAGAGGAGAAGTGCTTTTTCCTTGTGGTTCAGGATTGTGAATATTTGTGTCCAACAGTGACAAAAATGTCAGAGAGGCAGAGAGAGCGCCTGGCTGGTTCTGGCAACTGCCCACATAGGATATATTAAAAGTGTATAAGCTGCATAGAAAGTGTATCTAGATACTTAACCGAATTATTAGAGCTTTTATCTAGCCAAATGCACAACTCTGACTCAGTGACGAGGGCAGGCAGCAGGGAGGGAGAGGTGCTGGCTGTAATCCCTCCTCCAGGGACCATTTAAAAATAATAGTTTGAATAATCATTGAAGCAAAATGGATATCCAGGCTCCTCATCCCAATGAATCGCAGAGCTGGGAAGTCGCTCATTGGATTGGAGAGTAAGATTGCATATGTATTTTTAAGGGTGTCATGAAGAAAGATGGGGAGAAGTGGGAGAAACATGCACTTCAGAAAAGCCCGCAGTTGGGTAAATGGTGTACTCTTCTGTGAACTGGGAGATGGATCCAGGATAAGGATTAAACCGTCCATCTTCTGTGGGTGCATTAATTGTTTCTTGTCATCTCCAAGGACTTCATATTGCAGGGAGGGAAAGATTCCCTACTCGTTTGTTCTTGAAAAATCATGGACTTCAGCTCTTTCCTTCAAGACAAACCATTTCCAGTACTTTGGAGTAAGATGTCTGAATTCCCAGTAAGGGTGAGTTTGAAGGCACAACCTTCAGAGTGCAACTCCTGCCAGTTAATACAGAGAGCTGAGTGTGGCTCCAGCTGTGAAAACTAAGCCTCATCCCTCATCTTCCCATCCACTCTTAACTAGAGTCGGGGATGTGGACCTAGTTGGAACATTTGTGTGGGCCAAGACCATACAAAGTGGGACAATGGAGAAGTGTTCAAGAAGCTCCACATGAGTATGGTCTTAAACACCTTACTATTTTTAAACATGCCTGAGAATTACATGCTTTAGACATCCTCTGCTGTCAGTGCTGGTTGGTTGGTGGAGCCGCAAGCATCACAGGAATAATTTGGATAATTTCTTGACTATTCATGATTAAAATCATTCCACTGAAGGAAAGGTAAGTATGGGCAGATTTCCGTGTTTCTGTTGCCAGCACCTGAATTTAATCATGGAGAACTTTTTCCATAGAAGTCTTCTACTAAAAGTTCTAGCAGTAGCTAAATGCTGGTGCTCACATTGATACAGTAATGTCAGTAAGGCAGCTGTTTTGGGAGAGGGAACACCCTCTCTTTCAGAAGGCAAGGGAACACAACACCCCTATGCTAAACTGGCAAGTTGTCTGGGACAGGGATTTCTTTTCATACCTAATTTTATGGATTTTACTGACTGTAAAGAATATGCCTCTCTGTAGTACATACGGAAAAAATAAATTATTGTTTAGACTCAGTTTTCTTCTTCAGCAAGAGCCAGCAAATTTCCTTCCAATTCAGGTGTTTCGGAATCCTATGCAACAACTTCCATTACTATGGTTGAATTTGTGTCCAAGTATTATATATGATAAAATTGCTTGGTGGTCTCCTTCAGTGGAGTCGTAAGTCCTTCCTAAACATGAATGTGTGCATTTGGCAGCATAGATTTGAGGTGTGGGAATATAGTTGTCCCAGTTTCAAAATTAGGTACATGTGACCATCAGTGATCTGCCCAGGCAGAAAGGGAAAGTCTGTGAAAAAAAAGGGGAAGTCAACCTCTGTTAGAAAAGTCTAAACTTTTCTGGTAGAAAAAACTAAACTGGTAGAAAACTACCAGTGTAGTTAAATACAGAGGCCAAGGAATGGGGTTTTCTTTCTTCTCACTTGATCCCTGAATTGCTTTTGTTTCTACTGAATTTAATTTGGCATTTCTTGTGCCAGTGAGAGCCTCAAGCCTGGGAGGTTCTCCAGGCTGTGGATGGGGGCTAGCATTAGTCCTAGTACTGAATTCCCAGTCTGTTTCCAAATTTTTGCTTTCAGCCAAGTCGATGTTCACAGGTTATTGCTTCTAGTCATAATTTCAGAGATTACATGAAGCTGCAGTAAGTCTTCTCATGTAATTTGGAATTTAGCAAAGAAAATTTTGGAATTACGACTGTGTACAGTGTTCATTTGAGTTTTCAGTGCTTCTGAAGACTGGTATGATATTTTTATGCTAGTAACCGTTAAGCAATATAATCCTTTACCTACATCGTTCATACTGCTGCCAGTCCACTTACAGAAACATGGGGTTAATTTTTTTAACTGGAGGAGTCAGCTGCTGGTAGCTTTACATTCAGGTCCCTCGGATTGCTTGCCTGAAATTAGATGACAGCCAGAATATCAAAATAGTGCTAAATTCAAAATGAATGCTAAAAATTAGTATTGCTTGTGTAGCTAGGTTTAAAAATTCATAAAATGAGTTTCTCAATCCCTGTAGAAGGGGAGTTATGATTTCAGTAGTGGTTTTCCTTGGTGAATATTGTAATGGGTGTTCTCACCAAGCAGTGTTATTGAAATACACGTTTATAAATGCAAAGCATGCACATGTATGTGCTTGTATGTGAGAGGGGAGGCTTTCATTTAAAAGTTTATCTTCAATTATCCAATAAGCTTTTTCTGTGAGCTGAGAAAAAGTTTGATGTTGAACGGTTTTAAAAGAACTTAGTGTATAAAATGGGTTTTACTGAAACAGGCAATATATTTTTATGCTTCTTTCAATTATGGCCATTTTTTTTTTTTTGGACTGTGAATGCAATGCTTTATAAACTGTTGCCTCTAAGAGGAAAATGTGGTCCTCTTCCAGTACATGTACACATACACTTGCAAAATGCAGTGCTTACACTGCCAAGTTTCATTCTTAACATATAGCAACATAAATATTGCTCTCTTCACCCCTATCATTGTGTAATAATTACGTTAGCCTATGTGTGGTGCGAATAGTGTTTCCAATAACAGTAAAAGAAATTTAGAAATAATAAAACTGTCGGTGTTAACAGTGATTCTTGACAAGATTCATGTAAACCTAACTAAAAATGGAAAAAGGTTCACTTGTCAAAAAACAGAATAATGCAAAGTTTGAGGTTTTCTATTTCCCCTCTCAGATTTATTTCTTGTAATGAATTTCATGATTTTTTAAAGAGAGACAGTTGTTCTCCTTCACCCCTTCTCTTTTCCTCTCACACTGCCAATCCTGAGACCAAAAATGGCCTTTTAAAATCAATTGAAGGAAACTGATCCTCACTGTAAAGAGCTTTCACTTCTCTTTATCGTTTAAAAATCAAGACTTCTTTCTATGTATTTAAGACAAAAATTGGAGCACTGCTATTACTTAGAAAGCTTGAAAGAAAGGAGCGCTCCAGTGAGTTCTGTGTAACCCACCAGTTCTTCCAGGCTTGGAAGTAACTGCAGCAGTCTGATTATGTGTTAAACATATAAAAAGCCTCTGATTCAAAGAAATAAGAATCTCAATACTTGACTGGTTTCCAAATAGGCATTTTGAGCCTTAATGGGCTTAGCATTTTTAAAAAAAATCTGCTGAGATATAAAAGCTTTTAAATACTGTATGTACAAACAAAAATGTCAACAAATTCAAACCAATGTATCTGATAGAAGGGTTTGCACAGGAATTACCTGTAAACATTTTCTTTCATGGAAATATGAATGCTCTGACCACAGGATGACAAATTCCAGCTATTGTGAGAAGCCTTGTGGAGTCAAGTACTTAGGGTCACCTTCTTCTGGGGTCTGTCGTGACTGTGATGCTCTAGTGTGTCATCCCTGAGTGTGCTGTTGGGCCTGGCAGGAAAACAGTTGAGTCATCAGCCCTGGAGGTATTTCAAAGATGTATAGATGTGGCACTTAGAGACATGGTATAGTGGTGAAGTTGACAGTGTTTGATTTACAGTTGGATCTGATGATTGCAAATGAGATCTGAATTTTGAGCTGCTGCATGCTGATGTACTACTGTCTGTTAGTTCTGTTGTGCTGCCTGAGGATACGGTAGCATGGGGCTTGACTCTAAATATCTAGCATGTGGACTCAGGATCTCCTTTAGTTTAGATATCAGTAAAGTTCCGTTTGTCTTCACTAAGGAAAATATCTGGATAAGTATCTGAACACTTTAAAAAAATTACTTTTTCCTTTTTCATGCTTCACTGTATTTTGCAAGAAGTTGCGTAGGTTTTAATTATGTCTGTAGGATAGCTCACAAGAATTACAAGTAGCATGACATTTTTTTCATAGTTGAAGATGTGTTGCTGATGACAGCAATTAGAATATATAAAATCTTCAAAGATGTAAAAGGAAAATTTTTAGGAAGAACATTTGAGGGCAAAGCCTGCTAAATACGGAAAGTCTGTACAAAATCAAGGTACAGTGCTTTAGACATCTTAATGCCAGTGATATTGTTAAAAGCTCTTTCAGCATGAGGAATAGGTGTTATATGTTAATTTGTTGAAAGATATAATTAGTTTGGAATCCAGTCAGCAATTGTTTATAACTGTCTTTGGTGCTTTTTGTGTTTTTTGTGGTGTTTTTTGTTTAACTATAAAAATGTTATAACTATCTGGTAGGCTTTGAAGATTGTCTAATATTCCCTGATAACAGCAAGTTTGATAAAATGAAACAAGTAGACAAAACAACTGTACATTGAAGTGGATGTGACTTGGCTTACAGAATATGTTGGATACTTTCCTATGGTCCTTATTTTGATTTTTTTATTTGGCTTACCTGGTACTTTTTTGCAGGATGCTATAACATACGGCTTTTGACACGTGCTGTGCCAACAGGAGTGTGTGGTACATCTTCTGTGGGAATATCCCAAGGAAGAGCTACTGTGGAATGATTTTAAAACTTGGAGTAGGGCTGGTTTTATGATGAGTTGTTGGATGGAGCTTTGAGTCAGCAGCAACTTGATTTAATATTACTTGATCCTGTGAAATTTTCATAGATTTTAAGATGAGGGCAACAGAGGGGGCAGCCTCATTATTTCTCCCTGCAACATTCATCGAAACATAGACGTATTTTGAAGTTGTGGGTTAATTGCTGGCTTAAAGTGTAATTTATTTTTCAATGCTGAATTAGCAATACTTAGGCATATTATTCATGCTTTAGTAGCGAAAGCAGATTAGTTAAACTCCAGGAATTGAATTCTTAAAAAGTTGCATTTTGAAAACAAATGTGCATGAGAGAGAAGGCAAACTATAACAAGACATAGGATGTCATTACATGAATTAAGCAGCTGTTTGGATTACTCTTGAAATTACCGACATTAGACCATGCTTGCAGGGATATTTTCCAATACTGTTTGACAGTCATTATGCTCAGACTGTATTTCTCCTCCTTTCTCATCCTGAAGCCACTTGCCGTTTGTTTGTTGGCTCCACATCTGTGTCGCAGAATGGGAGCTTCACCAATATAAAAATTAGGAAAGTTTGGGCTTACAGCTTATTGTCCACTGAAGTACTCAAAAAGAAACACGGCCTGAATAAATAGACTAGGAAGAGTTCTAATTATGCTTGCTTTTGTAAGCATGAGGATTTGTGGGCTAAAATTCCCTGGATAAACTGTACCGTTACTCCCTTTGCTTAAGCCAATGAATTAAGTGAATTTATTAATATTTATTGGAAGTATGTATACAGGCTTAGAGAGAGATTTATGCAGTAAAGTACCTGTTGGAATTTGGAGATACTTAACCCATTGTAGCTAAACAAATGATCATTTATAAAAATTCCACATGACAGCAGTGCAGTTCCTGTGCAGTCGATCTTCTGCCCGAGTCAGTTCTGTCTCAGCAGTATAGCACAGATAAGAGTGCTGAATCGTATGTCTGGTATTTAGTGCAGTGTATATAGTAACCCAGCAGTTCTCTTCCTCCCCGGTTTTGTCAAAATGCCGTGGTCACTTTCGTTAATACTGCGATCCAGCACCACTAAGAGCAGAAGAGTACGAATAGCTGGTGTACATCGTAAGGGCGAGTCTTGGTCTTGCATTGCGATGAGAACCATGGCATGGGTCTGGTTCCCAATACGCTGGATTCTCACAGAAACTGCGGCTCTTTATTTATTTTAAGGTAATAGTTTGTTTTACTGTGACCAGAGCAAGATCTTTTTCATGTGAGGGCTTGTGGTCAAAATATATGCTTAAAGGACATTTATGCAACATGTGCACATACAGAAGAGATCTTGCAGTGGAGTGTCAAGGTCATGGGTGCAGAGAAACCTAACAAAGTTCAGCAAAGGCAAATGTAGGGTTCTACACCTAGGGAGGAATAACCCCATGCAGCAGTACAGGTTAGGGGTTGACTTGCTGAAAGGCAGGTCTTTGGAGAAGGACCTGGGAGTGCCAGTGGACAAGTTTACTGTGAACCAGCAATGTGCCCCTGTGGCCAGAAAGGCCAATGGCATCCTGGTGTGCATTAAGAAGTGTGACCAAGAGGTTGAGGGAGATTCTCCTCCCACTCTGCTCTGCCCTGGTGAGGCCACATCCAGAGTACTGTGTCCAGTTCCAGGCTCCCCAGTTCAAGAAACACAAGGAACTACTGGAGAGAGTCCAGCGAAGGGCTACAAAGATGGCTAGGAGATTGGAGCATCCCTCTTAGGAGGAAAGGCTGAGATAACTGGGTCTAGTTAGCCAAGAGAGAAGACTGAGAGGGGATCTTATAAATGCTTATAGATATGTAAAGGGCCAGTGTCAAGATGGTGAGACCAGCTCTTTTTGGTGGTGCCCAGTGACAGGACAAGGGGCAATGGGCACAAACTGGAACACAGAAAGCTCCATCTGAACAAGGGGGAATGGTTTCAAACTAAAGGAATGTAGATTTAGACTGGATATTAGGAAGAAGTTCTTTCCTGTGTGTGTGTTAAGACACTGGAACAGGTTTTACTGGAGATAATGAACCAGCAGCTGGATGCCCTGGTCTTTAGTCATATGTTACTTTTGTATTTAACATGTAGAATGTCATCAGGATATTGTACCAATATTTTTGTCACAAAGCAACCCTGCTAACTTGTAGTCAACAGGTTCTGCAGTTTGATATTCATGCTTATGCTCTCCATGCTGCAGAGCCACAGCGTGTGCTGTGTCTTGAGCACAGCTGTGAATTGGAACTGCCTGGAAGAGCAGGCATTGAACCAAAGAAGAGAAAAAAACTTCCTTCAGATTTATGTATTTTCATGTTAGGGCTCAAATAAGTTACTTCTAGGAAAGTTCATTGTGAAGAATTCCTTTCACAGCAGGTGAGTGAGCCAAGGAAACAGGTCTTAGGCTGTTCTTTAGACTTTCTTTGAGGAAAATGCAGTGTTTCCCATAGAAAGAGTTCATTCCATGTATGGGGTAAAACCAAAGTGCTTGGCCGTGCCTGTATCAGGATTTCACTTGTTAATGCAGTGTTTCTTACAAGCTCACCCAGCTATAGGATGTTCTCTGCGCTAAGCTATCATTTTCCTTCTGAAGCCTGACATGCACTGCTCACCCTGGCTCATTCTGACAAGACCAAGAGCAGAATCACCTAACACCAGTATCCTTTTTCTTTTTCCTTCCATTCTTTCTTTCCTTCTCTTTCTTTTTTTTTTTAAGAACCAGGCCCTTAGCCCTCTTTTCACTTTGCTTCCATTAGTAGCAAATCCCCCTTGTCCTTTTTAATTTTTAATTACCATTGTCTGTTCACCTTTGTTTTACCCATGACATCTTCAATTTAAACAGTATCAGAGAGGTTGATGTGAACAGTTTTCTTTTCAGCTTAAGTGACTGCAGCTCGTTTAGTTGTTAATTATGCAGGGAGGTTTGCATGGCTGCGGCTGGTAATTTGAATATGCTCCCGATGTCAGGTCTGTGTCTGGACGGCTGAGCTTGTAAAAGGATTATGATGTATATATATGGTTCATGGTTAAGAGGGCTAATGAAAGTACCTCATTTAATCAAACACAATTAATTAAATGAACTTATGATATTAACCCATCTTTCCGTGCATGTATAATTTATATTAATTGATCTGCTGCATTGAAGTTGACCAATCAGGTAGGCTGCTGACAGCCTAAGGAAGAAGGAAGTACCATTAGCATTAGTTTGATGCAAACCATAATTGATGGGTCAGTGTGTTTTAGGGTTGTAGCAAAAGCTTTGTTAATTGTCATAAGAAGTTCAAATTGATTGTGTCTGCATTAGTACATAAATTTAAATTGATTAATGTTTTGTTCTAAAATTAATGTCTATACTGTGTGGGTGATACAATGCTTTATTTATTGGATTCATTAATGCAGTCTCAGGAAAAATAGTGTTGAAGTTAGGTAAGCGGGAGGAGATCGTTAAGGATGAGTTTAGTGGAGCCATGTGGGAGACAGCATTCCCGCACGGAGCCGGCACCGAAATGGCTGGGTGTGAAACCCTGTCCTGAGACCACGGAGGCTGATATTTATTTAAAGCTTTTTTAGAGACACCAGTGACATGAGGAGAAGGAAAAGAAAAAAGCCAACCACTCTTCTAAACAGCAAATGCTAAGAAGAGATACAAAGATAGCCCAGGGCTGTCTGATCATCTTACATGTAGTTAAGTATCTCCCTAGCCTAGGTCAGTGTTGTCCCCAAAACGTTTCCTGCAGACCTGGTTCATACAAGTGCTGCAGCCCGCTTGCTGTGCCTTCGGCTGAGCAGGAAACTGAAATGACACCACAGCAGGTTTGTCACACAATCGTTTTGGCTGTCTCCTACATTTGCCAGCATAGGGAAATAACATAGCTTTTTCATGTTTCCTTTGTTTAAATCAGTATTTGCATTGCAGATTCTTGCCCTACAGCACAGGATGCTTTGGCATGTTTTATGGCACTGGCAGTTAAATACAGTTTGTCCTTCTTATGCTAACTTATTATAGCACCTTATATCTCAGTTTGCTTTACTTTTGACGTGAAGTTTTAAAGGAACAAAGAAGAGTAGAAGATCCACTGAGAAGTCACTTTAATTCATTTATAACCCCTTTTTTCTTACCAAGGGAAACTTAACATCTGTTTCTTATGAACTGATTTAAATAGACAATGTGTAATGCATCCTTTTACCAAATGGTTCTTTCTCGTATTGGAGGAATAAAGCGCTTTGATTGTTCTGCTTTTACTACAGTGCATTCATGCTCTTAGAAATGGGACTTCTCCACTTTCACGAGGACGCAGTCTGAGCTTTGCACAGTAGAGAGGAGATTATGTATCTTTTTCCCCTGTCTTACTGAAGTATGGTGTACAATGTATTATTTACCGGCAGTTCCCTGGTTTTGTAATGGTTGCATTATATTAAAATATCACTCCATGTGGTGGCACTAGCGAGTAGCAAACATAGTAATTGGTTCCTGGAGCACAACTTTTCCTTTTAACTTTCTGAGATTGTGTTAATGGGTGCCTTGCACTTGTTTTCTATCGCTAGATTTTAAGGACAGCTATTCAAAGCCAAGTCATATTGTTCTGAGGCAATCGTGATGAAGTGATGAGCTTTGTTGTGTGCAGCAACATCGGCAATACTTTTGACAGTTTGGGCAAATTAAGTTCTTATTACTTGCTTAAATTATGTTTAGTGTTTCTCTTTTTTTCCAGCTTTATAACTGCAGTGTATCCTATCTAAGTAAAGATACACACACAGAGTTCTCATATTTCAGGTGGAAAAAACAGATGGTGCTGTAATTTCCATTTTTTGCTTACACCTTTGTTTGAACTCCTCCACAGTATTACAGTTAATTACTGCCAAAAGGAATGTGCTCTTCAGTGTGCTGGTTTCCCAACAGAGTGGCTTTTTGCTTTGCAAAGATTTTATACTAATAACACATGAATATTTGACCCAGAGCCAACAGCAAGTGAAAAAGACTCATGCTGTGTAGAGTGAGGCATGAACAGCTCTCCTTTGCACTCTGAGAGTGAAGGAAGTGGAAAACAGAATAGAGAACAGGTACTGCTTAAATAACATGAGAAACTGAAAACTGGTGTCTGTGCTACCACCTGATGCACCAGAAAAGCAAAACACTGTCTGCAGGCGTCTTGTTCTGGAGCAGAGTGAAAATGAGCACCTTGGGAGTCACTGTCTCAAATTCGGACACTTTTCTGTCATTTTTCCAAAGTTGGAAAGGTAAAAAGAAAAAGAGGTGTGTCCTGTTCATGTGTGTGTTGGAGGAAGAGAGGGAGCACGGGTGTGCGTTGGTGGAGTGGAGTGGGAGGGGGTCTTGGCTTCACAGCAGTAGCGTTGATTTTGCTTACCAGCCCTGTGAATGGCTCACAGATGTTCCAGGAGTGGAAATTAATGTTATTTTTTAAAAACCACTTAACTATGATTAGAATGCAGTGTCACTTGGAGTAATTATTTTGTTAATTGTGTTGTGGTTTAGGCTGCAGCCAGAGCTGTACTCCTTGCTAAAGATAGTATTATATGGACTGAAGTGCAGGAGAGGTGGGAGAGCAGATAACTGGCTGCCTTTTGAAGGGTTTGCAGTGAGCCCAGGGGGGGCAGAGCAGTTGTATTATAAAAACATGTTGGAAACAAGAGGAGTGGGAGGTGAGTATGAAATGAGGAGGGAACTAGCTATACCCTTGTCAGGTCTTGCTGTCAGATCTGCTCCTTGCTTTGCCATTGGTGAGTGGGAAGGATGTCAATTCTCCATTAACGGTGGAAAAAAAGCTTTAGGAATGATTGTGATGCCTGTGGCCAACAGGTTCCTTGTGGGTTATTCTCTCCCTCCGAATCACTGTGCAAATCCATGATCTGCCTGGCCACCCTCGCCTCCAATTCAAGGGTTCTGCCATCAGTAGGTGTCACTGCAGCCAGGCAGAAATCCCAGCGAGCGCGAGGCACATGCTCACCTAACCATGAAAAAGTACTGCCTCCCCAGCACACAGTAAAACACATGCAAGAGTTGGGAGGCTTAAATATAGAAAATAAATCAATACAGTTCTACTAAAAAGGTTCTCACTTGGTGAAAAAAAAATCCCCCCCCAAAAGGCTTGCACTGGAATTTTTAGAAAGGGTAGCATAAATATTTAACTTAGTTAAATCACGAAAAAATATAGATATTTACAAAAACTAGTAAAACTACTTGTATGTAGTGCAATGATGTGCATATGTTATTTCAAAATAAAATGACAATGTCAACACAAAAGAATTTCTTAATTACTTACCTAATTAAGGCTACAACTTGAAACTGTGGTCGTAAAAAAACACCAGAAATGGTTTGGTATTAGGAGAAAAATACCAGGCATTGAAATATTTAGTCACAGAACAGAAACATGCTTTCTGAACTTTCGCAGTCTGAGAGATGCCCTAGAATTTATCTAAACCAGAAAATGTTACAGTAAATCAAGAAGAAAGTGATGCATTACCATTAGTAAAATAAAATAATTTTAATTGACTCTGCACATCAAAAATGTACTACATGGGAAAGGATCTAGCAATGGTAATATTTTTTTTTCAGGGTTTATTTTTTAGTTATTGAAAATTCTTAGGATTAGTATCAAAAAGATAAACACTTCTCTAAAACCACAGTATATTTCCTCAAATACCAGCCAGTCTCTTATGATACCTTCTTGTTATCATTTCAGTGCTATAACTGTAACAGGAGAACAATAATTGGAATTAAAAATGGAAAATTAAATTTAACAGTGTCCTGAAGTTTCAATTGTTATACCAGGAATAGCTTAACTAATGTAAGGCTAAAGCTTCTGTTCATCTGATAATGTAATACGGCATTTCTTTGCACTGCCTGACTTGTTTTGAGATGTACTGGTACAGTTAGGCAGAAGAAGCATGGACTGTCTGGCAGAGGCATAGGTCTGCACAGAGAAGGCTGCAAAACCTTAATTAATTAGGATTATTTATTTTGGGGGGTGGAGATGAAGTAGTTAAGTTAGTATTTAATGCTCTCTAATACAAAAATTTTAGATCAACTTCTGAGTCTTATGTAATGAGGTTAATCAGGCAAATCATTGAGACTAATCAGATAACTAAAATGAGTTCTTTCTCTTGGTATCTCTTTCATTCTCAGACTCTTTTATTTCATGACTCTGTCATTCTCCTGTCTGGACAGTGATTCAGGAGCTCTGATTTACTTGACTAGCAATATTTTACTATCAGATATTTTTACTGAGTTATCAGAGGGCTTCATCTACAACACTGCATTTTTTAGTGTGTGTGTGTGTGCATGCACTTCAAACACACATTTGATGTGAATTTTGTACAACACAACATTTTGCCTGCTAGTGTCAATCAATAGCTGCTAACAATGCATTGGTGCCTATTTGTGGAAAAATGAGGATTAATGTTCAGTATGGACCGGTTCTTTAAAACACAAATTAACCTTTCTTTAAAAATAATGGCTAGTCAAAGAGCACATGTGAATGTTGTGCTCCTTGTGGTTTTATAAACGCTCTGAAGCGAATCTCTGTGTGCATATTAATGCTCCACTCCGTGTGGTGGTGAGCACTGCCCTTCCCTCGTTTCATTCATGTGGTGATTTAGGTGCTAGCACAGGAGGCAGGCTCCCAGGCTGCGGCGGCTCTGGTGCTGCAGCAACCAGCTGAAGTTCGTCTGTATTAATGTTTCCAGCTACCATACCTGAAGCGAAAGAGAAAGTGAGATGAAAGAGATTAGTTCTATGTCTAAAAATTGGTTATCTGTAGCGTTTCATGAAATTTGCCCCGAAGGGAAACTTCTTGGATAGTTTTCTTGTTACTTGACACAATTCAGGCAGAATCATATTTGTTCCTTTGTCATGTTACTTTAGCATGGTGTGTTGAGTAAAGTGAACAGGTGCCCTCTTGTATTGATCAGCTATCATGGCAAGGAGCTATTATTAGATTTTGAAGGGGAAAGAGAAGGGTTGAGAAATGAAGAGGAGAAAGTGGGACAGGTTATTGATGATGGTAATAACTGTGCTTACTGGTCTCCAAACACTGAAGCTGTAAAGTTGACCAGATGAGGAGATCAGTATAGATATGTTGAAGGGAAAAGACAACATGAAGAAGTATGGAGCATGGCTTCTTACCTGGCAGAGTTATTAAAGTTCATTGAAGGAAGATGAACTGTTTCAATATGTTAAACACTTGAGGCTGTTAGCGAGAGTTGCTGTCACACAGAGGCATTGTTTAGGAGGTTGGCTTTTTCCTGTTTTTTTTTCCTTGCCCTTTCCTTCCTTCTATCATTTTTTAATTTGAGGTTGTTTCTGTTCCTGTTTAGCTGTGTGCTAGATAACCATGCAGAAATTAAAAAGCAGCAAAGGGAAAAGGGTAAACGATTCCTTTTTATCTGAAAGCTGACTTCATGCTGCGAGTCCCACAGAGGCACAGGGTTAATCATCGTTCATGTATAAGTAAGAATACAGTGTGCATATGTCTCATATCATACCACTGCCTTCATCTGCTCGGTAGGATGTCTTCCTCAGCTACGGCTTCACTCTAGGCAAACCACTGCCATATTTTAGGATTCAAGTGTGCTGAGTGTTATACAGCTTAATGTCTAACGAGATGCACTACCCAGCAGAGACGCAAAATACACCCAACATGGTTCAGAATATGCTACTTTTACCCAAACAGTGACTCTTAACATAATTAATTTGGTGGTAATAAAAGGCAAAAATGTAATTCTGCATTCTGCTTGATAGTAAGAAGTGTGCTAAATTAAGAGACAGTGAACTCTCAACAGTAAATTTTGCTTGAGGGTTAAGCGCTTTGTTCTACTGAAAGGTCACCACATGATTCAATGTTTTTAATCCTTCTACTGTGTAATGACATTTTAGAGGATGTTTGCAAACATATATCAGAGTTGTCTATACCAAATCACATTTGATTTCAATGCATAGATAAAGGAAGTTTCCTCCATTGTGTATAAAGGATGTGTTAATTTAAATTCTGTCACTGGAATTTGTTTTACATATATTCTGGAACAGAATATAAATTGGGATTATTGAAATGGATATAGTTTCACTACGAACAGAAAATAATTATTCTGTTACTCCATTCACCACCCACCCCCCCCCCCCCCCCCAAAAAAAAGTCAATCTTTCTAATTGGTTTCCTTTAATTTTGCTGGGAGTAATATGGCATACAAATTTAGGAAGGGAAGAAACTTCTAATAGGTAACTGATAGGCATTTAAGACAATGTAAACCCTGCACAGAGGAAATGGAAACCTGGCTGCCTATGAGTATATCCACTGGATGGAATGAACCTTGTGCAGGGATCTCCAAGATACCACTGGTGGCTCTAGTACTCAGATAACCCTCTGCCATACGGAGGGGACATACAGTATGGTAGGTCTTGGTGTACATTCTGAAAACAGCATTGCCATATTAGCAGGGCACTGCACCTAATCTTGTAAATCCTGCCTTCAGTAGGACTGATCTTTTGAGCATAGCACCCCACTGTTTCCAGTTTGAAAAGTATCACTGGGACCGTGCTGTCAAAGAGTCATGTCCTCTCTGATACTCCAGAGGTTGAAAGGCATCCTTCAGTCACCTGACGAGAATATGAGAAGCTATTAAAGATCAGTCCATATATATATCTTGCTGAAATCTGCATTTAATTAAAGGCAGGTTATGGTTTGCCCATTGCAAAAACATCTTGTAAAATGAATAACTTGTGTACTTAAAAAGATATCATTGCATTGGTTTGGTTTCATATTGAGAACAGGCAGCAGCTGGGGGGAAAGTTTTGTTTTCTTTTAATCTTGCTGTCTCATGGCTGGTGTTTTTGATAGGAGTAAAGAAAATCTTGCAAAATATGCTTACTTTCTTAAATCACACCCCAGCATTAAGCAGAAGAGAGCTGCATATAACTGCTCCTCCTCTCCCCATTTCTTCTTCACTCGTCACTAATGACTAATGCCTTTTAGACTCCTCCTCTTATGTAAATTTCATAGGTGCTCAGGGACTTCTCATTAAATGGCCTACATGTACCAAGTAGTAGTTTCTTCATGATTTTTTTTCTTTCTCTATTTTTTTAAAATTTATCTTATAAATATGACTCACCTCTGTCATGCTGAAAGAAACTGGTGGTTGCACTGTTCAGTGGTGCAAAAAGATTTTCACATCAAGGGAAATATAATTTGCACTGTAGTGAAACTGCACATCTAAACCACTGTTGGTTTGACAATTCTGCCCTGAGCTCTGACCAGCCTGTGAGTGGGCACTGTGCCATTTGAACAGTAGGGCAAAATTGCAAGCAGCCAAAAATCTGGCTCAAACATGTTCCTTGAGGGAACAATCCTCACTAAAAATACTCCTGTTTGTCTGAACTCAGTTTATACATGCACGTGCTGATGTACCATTAAAGATGATATAGGAGATGACTCTTTTTTCTTAAACTGAAAGATCAGAAAGGCCCCAGAGAGGGGAGAGAAGCGCTGACTTCTTGTGGATGTGCAGAAGAGACTCAAGGTACACTTTTAAAAGGCAAATGCTCTGGAGACATTTCCTCCCCTGCCTCTGTGCTTCCCATGGAAGGCAAGGTGGGGTCCTCTCAGTACCCGAAGTGATGGTGGGGATGCACTCCCTCTGGCTGAGCAGCAGGTGAGCAGCTGGTACATACTCACAGCAAGTTTCCTCTGCTGCCTGCTGGACCTGCTGGGCTGGCCTGCAGCTTCCAAACACCTTGGAGTTCTGCCCTTCCCTGCCCACCTCTCCATGCCACTCTTTTGGGTGGAAAAGGGTAGCTCCAAGTCCTCTTTTGAAACATCTGATGTGGGCCACCACTTGCTGCACCTTACGGGGTCAAAGGGGGATAACAGTGATGGAGAGGCAATCCTTACAGTTCAAAAATTTCAGCGTAACAGGTTCCAGCTGAAAATGGAGTCTGGTGCTTTGGAGTCTTTGTAGCATTACTGCTGCACGTGTAAATATAATGTATTTATTAATGGTATGGGGTTTTTTGTTGTGGTTTTTTTGTTGTTTTGTTTTGGTTTTTTCTCTTGCATGAATTTCTTCTGATTTGCAGTTGTTATGGAACTTCTCAGTGAAGTGTATTTGTGGTATTTTCTGCGGTACATACTTCTACTCAAGAGAGCCAGGTATGCCTAGGGAAAGGGGAAGAAAAAACCTGACACTTCAGAGGGTGTTGGGAATGGTGCGCTTACACATATGGTGTTTCTATTTCTTCAAGAAACACCAAAGAAAAGGGTATGACTCAAGAAACTTGTTGCTATCTCTTGAATGCTTCCCTTTTCTGCTAACCAAAAAACGTGTGCAAGCTGCTGCTATTCAGAGCAATAATAGGAGAGCGCAGCTCTTGCGTGGGCTGGTAGATGTGGTGATAGGAGAAAACTAAAAAGCTTGGAGTCTAAACCACAGGTAAAATTGCCTGACTGTTTTGTTTTACTTGTCCCTTTTGGTTTTGAGGGTCCAAACTCCTATCTTAAAATCAGTAATTCCTCCCAGGAATGAAGAATAAAGTACTCTAAGAGAGTACTTCAGCTCTTTCAATGTGTAGTGGTCTCTCACTACTTCGAAGCAATGGCTTTCCTTCCTACCCTTTAACATTGCAAGGGAGAAATTTATGCCCTGGTACGGATGCTATATGATGTTCCATACCTTTCTCTGCTAGTGTGCCACAGCTCTGGTAAAACCTTTGTTGCCTTGCAGTGAAATATGCTGATGCAGAATACAAAACCAATACTGTCAAACTGAAAGTACCTAACCATGAAATGGCATTTACAACCCAGAAGTGAAACACTACTACCTTAACTTTTTGTTTTTCTAAATAAACTTGATTTATTTTACTTCTCATTCCTTTTAGCCCCTTCTTCTTCCCTCCACTTTTCTTAACAGCAAATTATTTGCTAGGCTGGTTGTTCCAAGTTCCCTCTATATTAGATTTATTATGTTTTTTCTGGGTAATTAAATGTACTTGCAAGTTTGGCTCCTCTATGACCAAAGCAAAATATTTTTCTTATCCAGAGAAACACTCTGACGCAAGGGAAGTGACTTCATATAGCAACATTTCCTTGGGGAGATAAGCTCGAGTCCTTCCCCGAACAGGGCAACCTGTTTCACACTCGCAGAGAAAGCTCTAGAGTAGACTGATGAGGAAAATTTGTCACCAGAGAGCTGGTTCATACATGCAGAATCTTCAGCTCTTGCAAATCACATGTAAGCTCAGACCTTTGCCAACCAGATGTGTATGGCTGGTCAAATGATTCTGGTCTCCTTGTGATATTCATCAGTATTATGAGAGAAAACATTACATAGCAGCTGCCTGTAACAGTGTTTGTGTGTTGCCCTCATTTACTTTTATAGCACTTACTGTATGTGGTTGCTCTATTAATCTTTCTATATGAACAGTTTCTCTGTTTAATTAAATTGGGCCCAATGAGGCAGTGCATGGTCCTCTGATAAGCTCATTCATCTTTATTTGATTCTTTGCTGACACGTTAGTTGCCCTGTGACATAGGTTAAGTCATTGAATGGCCATTACCTCCTCGTTTACTCTCTCATGTTACTCTTAACCACCTTCCTGAAGTCAAATCCAGATGATTTGTGCCAATTTCATGGGGGCACAAACTGGAACATCCGATAACTTTCTACATGGCTGACTTTATACAATCTTGCTTGCACATCTCAAGCTGCTATGTCTGTCAAAACACAATTTTTCCCCCTCCTCCTTATGGGCTTTGATAGAGCTATGAGTACTGGAGGTCTCAATTATAAAATGTCATGACACCGCCGCACAATTTTTTACCGTAATTTCACAGTGTCACTTTGTGATTATTTCAGGCTAGCTTTGAACCATGACTGAAATGAATTGTGGCCCTTAGTGTATTGGGTGATACAAATTGTGATCTGGTGTGACAGAGAGGCAGGCGTTGTTAGGCATAAACTCCATGTGAGGGGTGTGAGGAGTGCATTTTTTCAGAAATGCAACAAAAAGCAGGCAGGGGAAAGGAGATGGAAGAAGAAAGAATTAAACATGTACAACAAAGCAAGCATCAGCTGTGCACCTTTAATTCAAATGGACTGTTAGCTCACGTCAAGGCTTTTGCAGGCTCATCCAGCAGAAGCCCAACCTTGAATTCTGCAGTAAACCTCCTCAAACTCTGTCCCGAGGTGGAGAAATGTGTCCTGTGTGACTCCAAAAAATCCAACTCTTTTAAACAGCCAGTGCTTTAGAAATACATAGTGAAGAGTCAGATAGACACCTTACCAAGCAAATGTTGGTCTGGACAGGCAGTACTGTCATTTTATAATACCGCTTTTGAGCACAATTGTTCATATAGAATGAGCGAGCAGGGAGACCTCTGCAGATGGCTTCACCACCCACCAGCTGAACTAGTGAAGGTAGGGGGATGAGCAGCTTCGCACAGACCTGGACCTGCCAGGAGGTGGAAGAGGGAGAAGGCTTGTCCTTCTGCTCTCTGGGTAAGACCAATTTGGGGGCCAATTTTCAGCAGGATGGGAAAATTAAGTATTGCACCTAGTCCTCTGCAACCTTAGTGCCTTCAGAATCTGGGGGAAAGCCACAAATCAAGATCCCTCTTCTTTTAGAGGGAAGAGTTACCACTTGAAGAACGTATTTTCAGTATGGTTCTGAGGGCATCAAAGCCTTAGGAGAAGAAAGCAAGGACAGAGGAGGGAGGGAGGGGAAAAGGCCTTTCCTGAGATCATTCTAGACCTCTGAAATTTGCCTGAGATAGATGAGATTTGTGGAACAATGTATCTGTTGTTCCAGGGGGAGCTGCCGATATTTGAGCATTTTCCTAATTTTCTTAACTGTGAGAAAGGCAGCAAGTGATGTTAAAAGAGAATTTTTATTTGCATTTGAAGTCACATTTCAGCTAAAACACAGACAAAATATGTAGTTGTTTTATTGATAGCCATCTCTTTGAAAGCTTAACTCATAACTTCATATCTTTACATGAACCTTTTATCTAATGTAAAGTTTATAATGGCCTGTGCTGGAAATATTAGCACTTCTTATCTCAAAATCCAATAGCAATTCACCTCTTTTCTAAAAAGAATGACAAAAACTAGCAAGAAAAATCCTTTCAAAATCACTAAATATTCAGTTTGGTTTATTTTGATGTATGAAATAATTTCCAGAGTCCACGTGTGCATTTTAGCTTCTATCTTCTAAGGCCTGGAGTACAATTATCTTAAGCAACTATCCATAATAACAAGGGAACTGCAGGGGTGATCCTGTAGCTAGCCTGGGTTTGGGTCAGTTAAATCAACTGGTGACTGTATGGATTTGCTAGTATTTTACTTTGCTAACTTGATTGTTAAGGAGTACATTTTTTATAAACTTCAAGGGTTTTTTTTTCTCTCTTTCTCTCTGTCTTTCTGTTCTTCATTCCTTCCCTCCCTCCCTTTTTCCCTCCCTCTATCCCATTTTTGAAGTCTACCTAACACTGATGAATCTCCTTAACATTTTTTGTTTGTTTATATCAGGATTTTCTGAGTCCTTGTTTTTATGCAGTGAGAAGTATTACACCGAGTAAAACAAAAACAAAACAAAAATTGATCGTATAAATGATAGGCAGCACAAGGAACAAGGTTGACAGCAAATGTTAAATGGCATTAAAAAAAAGCTTTTATCTCCTCTCACCTCCCATAGTACATGTTTGATGTAAAGTACAAGCCACTTGTTGCCAGCAAAAATGGTCATCTCATTTAGACTGTATTGCTGTGTACTTTCACCCAGCACCGATAACATTACGTTATATTGCAGGTTCAAGCATTTTTATGTTACATAGAACAAGGATAACCTTCTTGCATCTAGAACTCCTGTGCAATCTTACAAGAAAACTCAATTAATCAATTAGAATACTTTACTCAAATTACAGGGGATTTACGTGCCTCTGTCGCTGAGAAGCGTTGGAACTTGCGGTGCATTGCAGCAATTAAGAATACTTAATTTCCAAATGGCACAAATGTACAAAGTATGAGTCATGGTGAACGTTTACTCCTTAAAAGCCATCAGTGCTAATGGTTTTGTAACCTTTGTAAATTTAATATGGGCTTCATTTATACAGCAGTGAAACCCACGTTGGGATGGTATAATATTACTGCTCATATGCACAGAGCTTTATGCAGCCACACACTTAATTGCATAAATAATAAAGATAGGTTTTGAGGTAGGCATCTGCTTACACTACTTTTTGTGAGCAGATATGATCACGCTATGCTATCGCACTCTAAGAAGTGCACTTAAGGCGATCAATAAGTAGTGATTCATAACATTTTTTTCTCAGTGAAGTTATGATGAGTAAAGATTAGGTCAAGAAAGCAGAATATTTTTAGTGCCTTTTTGGAAGGATATCTTGGAAGTGCCTATTTTGGAAGGATATCAGAGTATTTGAATAGCCTTTTTAGAGTTTATAATCGAATTTTTCACCTTTAAAAGTGGTCAGTTCATATTCAGTTATGACTTACTGATTTATCTGGTAGCAAATAATCACATGAATGAATAGTCTATTACTAATCTCCACAGACATTACTAAATGCTATGCTGTGCTCATCCTAATGAATATATTGAGTATTCTTTATGCTTCTTCACAAAAGTATCACTCATAACACAGCCACCCATATCTCTGTGTATATTGGCCGTTGTTTCCAGTTGTAAATTGCTCTAGAAAGCCGTGGCATGCTTAGGGGTCTGGCTTTGAGACTCTTGTGAGTTGCTTTAATAGCCATAGTAAAGACTATGGCTATGATATTCACTTCCCTCCTTCCTCCCCCAAACAGTGGCTTCCCTCCGGGGAGCCATTCTTTTCTGCTTTTTTGGAGAAAAGATGGAGATCATAAACCTAGAAGTGTGTAGATTTATTTCCTTTGCAGCCTTCATCAGAATCAATGAACCACCATAGACAACACCATGGGACCACCAAAGAGAATCCCAGCAGCGCAGTAATGATGGAATGTAAGAGTGTTTTTCTAGCTGATTTTTTGAGGACTGAAGATAGATTCTGCAGTCCTCTCTAAGAGGAGTAAGCCCTCCTCTCAGTGAGACTGTACACGTACAGATTAAGTAGTGTCGGATGGTTCCTAGTGAGATTTTGTCCCTACATCTCGCTGCTTGTGCTAGAAGAGGGCTCTTTTACCCCAGCCCACTTAACTTGGGTTTTTTATCTGTTTGATTTGGTTTTGTTTTCTTTTCTTCCTTTTAGCTGTATTTAAAACCTTGAATAAACTAGAGTTGCTCTGAGCATTAGTGACATAAAGGGAAGAAGTGCATTGTGGTTCCCAGTGCCGTAGATTTCACTGAGATCCAGGTATAAAAACAGTAGCAAAACATGTGGAGAAGGCAAGTTGCATGGGAGGGAGTTACAGGTCCTCTCACCCCTGTAGGATTTGATTTAGTTTCCAAATGTAGTTTCTGAAGTTATTTCCTAGATGATTTTTGTTCACTTTTGGTAGCACAGCTGTGTGCTGCCCCCTCCCCACCCCCCGTTTCGCACCGTGAGGAGAGAATTCTTTTCTATTTCTTTGCCACAAGAAAGGTTTTTGTTTCTTCCATGGAAATTCCAATCTAGGGAAATATTACTAATTTTGGTGAAGTTAGACAAGTTTTAAAACAAAGCTGAGATGCAAAATCTGACAGTGCTTAAAACCATACTGAAAATTTTTCAGCGTTTCCAGAGAGCAGCCACAATTGATGAGGTTTTCAGGTGAATTGAGAAATAACCCTCAAGGTACTTTTTCAGTTGATATACAAATAAAACAAAATTAAAATTGTCAACAGCAATCCTCAGAAAATTAGAATATTTATTATGCATTTTTTTTTTTAAAAAGCAACCAATCATCATTAAATGTGTTGGTGTTCATTAGAATTAAATTAGCCTTAGTTAATTCATTAAATATTTATATGGAAGTCAAATTCAATTCTGTAGAAATTATAATCAGGCAATTAATTAACATATTAAAATTGAGAAGCATTACCTGTCCCTTCAAGGCAAAAATACTCCTTTTAAATGAAGAAATCTTTCAGGAAAGGAGTGAGGCATTTATTTTTATTTTCAGTGATGGGAGATTAGTAGGGGGAAAAAAAAGAATTTTCAAATTGTCTAGATGTTTCATTTCTTTCTGTGCTTTAGGTAATTTCAGATTTTTTTCCATGAAATGTCTTTAGACAAAGAGAAAATATTTTTTTGAAAATGTAACCAAAACATATGTTGTAGTGATTTTTTGTTTTCTGAAGGAAACCATTTATAAGCAGAATCATTTACATTCAAGATTTCATTCTAAAAAAACCCATGAAAATGGTAAACTTCTCAGAAGCCATTTCACCATCTTCATTATTTTAAAAGGTAAAGATTGCTGTCACCAGGAGCTTAATGTAACTGTTATAATCATACCTTTCACTATCTCCTAGTTCACATTTCAATTTGATAATCATAGTATTTTGTTAGTTCCTTGGAAAATTATATGGCGCTCTGATAGTCCCCATGATAGTCCCCGTGAAACATATCTGTGCATTAATTTAGAAGAAAAGAATAACTACAGTCGTGGACTCCAGTGTGATGTGCTCTCAACGAAGCCATGAGCCATCACCCGTGTGTGATGTGCAGTGCACATCGAGTACGCGGGGGGCTGGTGCTTCTTACCCTCTGCCACAGGTACATGGAAGAGCTTGCTTTGCTTATTTGCCTAACTACTGGTACTACTGGTACTACCTACTGACAGTGTTCTTTGCTTTTTGTGGAGGAACAGTTTTATACCACTAACTTAAAAGCTTTAAAGCTTAAAAGCACACAGAGATCACCGACCCATTTGTGAAAGCTTTGGCCAGGTGTTTAAAAGCAAGTTACCTCTGGTTGTAAATCAAAGCAGTAAGTTTTGATATATCTAATCAAGTGCTATTCTTTCTTTGTGAAAATTTCACAGCAAAAACTGCTTTGAAATCGTAATGGGGAATGCTGAAGATGAATACGTTTATGCTGTATGTGAAAACACAGCTACATTTTAGATATTGATACATCATGAGGAAAATAGGCTACTGAGTTGAAAAAACATAACTGCTTTTTTCATTTTTGAAAATTATGAGCAAAAAAAAAAAAGGATAAGATACTTGCCCTCTCATTCCAATCCGTCTGAAAACCCAGTGGGATTTTTTCTATTTTTATCAACCATGAGACTATTTCCTAAAGGTGTTATCTGCAAGGTATGGTAGTTTACCTATCTGTATGTTCTAGTTCAGTGCTACCCCACATTTCTTCCCACACTTTCATCTCCAGAACTTTGGTGTTATTTAAGTGCCCAGTTTAGGTGGATGGCATTCATTGAAAGATGATCGTAGTATCTAGTACGCACCTGATTACCCATTGGACATCAATATTCTTCTTTGAAAAGTATTGACTTGCCATTAATTGTGATTGTAATTCTTGTGTCATGCCCCTAGAAGTAATATATTTGAATTCCAAGTGCCAAACAACTTCTTAAATTGTTCATGTGGAAAATATTGAGCACTCTAGAGAAAGTAAGGTGGAACTAGATTACCTTTCTGTAAATCTGCTGTTACTGCCTTAAATAAAATGATGTTATTTAAGCAGTCTCACTAGAATTGGAATCTGATCTGTCCTTTTAATGCAAGTAGGAAAAAAGAAAGTCAAACACCAAATTTGTATCCACATTTGACTTTTTCAGCATTTGTACTTGCTGAAACCACTAATTGGAGTTGATTGTCCTTAACATAAAAATGGCTAGCTAATATCCACTCCGGACTGGGCTGTGAATGGGTGGCTCAGCCTGGTGTTAAAGTACAAAGGAGGAATGACAAAGAGCAGTGTTTCCTCTCCTGCAGTCGTACTGGGTATTTTCTTTTCCATGCAACTTGCAACCGAGATACAGGAAACTAGTTGCACTTATCAGTGTTAGCCCAACCTCCACTATGTAATCCACATGGTTTCCATATGTAGGCAAACTTATCCTGCAGAAAGGAATGGGTGCTGTGCCTCAGAGACATCCTTAGACCAAGGTCCCTACAAGGTGCTGCTGAGATGATCCGCTGCTGCTGGCTGGAGGTCATGCTTTAAAGTACTCTTGCACCCACAGATCAAAGACTAAGAAATACAGGAGGCTTCTTAGATGCTTTGGTAGCTTTTTACTGATAAATAAAGCTTTCTTTTAGAAAAAAACAAGTGATTCTTAGCCTTAGGATTACCTTTCTGGGAAAAGCAGTACGTGTTAAAGGCATCGCCCTTACAGTAGGGAAAAAATGAAGAATTTGAACGGGGGTGGTGGTGAGGTTTTCTAGGCCTGTTTAATGTAGGTGTAAACCAATTAATATTTAATACAATTACATGCATAACAACAAAACAATAGTGCAAATGAGTTGTGCTTCAGAACTGTATGCACACTGTTTACTGCACTCCAGCTTCTCTAAAGGAGAGACGCAAGCGATGAAGGGTGGGTTGGCATACATACCATGTGCCACCCCTACCGATGTGCAGCAAGAGCCAGGAGAGCGCTGCCCAAGCATGTAGTCCCCTTTCTTTTCCTACAAGCAGCCTATTGTATGCACAGTCTGCTTAGGTACTGTCTAAATTCCTCTGCATAGACAAGGAAAATTTTGAAATGGCACAGGTAGAAAACTTACTTGGATTTAATTTGTTATCTGTATTTGTAATGAAATTCTAATATAAATAACATTTGCTATTTTAAACTGATAATGCTAAAACACTTGCACACTTTTATAAAATCGAGTTCACCAATAGTAATCATAGGTAGATTACCTCAAACTTGTGACTAAATCTTGAAAAGTGTTTTGACAACACCGAATGTCTCTAATTGTCCTGAGAACGTGGGGACTGTGCCAACAACCCCTTGTTTTCCACTTCACCTGGTATCTTGTGTCAAACTCATTCATTACCTACATAGCAGCAGTAATGATAGCAGCCTTCCTAGGTAATTGCCTTGCTGCAGGTCTACAAGGGAACAGAAAGTTGTCACTTTATTACAAAATCTACATTGGTTGGCTCAAAAGGAGATTTGCTGTTTTGATGCATTTATTTTCTGTTTCTGTGAAAAAGACATGACATGCAAAAATCACGTGAAGTACCACACAGTATTTTGGGGTTTTTTTCATAAACAGACAAAAAGCTTACAAGTAAATGTATAACCAGGTATTTATTGTGTGTTTATTTTTTTACTGTTTGGGTAATAGAGAAATGTTTCATCACAGATTTTCAAGGAGGATTATACAACTGTCTTGGATAAACATTTGTGATTTTATCAAAATATTTCATTCTAATGACACATGATTGTTAGTCTTTTACACAAGCGACAGAAATTACAAATGTGAATGAACTCATTGGCAGCCTGCCACGGTGGTACAATAACACAGTGTCGCTGCTGCAGCTCCCTCACCTCCTAGCAGGAAGTCAGTGTTTGTTATGTGGTGGTTGGCATTTAAATGTGCTCAGGTGGTTCATGGGGTATCAGCTCAAATAAACATTCAATCACAGATTGGAAAAAGCCTTTAAAACATTAGACGACCTAAAGGAAATAAAATTAAGTCAGCACATAGTTACCAAGATAAGCATAGTGAGAAAAGTGCACTTTACCTTGTAGGCATCAATAAGTGAATTAAATGATTCTCTTACAAGCACAATTTTATTCCCATTTCTTACTGAAATCTTAACTTCACTTAGTGTGCAGTAAGGCCTTGTAAAGTAAGATGCGCTCGATTTAGCTTTTTTTGGAATTTCTAAACTGCCTTATGGTGCACTGTATCCACGCATGAAAGTCAGAAACACTCGTGGAGCCAGAGTCCTGTGTGTGAGCTCTGGCACTGCCTGCAAGCACTCAAGACCTGCATCATGGTAATTGCAGAGCAAAGCGTGGCTATAAAGATGGGCTCGGGATTAGTGTCAAGGGCAGGAATACCCCTAATCATGCTTTTTATAAGCAAAAACAAGATCATAGTTTTGTTGTAACTTTTAGTAGGCACACACTTTCATAATGAATCTCCTCGTCCCGTAATTAATCTTCTTGCTTTTCAGTGACAAATTCTCTAACTGAGAGTTCTTCCGCACTTGTGCTTACAGTAAGACTCCCCTGTTTACTTCTCCCTTTTACAAAGTCTTAGCATCTACATAGACTGCAACCACCGATCTTGTATAGCTTTTATCTTTGATGCAATAGAGAAATCTGTATAAGAATGCAAGCAAAGCAAAAGATGCTTTGATATTAGTGATTGCTTCTGCTGAATAGAAATTTTCTTTGGACTATAGTATAGAATTCAGAAGGAAGCATATGTTTAGCATTGGTGAAATACTATTCCATACTATACAATTGATATAATTTAAACAGATTTGGTATTGTAGCTCTATGTAAGGTTTTGTTTAGTCAGCACGTACTACTAGATATGCCCTCAAATAAAAAAGGGCACTTGAGCCTTCCCTTCTGAAGGGTGAAGAAAGCTTATTAGAAGGAGGTAGTATTCATTACTAGATTCAAAGAGCTAGCAGAATATTTTTCTCAAAAGGAACAGCCATTTCTAACGAAATCTTGCTGTTAGGTTTATCAGTGCAATTTTATTTGGTTTCTGTAAAGAAAAAATAAATTATTCCCATTTCACTTGTCATGTTATTTTAGTTATATTTTGAATTAAAACAAAAAAGTAAAAGAGCCCATGTTAACAAATGGGCCATTACAATGGGAAGCTTAAATTAGTCAGTTCTCATATTTCAGTAGTGTAAGATCTTTGAAGTGATCTTTCCTGTTGCAGGAATCCACTGTTTTTATTGAGCAAGCCTCAAGAGGCTTGTGAATAGCAGCTGGCTTGTAGATGTCTACTTGTACAGTTTAGCAACAGCTAAGATTCTGCATTGGGCATTAAAAACATGTAAAATAAAAAAAAAAAGAAACAGTTTATGAGATTAATTTATAAGTAGTTTGACTGATTGTGTTCTTAAATTACAAAACAAATTATGCTTCTTTCAGTTGCAATATTGCTGGCCAGTGTAAGTTTCCACTGGAAGATTTCTGGGTTTAATGTCCGATACCTAAAGAACGTTGTTATGTTGTACTGGATGACGTTAACAGAAATCACTTGTCTTCTTTTCTATGGAATACGGCCTAAAAATGTACAGACCACCATATTTTACAGATAATAAAAAAAAAAATACTGGAAAGATGTAGTTCTGGTAAAAATTAAAACCTCACTGTAGTTTTATATATATTCTGATGCACTGAAGCGTCATGTTCCTAGGCTTAAGTGTCTGGTATGCTAATGGGGTACATAAGCAAAGGGAAGGAGGTTTTCCCATAGTGGTTTGACTGGGAAACTGAGAAGTTGGCTTCGTGGCGGGGAGGGCAGAAAAAGAGCAAGCTATGAATGGTTTCCCCTTCCTACCCTATTTTCAATTAGGTCCTTGCTCTTCTGGAGATGTGTGGCTCAATTAACGATCCTGGAACCAGTTCTGGAAACCTCATGATATGTTGTCAAGTTCCCAACCATACTGACTGTGTTAAGCAAAGTAAATTCTCTTATTCTTCTGTGAGTGGACTTACTGAAGCTTGTGTTTTAATAAGTGCTTTCAGTAATATTGGATTCCTTCTTCAGTAGCAACTACTGAAAAGTGCTGAATGGAAAATAGATTTCCTTCCTGCAGAAAAAATGCACGTATCTCTGACAGAACAGTTTGGGGAAAAATAAAAATAGTGTGATTCATCTTGCTGGATTTCTAGTGGTGGACGGTCTAATTCCCCAGCTTGCCTGCAAGTCACCTGCCAGCCAGGCAGACCAAGAATCAGATTGACTGTTTGAAGGGGTGGGGATCTTGTTGCTTGGGAAGCCAGAAAGGATGAGTAGCTGCTGTAGCTTCTCAGCTCCCACCATGGGAAGACACAGTGTTGGGAATCGCAGGCTTGCTGAGAAAGTGCTGAAAAGTTCCTGAAAGAGATGGATTTGAGAAATAGTGTTAAATGTTGCTTGTAACCAAACTCCCAAATACTCCCAAACTCCCAAAAACCTTACAGGTAAGGTTCTCTGAATGGTACACAAAGCCAATTGTAATGAATGTCGGTGCTTTGTAGAACAGTAAATATCAGAGGCCTATATAGTAACTTTTTAGTTTTAGAATGATTCTATGAGAAGAGTGATGCTGTAACTATAAATACAAATCTTTCTTCACGTAGACAGTCAAGTGAGCTAGACATGCCTAGTAATTTTATTCTCTAAAGGTAAATGCAGACTTCTGTTAACAACGGTTCTCTCAAGGGGACATGTATGTATTCAGAGCAGAAAAGAAAATGATAGAATTCTTTAAGTGATAGGGGAAAAACTTTATTGAATATACATAATGTTAAAAAAAAAATCTCTCATCAGTCTATTACAGTACATTCAGACTCTTAGAAAATCACAACTATTGACAGATTTAGAAGACAGAAGCTCTGTAAAGAAAAAAACTGCTCTAATTATTGCCTAGCTTGTAATTGGAGAAAAGCAAAATCAAATTTTGTTGATAGGTAGTGACTGAATATAGAATAAGATGTGCTGAAAATATTATTTTCATAACTTCAGAAACTATAAAATAGAAATTTCATTGGTGGCATCCAGTTAGAAACAATGCTTAAAGAAGATTTTGTCATACAGAAAATCAGCTGTTTTATCTTCATTATATAGCATGAAAGAAGGAAAATGTATTGTCGTGGTATTTGAAGTGATACAAAGAAATGGTCTAATGAAAGTAATCTGTCTGCTGCTGCCTTTTATATCACACTACTGGTACAAGGTTTGGCCATTAGGTAGTTTCCTTATCAGGCACCACTGTTTTCAATCACAACAAACACAGTTATAACAGTTCTTCAGAACGTAGTTCTGTTAAAATAATGTTATTTGTGTTCAAATGTAAACCTCTCCCATTAATTCTTTATCATAAAGCACAGCTGAAAATGCAGAGATATCTTTTTATAGTAAATTTAAGAGTATGCAAAATGTGGGGTGCATATTTAGCTGCTGGAGAATTACTGGGGAATCACTTGAAGAGACCCAGACCAGGTGACACCAGGTGTACATATGGCCCAGTGTTCATACCACACTGACTTGCAGGGAGAGAGGACTTGAGATTACAGTTTCATTTTATGTTAAATTTAACAAGATTCTAAAAGCTAATCCTGTGTTGAAAGCACAACGTTCCCTTAAAAGGGCTTCAGGATAAAGCAGCAGTAAGAATCAGTAATAGTAAAGACCGGACCTTTCTTTTTGTCGCCTTGGTCTGGTGTTAGATCCTTTTGTGGTTATCAGCTGAGGAATGGAGCTGTACAGTTCTTGGAGACTTACTTGTTTGCATTTGTCACCGTGTTAACCATCATTGTAGAAGTTCAACAGACCTTTCCAATGTCCCTAGCCTCTGGTTGCACCTCCTGTTCTGAGTTAGGACTCTGCATGTGAACCAGAATCACAGAATTCTAGGGTTGGAAGGGACCTCGAAGGATCATCTAGTCCAACCCCCCTGCCAGAGCAGGTTCACCTACAGTACATCACACAGGAACGCATCCAGGCAGGTTTTGAATGTCTCCAGTGAAGGAGACTCCACAGCCTCTCTGGGCAGCCTGGTCCAGTGCTCCGTCACTCACACAGTGAAAAAGTTCTTCCTGATAATTTCCTGCTAACCAGGAGGAGGGCATGTGCTGCTCTTCAGCCTTCATTGGCTTTTACAGCAGTCCTGGCCTGCAGTGTGGAGATTGCCATCAATGAAATCTGAATAAGTTGGTTTAGTGTTAAGGACTGCTTTTCTTTAAAAAAAATTCCTGGGCCTCCAACTGTACTGGCAGGTAGTCAGTGAGGCTTTAGGAGGCACTTGGATGTTTGGCCTGCAAGAAGTAACAAAAGTCTTCTCGATGGTTACCTGTATTTTGGACTTCCTTGTAGCTTTTCAAAGCAATGACTCCATGTTAAGTTCATGCAGCTTTAATGATTTCAGAGTGGGTTACAGTGGCGTTCATGCAGCTTTAGTGATTTCAGAGTGGGTTACAGTGGTACTCAGTTTTGCAATGCTGTTTTGTCTTAAACATGGATTGTTCTGGAGTGGCAGGATTGCCCATAGAAGGTTTGGTGGTTTTGTGCCTCCTGAAGGCAGTGTGTGCTGTGTGGAGCCCAGGGGAGCCACGTTGTCTCCACGTAGGCCTGAGGCCCTTCAGCTGGTGATATTGAGCCGTATATTCAAACAAACACAAGGCAGCACTTCACTGAATGCAATTGCTAGATCTCTCCCCCTCTTACCAGTGCTACTGTAGTCTTTAAACACTGACAGAAGTACACTTCCACTTCAGTTAATGGATTTATCAAATACCTTATTTCATGCTTTCTGCTTTTGATTTATGAATTTTGATCCCAGAGACAAGGACCCTGTGAGTATTGATTGCAGAAAATGTCAGACTAACAGAAGTTAATTTCACTCGTACATGTGGAAGTCTGTGATTCCCTGACAGAGCTGTCTGCGGAAAACCGGCTGTCACCCAGCCCAAGTGACACCGCGCCGTCACAACAGCCGGCTCCTCCGCCCCACGTGCTGAGGAGAGGCCAGCAGCAGGTTGAGGAGGGGGCAATGCCGGTGGGTGTGAGCAGCCGTGGAGCCCATCCCTCTGCTGCTCCCCGCGTGACCCCACGGCGCCCCAGGGGGATAATGGGATGGCGCTCTGCCAGCACCACCCCTGAGTGGCAACACTTCATTTATCAGGTTTTTTTTCTTTGTAAATTATAATTTTTTTTTTTTATTTTATTTTTTTTTTAATGACGGATTCTAAATGTCACACTTTGGGGCATGGAGTGGTAGGTAGTAGATGGTTTGGTTTTGCTCCTTGTATCTCTTGCATTTGAGATGTGGTTAAAAACTTTGGACTTCTTGCAATGCATTTGTTCTGAGTGATTATATTGCCTCAGACTGCAGAAAAACAGAGGACAAACTGTGGATGTTGGATAAAAGTTAACAATAAATGGTATCAATACATGGTCTTGTTTCTTCCCCAGGGAAGAGAGATTCTCAGTAGGCATGCACATTGATGATGGTGAAAAGATGCTGAAATGGGTTAAGCTCTTCTGTTAGCCCTGTAATCTGCCTTTTTCTTGGCATTTTTCACTGGACTATTTATCTGGCACTTTTTCACTGGGAGAACTATCAAGAGACAAGCAAAATTACATTGCTCCCTTCCCTAGGACTTCTTTGCAGGAACCTGGACAATGACTTACTGAGACAGTATTTTATTTTTTCCTTCAACTATGAAACTTTCCATAGTTGTAGCAGTTTGAAATACGTCACTGGTTGGACACTATTTTGTCTTGATTCCAGTTAAGGACAGGTTTAACTTTGCATCTCTTGCAGACATCAAAGAAAGTGAATTTGTAATACTGAAGGGAAGAGAGTGGCTGTTTTTTGTTGAGATGATATAGACAATGTTTGTATCTGGGAGGGTGCAACATAATGTATTGAGTCTGTAATAGGTGGTTTATATACATAGAAAAGTATTCCATGTTTTTAGAAGTGTTGTAAATGTGTTGTGACTTTTGGCTTCAAGAAAGCTTGGATAAATAGATACATACTGCCATGGCAAACTGATATAAGCAAAACTACTAATACTTTCTGAAAACTTCTCTAAATAGTAACAGATATGGAACATGTGATAGTGGGGTGTCATTTAAAAACTTTGCTAGCATTAACAAGGAGTGATCAGTGAAATCCGCTCCACTTGCGTGGTGTGGGAGCATCTTAAACCCATCCTAAGGAAACCTGTATGACACTGGTCTTTTTCATCCTTATGTTCAGTGGAAACAAATGTCTATAATTTTAAAATATTTTTTCTGTAAAATGACATACAAAAATGACATTAAGAATGTTGTTTACAAGGTATGTTTTTTTCTGCAATCCTTTCTCTAAAAGAAGAGATTCCCTATAAATCTAGTGCATAAGCATTTAAGAGGCTTAAAATACATACCTAATACAATCCAGTAGGTCTAAAATGAATATCCAATGTCATGAGTTTAAATCTAATAATTTTGGATTTACTGCAACAGCCTGCTTTATTTCCTGCAGTAACAACCGTACAGTCTTACCAGGTTGCTGCTGTAATTGTAATTATGTGGAGATGTTTGAGTGATTTTGCAGTACCACCTTCCAATTAATTTTTCTTTTTGCTTTCTCTAATAATCAAAAATGCTGACAGATTTAGAAAGATGCTTGCACAAAAATCTGTTTTCCTCAGAAATATTTTCCTTTGCCTTCTAGATGCATTTTTTTTAAATTTCTTCTGAGTCCAGGGGAACTGGGTAAATTAAAGGCCTAAAGCACTGATCCTGTGCCCACTCGTAGACAGGTGGGATACTGTGTTAGTTTAAGTCCTAATGTATGCATGTAGAATTTAAGTATCTTAAGAATATTTTACCTCTTTACTTGTTTGATTTGGAGCCTAAAAAATTGACTTAACAGGTAGAAAGTTGCGGAAAAGCCTGTCGCTAGAAAGATTTAAAAGTAGTATCTCTGAGTGTGTTTAATATGTATTTCATAAGACAAGTATGATAAGATTTCTCACTAGAATGGTTCTCAGATTGCATATGATTCGTTATGATGGTCTGCTGTGAACACTTGTAAATACCGTGACCATCTTAGCTCATGCCGGTAAAACCAGATCTGTGTGGAAAACACCACTCTTTTTAAACTTACTGAAAGTTTCAGATCTTTTCTTTGTTGGAACCCCTTGGGGTTTTTGTGTCTGATTTACCTCTTTTTTAATTAAATATGCTGGTGGATACAGTACAAGCTGAAATGTGCCTATCTCTGGCCTGCTCTGCCCAGGCCTGGGGTTGTTTTTCCCAGTTAAATCAGTGGGCCCTGGCAACTGGGAGCAGTTAATGCCCGGTCCCAGCACAATGAGGTGTTGTTTGCCCGTTCCCAGCTCCTTCTCCGCTGCTCCTAGACGCTGGCGTGTTGGGTATGGTTAACAAGCCCCACCAGCTGGCATATCTGTGCAGACATAATTGCACATGAATGGTGCGGGAGAGGGGAGCGAGGGAAGAAATAAAACAGATAACAAGCAAAGGAAAAAAGTAGCACTGTAAACAAGCAGCATATTTTTTTCCCCTCCACAGAGCAAGCTTTTGTGACTGGAGGCAGTATCTGTGTGCAGCCTGACTTCTAATCCATATCGCAAACAGCTTCCAGATGCCTGAGTCCTCACCACTATTCTGGCATCCTTACCCTTCACAGATGCCTCTCTATGAGGGGGGTCTAGGAGTAAAATTGGGTGTATTTTACTAATCATTCATTTCCAATCTTCCTGAAGGGGAACTTTTATTAATAAACTCTTTTCATCTGTCTCTTTGATTAGGAAGAAGATAATCGCTTAGTCATGTGAAAGGGGGCGAAAAAAAAAGATTGCTGGGGGGTCGCCTTTTTTAACATGTGCTTGAGTGGAAGGAAACAAATAAAAACCGCAGAACAATGCGGGTACTAAATGGTTCCAGTTGAGCTTGAGCGGTGGAGGGGAGTTTGAATAGAAACCGTGGCGGCTGGGCCGGCCTCCCAAGGCAAGCAGAACTAATTCCCCTGATCCCGGCTCCCCGCTGGCAGCAGGCACTCAGCTGGGCCTGGCTGGCACGGCGGCAGGTGCGCAGGCGGGGGGACGGGCACGGATGGGCCCGGCACACATCCCTCCAGGAGGGTCTGCAGCAGGGCAGGGTGCATGGCTCTCATTGCAGCTTGTAAAGTTGCTGAGAAAAAAGGAAAGGTTTGTTTTCTTGGCTGTGCTTCGTTCCCAATACATTTTCCCTTGTTACTCACCTCAGATTACTGTACTAGAGCTTACTCCTGTGTTAAATCGTGTGCGTTTTGTCTGAAGGAAAGGCATGGTGACCACCAGCACTTCATGACAAAGTGTGAGATGGAAAGATTTTCACCTGAAGGTACATTTGTCTTCTGAACTGTGTTACGCTTCTATGTAAGCCATGTCCTGGGTTTGGCCCGCATTCAATAGCTGATATTTAAGAATGTAAAAACTGTAATTTTAATAGATGACTGAATTTACGTTATCAGCTGGCATGGACTGGTATCGTTCCAGTGACTCACCTGTAGCCAGAGACTGATGCTGGCAGAGGAAATTATTCACATAGGTCACAGTCACAAAATTGTATCTAGCCGATTCAATCAAAACTATTCTGACTCATCTCAGGTTTAAATAACAATTCTTTCTGCTTTCCATTCCTATTTCTCACTAACCTACCTGAAACTTGATTTGCATGATTGAGTAGAAGTAGATATTTTTTTTTTTAATTTATTTTTATTTCCATTAAATTTTTAGATTTAAAGAAGTGTAGATGTTTGCAATGCTAAGGCCCACAGCACAGCCAGCTACTTAAACCCAACAATTTTATGGAGCTCTTTGGGCTCCAAGGCCACAGCAGTATAATGTAGATTATCATAACGATTTCTATACTGGAAAAGGTAAAGCTTAGTGCAGAATCATAACTTTATTACATGTTATTCTGTAACGCTGCATTTAGTTTTTCCATTCTCACCATCACAGTAGTTAGTAATTCTACCTTTACTTCTAGGGTTGGCCCAGAAAGAATGTAAACTGCACTACTGAAATTCTTGCTGATTGGAGAAAGATATTAATTGCTCAATTAACTTCAACATACCTAATCAGAAACTTGAAAAGTTTTGTTTTTCTGGAAGTTTAGGTGTTGATTTTACAAGGAAATTATAAATGTTTCTGAAATATCTATTGTTTTCTGCATTTCAAAAATGTCTGGGGATGAGTGTTTCTGTAGGAAGGGAGAGAGAAACCTGCTCATTCATTGGAAATGGGTTGTCAGACACTTACATAAAATGTAGATTCAGGTTTCTTGTCCGACCTCTGCAAAGCCTGACTTGAAACCAGATGAAACCCAAGGACTCTTTCTGCAGGTGTGTTGATTTGCTCTGTGTTGCTGAAGGTTTATTTTCATCAGAATTTCCATTCTGAAGCTGCAAATCTTTGTTGAATGAAGAGGTGTCAAAATGGGTATGTTACTGGAAAGATCTGAGTGTGATGGATCAATTTAATCAGAAAATTCCTGGCCAAATCTAATAATGTGTGTATGAAATATCAGGGAAAATGATATATTTTCCCATCAATGAAAGGGCAGTTTCATATAAAACTTGCACTGGAATTAAAACAAATAATCAGTGGTTCTGATTTTTTTTTTTTATTAAGCGTGAGTTTAATAACATTTGGCTCTTTTCTCAAATTTTTTACCTCCCAAATCAGTGAATAGGAACTTTAACTTACAACTTTAATGAAGAGTGAATGTCTATCACTCCTAGCCACAGAGGAAACCCAGAGAAATAAGATGTAAACCTGAAGAGTCACACAAGTAAAGGGAACATCAAAATTCTGTTATTTTTATTATTTTTATTTTTTATTTTTTCTTCTGCAAGTTTTTAATTTTCCTTGATTTTGCCTTAGAAGGCAGCAGGGGGATTAATCACAGGTTTCAAATATCTTGTATTATTGAAGTATTGAGATAATGATGAAATTATTTGTAGATGCAGAAGACAGCAAAAATAATCTCCAGTTTGCTTGGTTGCCTGAATTGCCATGCTGTGAGGAGAGTCAACGTGGTTTTTCAGGGACTACTTACAAAAAATCAGCTGATCACAAGGTATAAGAGATCAAGGACGAGGTGTGAAGAGTGTTTCTTAACACAGTACTAGGCAAAAGCTGGCATTCAAGCCCCTGATGCTCATAACTCGAATAATGTCCTTATGTTTTCTCTCTAATTCAGTTCAGGTTATTGTCTCAGTCTATTGTGTATTATATATCTTTCCATGAACACTAATTTTCCAGTGCTCCAGCATTCCTATATTCTCCAGCTTGGATATTTAGCTACGTGTAGTAAGAGTAGAGGAGTGTAAAAGACAAAACGAGGTGTTTAGTGCAATAGTTATGTCACTGGCCAGATCATATTCTATCAGCTTTTCAGTCTTGTTTCTTCAGCATTGGTACCTGTCCCCAGCAGAAGGACCAGCTCCTGCTTGCACAGGGCTCAAAGGAGACTGATGTGTTGATTGCAACTTTTGGTAACTGGAAGTTTGGTAGCTTCTAATGAATTGAGGCTTGGGTATTTGTAATATGGGCAGAGGTACTTCAGTTAGTAATGGGTTTGATTCATGCTGTGGCATCCAGCATAATATAGGATCAAGCTACAGGGCATAGAGGTCCACTAATTGCCTAACTTTACACTGTGTTTAGTTGGTGTTTAATTTTCAGAGTGGTGGGGCATGGTTCGGTTTCTGTGGCACTTCTGCATTCCCCCTGGTTATCGACGAACTGTCTAGTTTGTAAACCACTTGTGCCTAAGAGAGGTTTGCTCCGTAAATTTACCAGATTGTGACAAATTCTCTTTAGCTGTAGAAAATTTCTCTGGAAAGAGCATGTCTGGAGACCAAAACATAAAGCATGTGAAAACCATGATGTATACTGTATCAAAAAACCAAAGAAAAATCTAAAAATGTCACAGCTGATAAAGCTTTAGTCTAACAATGAGAAGGATATTATCCCCAAAATACAGGTGCCACTTCCATGTCAGTACACAAGCAGTTGTTTTCGTTCTCTTGAATTTAGCAGCATGTGTATTCCCGTGTGTGGGGAAAGGGTCCTGGTTAATTTTTATATGCAATAAAAGGACCTTTGGGCATATTTTACCTTAATGCTTTTTCCTTTGTTTGAGAAAAAGAGCTCTCAATCAGAAAAGCAATAGATTAACTTAGACTGCAGCACGGATGCTGGCCTGTTCAGTTAAGTGCACTGCTGATAATAGGTATACCAGATCATGAATAATAATAGATTGTTCCTTTGCTTCTCAAGTTTCCTCCTTTTGGGTTTTTCTGAGGAAAAAGAGACACTTTAAAGAGCAGTTTGAGATTTCACAATAATATAAAGTTTTAGAAGTATACTGAGTATCTAAAAAAAAAAGTTTGGCCTGTTACACGACATAATGACTCTTGCAAAACCTGCTGCCTTTAGTAAAAGGGTTGTTTTTGGAATTGTACTGAATATGCTGGGTTTATGTGTACATTTAAAATGTCCGTTAAAAAAAAGAGCAGAGTTGCTGTATGCACAGAGGAGGTTAGAGTACAGTGGCTGATGATCTGCATAGCATCACCAGTTTCCCTCCGTGTTTGCAGTTTACTTTAGCACATAAATGAGTATAGGCCATCACAGTTTTCATTCACCTGCTCAATTACAAATGCCAGATTTTGTCAAATAACGATGCTGAGCCTTATCGTGAAGGTGTTTGCAGAGAGAACTGAATAGAGCTGCATGCTCATTCTCCCAGTCCCACCAGCACTCAGTTAATGTCATTGCTTCTAATTTGCTGAGAGCCTGTGTTGGATCTGCTGGAGATTCAGTTAGCACTCTTATTTGTGTTCAGCTAGTGTGGAGAGGACTTCTTCACCACTGTGCCTCTCTCCCACCAAGGGTAGCTGGGATGTTTGGGTGACTCCCAGTCTCTCCTTGGTTAAACCTACTCCTGTTATTTCTTGGAATTTGATTATTGTATTTACAATTAAGCTCTTCAGCAAAATGAAATTAAATGGCAAACCGCAACTGTGAAGCACAGGTTTCTGTATTGTTTGCTGAGGTTTTTTTAAGACAAGCTTGCAACTAGAGGCCTTCCTCTACTTGAGTTTAAAGCCAGCCTTACCACAATCGTGCTCTTATCACAGCATGCTGCTCCTGCAAGTCAGTGCTAAATTTTTGTTTTTCTTTAAGGTCTGCACTACACAGACATTCACCAGCTCCCACAACACACTCATGAAGTCAGTGATTAACTGAAATTATCCTCTGTAAGTCCATGAGGTTCTTAAACCTGAAGACTAAGTAATCTTTGCAAGGCCAGCCATGATTCTCCAGTACAGTTCTGCCATAGCTCAGGACCTGTTGACACCCAAGTCTCTACTTACCATCAAACCATGCTTCCTTCTGACTAAAGAAGATGTTTCCCAATTAGATGTAAATTATACGGTTTTATATACTATGTTTAATTAAAGAATGAGCAAATAGTTGTGACAACTGGCAAGATGGTTATTTTGTACCATCTCAGGCTCAGCTACAGCTACAAAAGGGGCATGCAATCAGCAGTTGTCTTTAAAAAGAGCAGTTAGAATAAAATGATTAGTTTAATCAATTTAGACCTATTTTCTTAAACAATTGGAACTCCTAGAATAGCTCACTCTGTTCAGACTGGAAGAAGACTTTGTATGACTGAAAAGGAGGCCTTTTTGAAGTACCATCCCTTTGTCTTGAAAGGAGGAAATTATTTCTGTGATTAACATTTTTCTTTACATTTATCAAGGAAGAGTGGTTATCTGTGCTCAGGGATACTAATTTCATGATGCAAGTGATATCTCATGAAAAGCAAGAATTATTTTAGAGCTTTGAAAAAGATGTAGATATATGATACTCAAGACTTCCTTTCCTGAATTACTTGTAGTTTATTAGTAACTTCATGAACTATTTAGAACATATGTTGGGATAGGAGATAGATTGGGAGGACAGTTTAGCAGAAGACACAAAACTACTTACCCTCTTGATAAGAATAGTTTTATTCTACATCTTGTCATACAGCAATTTTTCACAGTGCATAACAGTTGAACAGCATGTGAGTGACTCAGGGACTTGAAACGTGTTTCTGGAATTTGTTGAATTGCACACTATAATAGCTTAAACTGCTCCAGGTCAGCTAGGATTTTCTAGTGCATAGGTACACATGCAGCAAACTCATTCCAAGATATGCTCAAAGCAACAGTGCAAGTTTGACAGGTCCGGTTCATTTCCAGTGAATGTTATCCTAAAACACTATTTATGTGTGGTTGGGTCTTTTTTAAGAAAAGGTGTAATATCAGACTGCAAAGGTCTTCCATAAAGCCTAATGAAGGTGGTGAGAATCTTTCCACTGAAGCACACAGCATTTAGATTAGTCCAAGTGAACTGTGAGCCTCTATCTACGTATTTTAAGTGAAGCTGGTTTTTCTAATTACATGTGAGATATTACTTTATTGTACTTTGAAACTTGTGAGTGGTAATACATTTTGACTCAGCTTCTTATGCATGCAAAATACCTCAGCTGTTCCTCTTTAATCAAATTAGTTGCTTGATACATTAGCAATCTATTAATTTCAAGTTCTTTGAAATTCGTACAGACCACTATAGCACTCTTTAATCAGCAGTATGTGTACTGTTATCAGTGTGCTTTACATTACAGTGATGGACATTGATTAAGATGTTCTTAATGGATTATCGGATATTATCTCCTGTGCAATTTGTGAAGAATTAAGTTAATAATTTTCTGTTCTGGGATCAGAGAAAATTTGATTTTCTCTAATAAGGTATGATTTATAACCAGAATAGACAAACAATTAGTTTTCTGTAGTGTCTGAGCATTAAATTTCTGAATGCAATTTGGACATACAGATTTAGAAGAATACAGATAAGAAAGAAATCAGATGTTCATAGAAATTGTGGCATTCAGAATCAATAGAAACTTAATAATTTTAAGTACCTCTTATGTTAAAAAATAAAAGCTCTAGAGATAGCATTACCCAGCACAGTGGTAATGTATTGCCCAAGATAGTGGAATGCAGCACTGGCAAACTGTGGCTTAAACATTTCAGAGCTCTGTTGAATGTTCAGGCAGGCTACATAATGTATTAAAGTGTACAGGTCATATATGTTAATTTAACATAAAAAATAATTTTCATTTCGTTCATTGTTTTCCTGTTATTTAAAAAGTTACTGTTTGGTGCAATCTTTCTATTCAGCCCTGACTTCAGAGTTAATGCTGAACTGTCATCTAAATTTACAGTTTGCTCTATGGTTTAGTGATGAGTGATCACGTTGCACATATTGGCCAAGTCTGGTTAGCAATAAAATACAGAAGAGCCTAGACTTCGGGCTAAGCTGTACTGAATATTGATAGGTCAAACCTACAATTTTTCTGCTTGTTTATGCAATTTTGCTTATATTTTGCTAGGTAATAAAAGGCCTTTTGTACCTGAGACACCTACCGTCGATAGCCATAAATTAAGACATATAAATATGTATCTAGATAATCTTGTTTTACTGAGCCCTATATGGTCCATTATGAAGTATATCCCTATATATAATTCTTTAATGTAATGAAATAGCTAGTATTAAAATGCCAGAATCAGTCAAAATACGAATTGGTTTTGGTTACAGCAGACAAGTTGTCTCCCATTTGCACTTACGGCTCAAGGTAATTGCTGAAAGAAAGTAACAAGGTTGCTTTTAAAGAATGAGCTGGACACCCTAGGAGTTGTGTTGGGGCAGCTATTTTGAACCAATATTTTGAATGTACTGGTCCAAAATACTGAATTGATTATATCTGCCAGAAATGATGAATTAATGAATCTCTCCAACTGATTCTTTAATGGTCAATATACTTTACAATTTTCATATGATGATGGGAAAAAATTGGATTTTTTTCAGATCTATATAGTTGTCCTTACTTTGTTAGTTCATGTTCACATTACAGCTTAACACTGAAAAAAAAAATTGTCTTTGGAAATTGTGATTACTTCAAACAATTGATTCAGTTCTAAACATCTGAAACAGTATACAAAACGACAGCTGCATTTGGGTAAATACATCAAATATACAGAAATGTATAAAACTTAATCACATCATTTATAGTGAGGTTGTTAAGCTGCAAATTGCATTGGAGAACATGTTAAAAATAAGGGAGTCACCTTAACAGTCTGCCCATACTGCTCCTTTACATTAGTCTGAAACTAATTCTGCATCAGCGTGAAATGAATTGGATTTGGTTCATAACCAGGTCTTGAATATTACTTAGTTCTTACCAGGGCTATATACAGAGTTGTGGAAGTGTCAGTCGTAAATCATGTTTGCTAATGGACTTTCTAGGAAGAGAGATATCCTTGTTATATAGCCAAGAGAAAGAACCATAGTTTAATCAGCTTGGCAAGTGAAACACATACTGTGTCTAGAACAAATACTACTGGAAGTTGGCAAGGAAAAAAAATTACAAATTTGTATGAAAGTTCCCAAATGATAGCTTTACTTTAGGACCCAAAAGGGCTCTTTAACATTGATGCAGAGGCCCCCAAGACACTCAAGTCCTGCACCAAAGGCTTCATTCACCTATGAGGTAGAAAGCATAGCTAACTTGCCTTTTTTAGATATTCCTGTCTGAGACCGTACAGTCTCATTATCAGCAAAATGCTATAAAAGGAAATGTTTTGTGACCCCCAGAACAGTAATAGCAATGATAAAACCCTGAGAATCTCTCTCCCTAATTATTTTTTGTCTATTTTGGATCTGAACTTAAAGCATCTGGAAGAATAAGCACTTTTGAGACCAATATGAAGAGTTCGTTTTTCCCATGCTCTCTCATTCTTGGTTGATTAGCAGATTAGTGTGCATGTGCAGGGAAAATACCCAGGCCTTGGAGACTTTTCTCACGGATAAATTATTTAAGTGAGAACACTTTCTCTCTAGGGAACAGACTACAGAACGAAACAAACAAACAAAAAAACCCTCACTAACTCTGGGGAATTACCTCAGTTCTTGGGAGATAATTCTTTACCAAGCACGTTTGCAAACTAAGGTGAAACATTTTCAAAGAATTTGAACTGAATGTGTTCTCTTATCTTGAATAAAGCCATGGCACAGCTACTTGGGAAACAGGCTCTGCTCATTAAACTATCATCCAGGAGCATCCAGCTGAGATCTAAAAGGACAAAAATAGCCAAGAGTGAAGTATAAATACCACCTCTATTTTACAGGAAAGCAACCTATACACAGAGATGAAATTCCTTAGCCAAGACCTCACAAACTGCCACTGGCAGATCTCAGCTCCCATATCCTCTGAGTCGTATTCAGGTACTGGAGGAGATGGATTTCCATCTTGTGGAGTCCCAGATGTTACTGCAGGGCTAAATGCTTGAAGAAGACCTCAGTGGTTTACATTCTGCATTAGCATGAAATTAATTGGATTTGGTTCATAACCAGGTCTTGAATATTACTTCTTACCAGGGCTGTGAAAGTGTTTGCTAATGGACTTTCTAGGAAGAGAGATATCCTTGTTATATAGCCAAGAGAAAGAACCATAGTTTAATCAGCTTGGCAAGTGAAACCCATACTGAGCAGTTGTTCGTGCTTCCCCTGTCTGTGGCTGACCCAGTCAATTTGGCTGCATTCTGGAATATCACCAAACTTTGGTGTGGGAGAATGCAGTCAGAATGCAGTCTGACTGTTTGGTCCACAGAAAACCACCCTTTACTGAACGTTAAAGATGCATTACAGACTGTAGTCACTTTGTGTGGTTATTTTGGTACCAATCATAGAGCTTCAACCATTTTCATTGTTGTCAGTGAAACTGTGAAATAGCACAACTATGGCTGGCAGGAGACAGTGGGGAACAAAACAAAAAAATCCCAACAAAAGCTGCAAACAAAACCAGTGCACATTATGCAGAAATTGCCTTGGCATGCAGGTCATTGGTGATTTCATTTGTAAGTAATGTTTTGATTGTCACAGATTATATGTTGCTCTCATCCCCCTGACATTTGTTGTACAGCGGGATTGATTTTTGTGCTCCAGTATGAAAAGGTCACTTTGATCAATGCAGTGTAATTGGCACTAAATTAGGATCATATCAGGTTATTTTGCTATTTAATGATGAAATATTAAAGAATAGCATGGGAAGATTGCAGGCACTAAAGTGCACTTTAAACCTGCTGTAATGATGTTTTATTTTGTGGGAAAAATGGAGAGAAAAACAACTAAAGTGCAGAAAATGACTGTGATGTATTGGAAGAGTGGTCTGGAATTATATATTTTCACTTGAAATAGACTGAAAGCCCCAGACACAAAACACCAAACCCAGCAGTCAGTCTTGAATGTGTTATACACAGAGATCTCTTCTTTAGAAGTTCTAATGGTGATTGTGCTCATTATGTTACACGTGTTAAGTCTTTACAATTTGCATATAATGACTGGTCAAAAGTAGGTTGCTGAAGTTACACACTTAGGCCGTGATTCAGAGCAACACTTGAGACATATTGGGGGTACTGCTAAATTCAAAAGCAAATAATTAGGCACAAATTTAATCTACACCTGTATAGGGATGGATATAAGCACATAAAGCACTTCGCAAACGTGCATGGTGCAGATGTGTCAGGATTATTCAGGGCTGTGAAAGTTTATTTTTTTATTTTTTTATTTTTTTTTTTTTTAGAAAAGATGGTTTTGTAAGTGTTTTACTTGTGCTACTGTTTTTAAGTCTGAAAGTTTGCTTCATTCCCTTCCTCGTTTCAAGAAAACTGAGGATTACATTATCAGTATTTGCAGAACAGTATCTGTAGTGTAAAGCCAAGGTTAACATCTCGAAGTTTGTACTCTAGCCAGATAACGTACTTAAGGAGAGCAAAGCTCCAATGAGATTTCCTGCAACACTGGCTGCCTTTAGAGAGTAATCTTTTGATTAAGATTTTTTAAAGAGTGGATGCAGAACACAACAATGTTCTCTGTCTTAACAGTGAAACTCTCCTCAGGTGGGTGATGAGAATTAGGTATCAGCTCTCATGTTCAGGCACCAGGCTTGATAGAACTTAAATGGGAATCTGAATGCTCAGATCCTAGTTAAAAAAACCAAAACAAAACAACAAAACCCCAAACAAAACCAAAACCAAGCAGAAAAAAAACCCCAGCCAGTTTCAGGCAAAGCTGTTCAGTCAATTCTGACTGAATTCACTATGATTTTCATCAAGTAAATTCAGTAGACAGTGGCTTAGATGGAGCATCCATTAGAAAAAAAAATTAAAAAATGGATATAATCTTTAAGAACATTGGCTAAATCTGAATCTATTTGTTGGTACATTTTTTAAAATCTAAGCACGTGGTTATGAGTCCTACAAGCTCAGATGCTTCCTATTTAATGAGGATATATTTAAAACATGAGTTTTGTCAATATTTTTTCAGACTTTGCATCTAAAGTAATGATAAGCATCATAAGCAGTGTTAATAGTGTGTTATTTTCTCCACTGTAAATACATGCACTCTCCAATTATTCTGAAATGTTGCTGAACAAGAGCAAGCAGCATAAGATTATACTTTTAAATGCAGCTAATGTTGCAAGAAATTTGTTTGAAGCTTTGTTGCCATTAAGTATGTTATCTAGCTGCAGCATGAACTTTAAAATTACTAAGATATTAACCTGGTAAGTACCACAGAAATATTATTCTGAAACTATTAATAATATAAAGCAGTAAAATGGAAATTATATAAACTCTATGAGGTATGCCCGAATGGCTAATTTAGATTTATTTAGAAGGTAGTGTTTGACTTAGCCAATCCTTAAAATTTTGCTCACTTTTTCTTTAGACTGTTCTGATTACGTCTTTTAACTACTGAGCACATCTTGAGTTTAGTTTAAAATGTGTCATTTAAAGTCTATTAAGAGAAGATCTATGTTGAAAGAAAAACAGCATTTATTTGATTTAAGAGACTTTATCTGTGTATGAGTGATCCACTCAGGAGAAACATTATTTACCCATGGAAGGATAGCCTATGTCGTGATCAAGAAGCAGGCTGAGGAGCCGTAGGATCTGAGCGTAGGAGAGATGTGCAGGGAGATGTAGGCAGAAGGAACACATTCCAGAATATGCCCAAGTGGCATGATATGCACAGTCAAGGCCATGATATGCACTGGTACTGTATCACAGTATGTTTTATCTTCCACTGCCCATGAAGAATTTACCAGCAAATAAGGAAGCTTGAATACAAAGGAAAGGAACTAAGCATCTTTCTATACTGAGAGTTGTATCTTGTCCTATTTTCAGTATTTTTTACTTACTTCAGTGTCTTTCACACACATACACAATAAAGGAAATTGATTTAAAAAAACCCCACACCATTACATCTTTAGATTTAGAAGGGAGATTATGCAGGAATCCATGTTGTGATATTCCAACAATGGAAATAAAAAAGATTAATTTTGAGTAGATAGCTGTGTGTAATGTAAAGATAGGGGAATTTTAAGTGATTTCTCCAAGTTCTGTCGGTCCTTTAAAAGATATGTTTTGCTTCAATGAAGTTTTATCCTCTAGTATTTTTAAAACCATATCAATATAAAACTGTGATGAGTTTCTTGATACAAAAATTGTTTCATAACAAGATAACTCTTAAACAGTTTTCTAAAAGAAGTACTGTAATTTAAAGATTGGAGTCCCTGTGACCTCCACCTGATTCAGGATAAAGAAGATGGGATCAGTGCAGTGATTCCAGTAACACAGAGGTGATTAAAATCCAGAATTCAGGAACTATGTAGCTTCAAGAGATGAGTTTGTTTCTTGAACTCTCTCCAGTGATTGAATTCTTTTCCTCAGGAAGACCTGATTCTTTGACTGTTTCTGCCTCAGAGGTGAAAAGTGACTATTTCTGCTGTTGCTTGCAGTCTAATCTCTGAGTTACTTCATCTCTTTATCAAGAAATGTACACGAATGCCATGAAATTATGTTAGTAGTGGAATGTGAAGACCAGTGGCTTGTGGTAACTTTTATGATACTGCACTTTAAATACATATTTAAATTTGATAGAAGCCAGTACTCTAGATATAATTAAAATTAGGGATGCATATTTTTATAATATAATCGAATTAATACTGTAAAACATGGAAATAAAGAAAAGTCCAGTTTTTCAAGGATATCTAGTCAAACTGAAATGAGCTAACATTGTTAGTATGTCATAATAAATTTCTTAAATTATTAGGTAAAAATATTTTTTTAATAAATAAATAGATAATTTTATTTAAATACCACCACATCTAAAACTCGTAATTGAAATTTTTAAGGTAGAAAGATGAAGCTCCACTGTAAGAGGGCAGCAGGAATGAAAAGGGGTATGTAGAAAGAGACAAGTATAATTTAATAAGCAGTCTGGTAACTATTTGACTTTTATCCATGTTGACCCCTTATCTTGCCTGATCCTCTCCATTAATATTGAAAATAAATTGCTTTCCTAGCATAAGTCTTACATGCTCTCTTTAGATGACTTTATACACTACCATCCAAAGTTGATGGTGTTAGTGATGACACTATTTACTTTAGCTCATATTATGCAGTATTTGCATCTCTCTGCGCTTGTAAAGCAATGTGTACATTTATTTGTGTTGCACATTTGTAGAGAATTTGTGACTTCTCAGGCATCACTTGCCTTTTAACCAGTAATCAGATGCCTGGGAGTGTGAAAATGCCTGTACAAAATAGAAAACAAAGGAATATTTTTCCTTTTTTTGCTGTATTACTCATGTGGGTGCTGAGAACTGTCCTATTGTACCCTGTCCCAGTCCAGGTCCCTGTAGCAGGTACACAGTGCCTGGGCACCAGTCCACTGGCACCTGAGCAGACAATCTCCCGCGGAATGAGCCGTAATTTACGTACAGGTCTGTGGTCCCATTTGCTTCTCGTAGGCGCAGTGCCTGGGGCTGAGCAATGGGGAATGAGGTCATTTCTCCCGCGTTGGTCAGCACTTATGCGGCTGGCTCTCAGACAGGTCAGTGGGTGAGGTGTGTGGAGAGGAGGCTGTGGGACATCCATCAGAGCAGTGCGCTCCTCTTGCATCTGTGGGGCACTGTGTGCCCCTCTCCCCTCCAGCCCTTCAACAGCGCTTCTTGGCAGAGAAGCAGCCACGAGGCCAAGTTCAGAGCAGGAAGATTAGGTGCAACTCCAAATATTGTCCACAGATCTCGCCGCAGCTCAGTGTTTGACCCAAAAAGGGTTTTGGGCATCAGCAGGGGCTCTCCAACCAAACTGGTGAGCCGCAGAGTGTATCTTAGAGGAGCTTGGTGCAGTGAGGGTGCTCTCGTCACCAGGTGGACCCCATGCTGAACTGGGGAGGGTAAGGGGCTGGTGTGAGAAGCAGGGATAGGAGGTGGGGAGTTAGGGGCACAGGGAGCAGAGGTGAGCACATCCGATGACCGAGGAGGGAGCAAAGGACCCACTAGCAGCAAAGCTCTGAAGAGATTTAAGCTTCTGTTCTAGCAGGATGTCCAGCTGAGGCACCATGCCTTCATATGCCCTTTTTTTTGTTCTGCCATCGATGTACAGACCCTCCCACTTTTCATTTTTTTAGGAGTTCTGATTCCTCACCAATTTCAGTATTGTTCCTGCTATCTCCAGTCCATCTGCAGTGAAACTGCAGTCTTGATGGGAGCATGGGGCAGAGGAGGGTTGGGCTGGAGGCACAGATATGTTTTTGGCCAAGGGACATGGTTAGAGAACCACGTAGCCTTTACTTTACCTGCTGCTGGTCTCAGAAGGTGCTTTGCATAGAAGCATAACAAATAAAGGACAGAAAGGATCAATGATTGGAGCAACAAGCTCATTTCTTGTTGTTGTGGATAATCACACCATATCATCCTATCCCCAGTTTATAGCATGTCTCACTGGACTTAGACACTTTCCTTAACATAATGCTGGAAACAGCTTGTTAAAAGAGGTAGGGTCAGACTCTTCCTTCTTAGTAATGTGAGCACTTTTATGTTTTAGGGTTGTTTGCTGTCTATTTCCTTACTTACAAGAGTTTTTACCTTTGTTTTGGCACTTTGGGCTAACTGCCTATTGTAACTTTTGGATTCAAGTAGATGGGTCAGTTTGTAAGATAAAGATTGAATTCCCAGTAAATGAATACTTCAAAAATATCACTTTCGCTCTTGATACTGGATCTTATTACTACTCTCATAGATAAAATGAAAGGCTCTAACTCCATCTAATGTTCAAAATGCTGAGCACCCAGCATCTGTGTAACCTGCTTGCAAAATATGACAGTTTTCCTACAATAAAAATTATTCTTTTACCATCGTGGTTACACAACCTAAAACCCATCTGAACAACACTCACAATATGCTACAATATAATATAATGCAGCTGATCTGCTTATTACTAATAGACACTTTTAAATTTTTTTTTTATTCTTAATATTGTTTTAATGCACTGGCAACATTATATATTTTCATGAATCAGTTCATCTGAAAAAAGATAGATAGTTTTGTAAGATTATAGTGAAATTGAATGATGAGAAATAAAATTAATGCTTCTGTCACAGTTTCCAGCTCATTCTTAGCATTTAATCTGCTTTTGAAACAAATCAGTGCCTACCAAAAGCTTTACTACCAGTGTGTTTGTAATATACCACAATTAATTTGAATATCTGTGCTATCAAGCTGTTTATGGCACAGAATATCTCAACCAAATATTGTAAAAAGAGAAGAAGCTGGACGTGTGCCACCAGGCAGAGCTCAGACCTGTAAGTGGGCAGGCATGGGTACACAGCCAGCCTTTTCCTTCAATGCATATCTTCTTGTATTCGAACACAAATTTGAAAATCTATGAGCCATGATAATATTAACTCCCAGTTTCTTTGACCCCTCATAAAACAAAAGAAGAATGAGTGTTTGGCTAAAAGGATTCTAATGATGCCTTTGGACTCTTACGTTCACGTAATGACTAGTAGAAAGATTTATATGTCCTGTATAGGTATAATTAGACACCCACAAACCCATTGACCCTGCCGAGGTGAAGAGCTTTCCTGCTTTTTGTTTCAGCAGTTGAATCAATACTTGCACGTTTTACCACTGTGGAGTGAAATTGAGGAAATGAAAATCTGATAATTTTGCTCCCGCTGCAGTCTAGACAGAGGAGAGCAGTTTTAGTCTTTGACAGGAAGATCTATTTCCAGTTTCTCAAAAGGCTAGTGTCAATTTTGAAACTTCTCTTATTATTGATTTTCAGTTTTGCTAAAAAGGATGTTTTATTAGAAATATTAGTCCCAGTTACAACGTAAGCTTATGTCTGTTTCACAGGTTGATGAAATCATGGTTTAATTTTGGTCTGAATCACAAGATACTTCTGCCTGATGACTTTTGTAGCAAAAAATGCAGCCTGAAGAAGTTAATTTCATTGTGTCTCCTAAATCTGCATAATTCAGAACAGAACTCAGTAGGCATTGTTGCAGGTTCATCTAGGAAACACAGTGCGTATGAAGAAACTACACAGTCGTCATGTCTTATAGAATAAATATAGTTTGGCAGAATCATAATATTCATAAAGTATTAGCCATTTTAAATACATTGCTTTTGTGGGTTTGTTTGTTTGTTTTGATTGTAATGAAAGGAATCATTCCTCTCAGGTGTCAAAAATGCGAGAATATTAAATAGGAGTACTTTAGGGTGGGCCTTGGAGCACAAGGCAATGGCTTTAAATTACAAAGCAAAGTAATAACACAAAGGAAATTACATATGGCCCAAACAAATAATAAATATTTAAACATTCCTTTAATTTAGGAAGAAATATCAGAAAACTGATAATGTTAACTTTTGTTTTTTTACTATGGAATACAGTTTACATGCTGCATAATGCATTATGTATGGCTAGTAGCTGTTTGGTTTTGCCATTGATTTTGCTTGATCATATTGATAGAGTCTGCTGATTTTAATGTTCTGTCACTTGTTTTTTACCTATAGTATCATATTGTCTTGTGTTGCTTTTACTGAAGAGGTTCATAATGTGTTGAAAACATATATGATCATAAAGTGATCTGAATTTCAGCAGAATCAAAAATCCTCAAGACCCCTTAAAGACAAAATAGAAACCTTTTTATATGTACAGACTAAGGAGCTTAGGATTAGAATAGCACAGATGGTTCAAGTATTAACCAGAAATTACTTTTTGCACACACACAAAAATGTGTCAATAAGTAAGCTACTATAGAAATAAATTAACCACTTTTCTAATTCATTAAGGCAAGAGGAGTTGGTTCTAGGGGTGCATCATGTGCCTTGTTTTAATGCTGTGCCTTGTAGAAGGAGAAATCACGGTATAATACTTTGATATATAATCAGTTCTGAAGGCTTTAAATTACGTTGGTATCTCTTTTGGCTTGCCATTTGGTAATGCTTATTGCCTCCCCCAAACCAATTCACACTGGAAGTAATCTCTAATATTTATTTTTCTTTGTCTGTGCTTTAACATGCTCCTGAGAGACACACGGCTCTTGGGGATGAAGAAATTGATATTAAATATGCATATCAGGACATGCATTTGCTTTTTACAGCTGTGTTTCCTGCCAATGGAAATTTATTAAGCACAAATTAATGAAGCTTTAGAACTCTCTGTCCCTACTCCCGCAGGGTTGATAAAGGTAAAATTATGATTTACTAAATCCTTCAAAAAAGGAAGTACACCTCCCCTGCTTACTTACTCAGTCAAAGCTGAACATCCTGCATTGATTTCATGGTTCTTCATTTGGTTGTACTTGAAATCATAAATACTGGTATGACATCTTTGGAAGCATGCATTGAGTGACAAGGTGGTGTCAGTTTTGTTAACTGAAAACTCTAAATTCATCTTCTTCAGCCACACATATTTGTTTACCTGATAGGGAATATTTTCTCACAGAATTCTGAGGTCACACAAAATCTAAGAAAACAGGTACTGGTGGGGGTTGCCTTAGATCATGTAAATTTTTGCCTTTTACAAAAAAAGTATGTGGTTATTTGAAAGGATTTGCAAATCATGATAAAATTACATTAAGCACCATAGTACTTTTTAAGAGTGTCCATGAGATACCTCTTTAAAAGGACTAGTTTGGAGCTGATACAGAATGATTGCTTCAGCTGGAGGCTGAGTAGGCTGGTAGTGGCAAATTACTGATCAGTGGTTTGTCATGAATTTTTTTACTCCTTCTTCAAGGTGACTCAAACTGTCACAGATTTTTTCTCTTTTCTTTTTAATTTTTTCTTTTCTTATTTTTTTTTAAGTAAAATAAAAATCCTGTATGTTGTCCCTGCTAGTAAGGAAATGTACTCTTCTCTCCTCTGCTTGCAGTCATTCAAGACAGATGCTTTTCAGTAGGTAATTTAAAAACCAAAATTCTCTCATTTTTCCTGTACATTTTATATGCTGTTTTCCAAGCAGCAATTTCTTAACAGCAATCAAACACCAAGAAGGGGTATTTCCATTTTACCAGAGTAAACATGACTTGTACTCAATATTTAGAATTCAAGGCAGGTTTTTTTTCCTTCTGCAAGTAACATTAGGTGTAGTTTTACCATAGAATGTCATTACAATACATGAAATCCATCTTTTTCCCTTATTTGTGTACATAATGAGAAAAAAAAAAATCTAGAATTGTGGGGGAAAAGTTACATGTAGCTTAAAGGAATAGTTGAAAGTCTATTTATTGATAAATAGACGACTTGCTAATCAGAAATTTGTTCTTCTCGTGGGTACCCTTTTATTTCTCCAAGTTTAAGAAGCAATACGTGTAATGCTGTGTAGCTAGAGACTTTTAAATCTAGATTAAGGAAAACAAACTGAAAACTGGAAGCACACTATCCATGAAGTGACAAAGCACAGCGTGATGTGAGTACCTGCCTGTTCACAGGCTAGAGACGCTCTGTCTTGCATACGAGCTCTTCAAATTAAAACAGGAGCTGCAGACAGTGAGCAGTTCCATTTCTGTATACCTCATCCTGCAAACTAGTTTGAGAACAATATATATTGTCACTTGCCTGGGTAGTTTAAGAAAGAGCAATGTAAGATAAGGAAATCAGAATAAAACCTGAAGTCCTCATAGCTGTTGCTACTGACCCCCATTGAGACCAATTAGCTAATACTAATTTCTGCACTTAAAGTACAAAACTTACCCCTCTTGCACCCTAGTGCACGGAGGAACAGTCCAGCCACTGTCAGTGTCTTCAGAATTAATGCATTCCCAACCCCCCACCCCTTTCTTTTTTTAATGTCAGGAGTAGAAAAAAAGTTATATGGTTTACACCCATTCTAATAATTCATCTGAAAGAGTACATGAAATTTTTGTGTTTTCAGAAGCATGATTCACACCTGTATTTTTTAGAATGTTCTTCTTTGAAAACAAGTTGTAGTGTAACTTCGATTTTCAGATAGGCTGCCCCTGCTTCTGCTGCTCATCCTTAAGTGGGTGTATAACCAAAGAGATCCCCTAATCCTGGCAGAAGTTCCTTTGCTACAGTAAGAATAAAGGGAGATAATGGGGTTGCTGAATTAAAGGGAGAGCAACAAAGGTATAGGTAATATGAAGAATAGGAGAATCTGTCCTAAACTTACCCTTATGCTTTACAGAAACACGCTCAAGTTTAGAGAACAGCTCCTGTTTCTCAAACAATTAATTACGTATGTCTGTCATGAGTATGTGTCCTCAGCCCTCTTGCTCTCAGACACATCACGTGTTTCTGCAGAAAGTGGGTATCATCCAATGGATCAAACTGGCCAAAACTGATCCAAGCATGACAAAGTGCAAAGGCTCAACTGTCTTGTAAATAACACGTTATAAACATATGTTAATTATGCAGTTGAACATCATTCATTGCAGTTCTTGATGGAAAATTGAAAGAACAATTCATAGCTTCAAAAGTCCACAATTACATAATTATACAATAGTCTGTAATTATAAATAATTGGGTAAATATATCATTGGAAATTGTAAAAAAATTGTGTTGCATGAGAAATGGCATAACAGGGACAATATGACTGGAGTGCTCAGAGCAATGGGTAAGCAGTGCTAATGGTTTCAGTGAAATTCAGAGGCAGCGGAGGAATCCAAAGTGCAAATAAAAAGGTTATATTGAAAACAAGCTTTCTGCCCTACAACTGCTTAAGTAATTAATTAGAAAACATTTTTGGTTTGAAATAAGTTCTTATTTTACAGTAAAGTAGATAAACACTTCAAGTAAACAGGACGGTCTCAAAACTAGGGGAAAGGCAGGAGGAGGATAGGAGGAGGGTTAGTTCAGTACAGCATAGTTAACAAGTCATTCTATTGTACCCATGGATCAATGAGCCCGGTGAACCGAGGTCTAAAAATTTAAGTTTTATAATATTTATTTACACTACGTTCCTCTGCAGCTGAGAATTCTCAGAGGAATTTGGGATTTAAGGATGAGATTATAATTGGTGTGAGATTTAGGATGCATTTTGGTGGTAACGTCATGAAAACTTTGTTACGAGAAAATACCTTTATACCTGCAATTAGTGTTTGTATTGACAGACAAATTTAAATCCAGTAGACTTTTTTAAGATGACATTGAGTTGAAGCAACGTGAGTTGACGCATCATGGTGGAAATCTCTCTTACTATTTACTTGTGATGTAGGCAGACATTTCTATGCCATGGAGGTGTCTAAACACGTTGGTATCTGCCTACCTGTGGCTAAACCACGCATACAAACAGTAAATGGAGAGTGTTTCTTTTTTATTTCCATCAGGAATAAAGGCTCACACACATGTGTGAGTGAACACACATGCACACGCTTATTTGGGACAAACTCTTAGACAGTTACCTGGAGCTCTTTTCAAACCTTTATTCCCTGTATTGTTCTTGTTGAGTGATCCAGCCGTGGCACACCTGTGTTTCCTGTCACCACCACAGCAAAAAGTTTTAACAGTATTTTTTATCTTGGAAATATGACTAATTCTTTGTATGTGTTATCTACATTGTAAAAAACTTAGTCTCTTGGCTTAAGATACAAATCTAAAAAAAAAGACTTTCTTACAACTAGATTTATCATATTAAAATATAAAGAATGCAATTTGCTCAGTCTAGACAAACAATGAACAAACTGCAGACCCTGCCACCTTTTTGATTATGAAAGCAGCTCAACTACATGATCAATCTATCTTCCTGTCCTATTTCCTGCTTACATTTCTATCTTCGTACTTTTCTCCCTCCTAACATTGTGGCACTCTTAAAGGTTGAAAAGAAATATCTGTCACTCCTCCTTCCTCTCTAATAGAAGTTCTATAGAGTACATACGTGGGATACAATTTTAATGAGAGAAAGCTGAGCGCAACAGTTGAATTCTGCACTGAATACTCAAAGCCACAGGGTTAGAATTATTTTTTACAGTAAGAAATGTGGAGTCTATGCCACAAAACTCAGGTTCTTTTATCTCCAAAACTCTGTCTTCTGCTGCAGTCTTCTTTCATTGCTCAGCCCAAGGTTTACGCTGTCAAATACGCTGGCCAAAAGCAAGAATATGGTTGCTCATGTTGATTTACCAATGTGACGTAGCACACAGAACAAGAAGACAGAGGTCTTGAAATGAATTGTATGGTTGTCAGTAAAATCAGAGTGCCAAAGGATGTTCATGACTATGCCTTAATGGGCAGGTAATCCATATTTTTGTGCATTGCATCAGCTGGAGCCTTTTTGGGACATAAGATTTAATTCCCATATACGAAAGGTTACAACAAGGATTTCTGATTGAGCAGCAGGTGTCTTTACTAAATGTTTTCAAAGAGGCATTCCCTCCTTAGAGCTTGCTATTCTTACTTTCAGAGCTGGAGAGTTGCTCATTGTCCAGTTCCCTCGGCTGCTTTTGGTTAGATGCCGGGTCAGTGGAAGGTGGAAGTACCATGAACTGGAAGATGTGTTTAGATTTGACTCTGGTCTTCCTTTTTCTCGATACTTGCTGCCTTCACAGCTTCCCCAAGGGGGACACTATATGCAGATCTCAGACGATCAGAAAGAGTTATGGAGGTGCTTACCACAACAATTTTAATATAACAGGTTAGGAATTATTTACAGCAAGTGGCTCTCTGTGGAAGTAAAAAATGTGTCCTTGAACCTGAAATTAGCATGATAAAATGGTCCAATGGAATTTAAAAGAACACGCTTCTGCTGGTTATGTATGTACAGCAGGTATATGCTGTCTTCATGTCTATGCCTAGCCTAACAAAGACTCAACAGTGAAAGCCAGCAATTTAGCCTGCAATTAATGATGAATAATTTCTTTAGAACAATTCAAACTGGGTCCATTCCAGGTTCTGAAAAAAAAGTACTTTGGTGTAAAATGGAAGACCTCTAATATTACGCTCTTGTGAGACCCCACCTGGAGTGCTGTGTCCAGTTCTGGGGTCTCCAACATGAGAAGGACATGGAGCTGTTGGAGTGAGTCCACAGAGATGATCAGGAGGCTGGAGCAGCTCTGCTCTGGGGGCAGTCTGAGAGAGTTGGGGGTGTTCAGCCTGGAGAAGAGAAAGCTGTGAGGAGACCTTAGAGCACCTTCCAGTGCCTGAAGGGGCTCCGGGAAAGCTGGAGAGGGACTTTTGACCAGGGCATGGAGTGATAGGACAAGAGGAAATGGGCTCAAACTAAAAGAGGGGAGATTTAGGTTGGATATTAGGAAGAAATTCTTTACTGTGAGTGTTGAAGGCCAGGTTGGATGGGGCTTTGAGCAACCTGGTCTGGTGGGAGGTGTCCCTGCCCATGGCAGGGGGGTTGGGACTAGGTGATCTTTAAGGTCCCTCCCAACCCAAACCATTCTATGATTCTATAATTATCTTACAAGGGGACATAATATGGGAATAAATTAAGAATGAATAGAAGGTAAAACGGTCTTAATTGTGCTAAACAATAACATATCTAGATAAATATCAAATGAAGAGTTTATGTTTGTGAGGGAAATTACCACTAGTGGGTTACTGTAACTGAACCCATCACAGTCTTTAATATTACTGATACACAGTGGTTGCTGATAAGAAACCAACATTAAGACACAGTTGATCCATTAATTTTATAGCTGAAGTATAGATCTGAGTCAGGCAGCAGCGATTTTAACACCGTAATAAAATAACTATTGCCAGTCCTTGACAAATGCTTACTTCTAGTATCTCCTGCTATTTGTCATTAAAAGCAAATGCTATATGTTTTCAGCAACAGGATTTACAGTAACGTATCAGGAAAAAATAGGTCTGAATCAAAACAAAGATTTATTAATTGAGACTGGATTTTTCAAATTGAATCCATTATTATTGTGTGTTCTGTCCTTATAAATTACACTGCCTTCAAAGAACAGATGTGTGGGATCAGTACACAGGTCTGAAGTTAGCATGATCAAATGGAAGATGGAAGGACTTGCTTTATTTCATAGTCTTTATTGAATAGAGGGTGATATCTGCAGTATGAGAGAGCATGTGAAATGCTAGGGGACTGCTCTACTGGCTCATGCTACCTGTCAGCACCACCTTCTCCACACCTCTGATGAGAAAACACCTATAATTCTTTCCCTCTTTCTCTGTTTTTTAGAAGACTTTGGTAAGTTTGTAGAGAATTAAGACAAAAGCAAAAATGTGAAATGGATGCTTTTCCAGAAATAAATAGGTGCATGTGTGTGTTCATATGCATGTATCTCTAGAACTCTTCGCTACATTCACTCTGGCTAAAACATGGGAATAGGCTGTGATTACAATCCATACATGTCTGAATGACAATGATGCAGAGATGTCCTATGTAAGCACGTGGATTCTCACAGGAGAAATGCAATGGAATTAAGACAAAGGGAAATTTAAGCTGAATTTCGAGGGTGGGGGGAACACTTTTATTTATACTTTAGTTTTAATAATTAGTTATGCTCTAGAGTGTCATAATCCTCTCGGGGAATGGAGGGGAATTATATCTGTCGAGACATTTTCAAGTCAGATAGATGGAACCTGCTGGTTATGTACTCGGAGAAAGGAGTTGGCAAGGAGAAATCTTTCCATTAACTTTTTTATTATTTTAATACCTCATGTATTTTCCTCAGAAAATATCTTGTATTGAGCAAAGTTCTTGCAGTCTTACCAGTGATTTTCATAACATGAAAATGCTTTGCGTTGTATAAGCAGTCTGAGGCAAATCCTTCTGTGATCAGTAGATCTCATTCTCCCAATGAGCATCACTTCACCTGTGCTGAAAATGAGTAATGTAGAAACTCGGGCTAGGCAGCTCTGTCTCCCCCTCAGTTGTCTGGTAATCACATCTACTGTATTTCAGATAATAGCAAGAGGATTTGGTTATGAATGTATTTGAAGATTTTTACCAGAGGTGTCTAAACCTTAAATAACCCCTATAGACAGACAGTGTATGGTATGTGCTGATTAGGAACTTAAAATACTTTTTCAAGGCATAAATTATTCTTTTTTGTCTATCTTGTATCAGAAATTTTAACCCTTGTAAAAGAATTGAATTTAAGACATTTCTATTCTATTCTATTTCTGTGATTCTATTAATCCCCTGCAGTTTTGGAAGGGTAGGTAGGAAGTGAAAGGTTCAAACAAATATTTGCATTTGGATATATAACACCAAAATCCACTGTACTTGTGTGTATTCCTAGTACTGAAAAATACTTTCTTCTAGGAAGGTACTGTGTGTATTCTCACCTGCAGAACCTCTGGAAAGAGACTTTACACCCCATAGGCAGCGGCTTCCTCATTTAGTCTAGCAAAGGCCTGAAGAACACATTGCAATTTTAGCAGTGAGGCCACTCTAGAAATCTATCAGTAATCTCTAGGAACTGAACACTGGTGGTAGGAACTAGCTAGAAATAGTTTCTAATTTCTCACTTATTCTTAGTAGATGTAGATTTCCCTTTTATAAAGAAAATATCTGAAATACATATTTCTTTGATATGTAACTATTGTGTCAGGTGAGGACTTTGTAGTGTAAGAAATGAGACATCCTTTTATTGATCAGCATATCAAAGGAAGAGAGAATAAAACCTTTCCTTTCACTGTCTTTTAAGAAAATCGGTTGTCTTGTAGCCTAATACAAAAGGTTTCCCATCCTGTAGTTTTTTGGAAAAGCTCTTCATGAAGACATTACACTTCATAATATAATAGTGAGGCTAAACTTACTGCAGGTTTTCTTTAAAAATACACCACTTTCTCATGGCAGTTTAATAGATGCTGTGATAAAGCTAAAATACATCCGTTTAAATGCCTGTTGAAGGGTATTTGCTGAAGAACATACCAAAATGAGTTATAAGATCTTGCTGTCTAAGGCTGTTTCTATACCATGAGACTTCTGTGGAAGAGAGAACCTTTTTAAAATGCAGCGTAAAATAAAACATTGAATCTCTTTTTATTTGCAGATTGGCTTTTTTACCTGTTAAGCTTACTTTTACATAGTTATGTGTGACATGAATTTGGCTCTGGAAATGCAAGGTGGCATTAATTAATCTCTATAATAAATTTAAATAAGGATTTCCCCAATGTTTGGGGAACCAGATAAAATGTCTTTACTGAACTGAAGCTGGAAGTTTTAGGAAAACCCTTAAATTACTAAGAAAAATGCTTTCAATACATGACATTCAGAAAGCAAATGATACACTGTTAAACACAGCCTTTGAATATGATTCATATTGTTGGTTTACATGTAGTTTATAATTAATTGCAAGTGATTCATGATCTTAAGTTCCCAAATCAAAAAGAAATGCAGACGGCTGATGCATATTTTTTATGGTGAGCAGTAATTTGTAACTAATGACTAGTAAAGTGAAATTACTGAGTGTGCTCAACTGAATTTCCTGAATACATCAGTGGGAGTTTTATAATTTTACAGTCAGCATGATATATTCAGAATCAGTTAAAAAAGTGACATTTGTTTCAGATTAGGTTTATAAATAAAATTAGAACTGAATTGGCAGTATTTTCATTTTAATCTCTTTTACTCAGAGGTATATAATTTGGCTTTTATGTCTCTTTACATTAATTAGAAATAGCAATTGCAGGCACAGGATTAAAACCACCATTACACGTCAACCTCCATGAGCAAGGAGGGCATTGTCTAAATGGAAAATTAACTATTCTTTCAGTTAAAGGCAAGAAAACATAACAAAAACCCAACGCTTATTGCTTTTTTTTTTTTCATCTTTCCTGTGGATTGAGACAGAATTTCACTCCTGAAAGAGAGAAGCCTGAAACTTTTATTAAGCCTGTGCACGTGCAGGCATTGTGGTTGCAAGCTTGCTCCATATCTATTCCCTGTCTAGTGTCTCCAGCTGCAGCTGTAGTATGTTCATCACAGCATCTTTTCCCACCAGCCATCCTACAAATGCCTCATCAAAGAACACTGACTGCAGCCCTGGTTTTGTTTTTGCCACATTTTCTGTTTTATGAAAACTTGGGACTGGTTATGCCGAGTCCTGCCCGCTATGGAGCTAGGACATGGCCAAGAAATTTGTACAGATTTGGGAAGCAGTTTCAGGTTCCTTCGTACCAAGAAGGCCCTTGGACAAATGCCACAATATCAGAATTTTTGCCTTTACGTCGCCACATCTTTGGCCTCAGGCTACCAAGTTTCTTCCTTTTTCAGCTGTGCTTTGTGATCAAGCCCCATAGAGTGACCCTGTCATTTCCTCAGTGTGCTCTGTCTAAACCAGACAGACCAGGACCACCTATAACACCCTCCTGAACATGCCAGGGATGTGCACCAAGTGCGCATTAAGCTAAGGGAGAGGTCTTGCACCCTAGCCAGGTACCCACCCCACAGACCAAACCTGAAGGCACACTGTGGCTCTCGTGCCCCACTCAGCCTAGGTACAGCCTCTGTGACCAAGGTCGCACACAGTAACACCAAATATGGCCAAAATGAAAGGTTTGTTTTCAGTAAATTAAGCATTTAAGGGCACAAAAAGAAAGAAGATTCTTCATCCATATTAATCTCTCTAACATGAGGATTTTGGGGCAGGCCTAAGTTCATCAGATACCTTCAGCAGATGTCTGTCTCTGGGTTTGCCCAAATAATCGCCCTTTTTTTTCCTTCTACACTTGCCAAAATTCTCCTGGGTTCCCTTTTTTGTAAAGTGTTTTGTAGGTTAGCTGAACAGGCAGTAGATTATCAGATACTACATACTGTGGTACTAAAATCCTATATAAGATGGTCAGTGTAAACACTACAGATGTTCATGTACGTGTGTATATACAGATGCTGTGTATCAATACACAAATAGCTTTTCAATGACTAGAACACAAAATGTTCATCAGGGTATGGACAAA
>VZRW01008836.1:296749-306749 GCA_013398125.1 Aegotheles bennettii | reverse complement strand
CCTAAATGGATATAGAAATGAGTTAGTTTTTTTACATACCATCTTTTTGGGAAATTCACTCTGTTGGGTGTTCACACCCTCGCCCAGTTAGTAAAGGAGGCTGTAAAATCTCGGTGTATATAAAGACAGTGGTATTTCTAGCACGTGGACTGAAGTTTTCAGGGAAAAGGGAGTGCTTTTGGGATCACCATGGCCTTTCTAGTAGGCTCCTGTAAGGGGATTCTCAGCTGCTGTAGTCTGTGAAGCTCCTGGGCAGAAACCTCAGGTGTGTTTGTATCTGTATCAAAGCAGCTTTCACAGCTTCTTAATTTATGCTTTTGATTAAGGCAGTGCCTGCAGCTCTCTGTTATCCTCCAGGTGTAAAGGTAGGTTGGAGTCACCCTTTTCACTCTCCCTGGACCAGGGGCTGTGCTGCGCTTCCCTGCGTGGAGAAACTTAGCTGGTAGTTTTGAGCAGCAGAGATGCTGCTGTCAAAATGAAATCAGTCTGAATTAGTTCCTCTGGCTGTGCAGGGCGTGCTTCTCAACTGACACTTAATTCTTATATGCTTGTTGGTTCACAATGCTCAGGCGTGAACTGCAGAAGGACCTGGCAAATTCTGCACGGAGAAAAGCTGGCGTGTATAGTTTAAAAACTTGAGGCTGTAGCCTCAAGTACTAGAGTGTTTTGGGTTTAACCTAAAATATGTTTATCAAAGTACTTTTTCACGAGTGGCATTTCGTGTGAGAGGGGTTTGAAGGGCAAAATGCTCAGGGCTGTCCACCTAGAGAACGTGAGTGCTGGATGGTACAGCACAGCTGCTCTGCACTGTCCTGTGGAAAATGGACACATTTTAACATCATGAATGTCTGCTTGTCCAAAGCAGTTGCAAATTTCTAGGCTGCGATTCAGTGCTGCCTCCCAGCATATTCAGCCAGCTCCCTCTGACATCCTCAGTCATCAATTGTTTGTGCTGGGACGTGGAACATATCTGAAAAGTGAGGGTAGCTGAATAAAAAACCTAAGCACAACTGCCAAAATCAGCCCTCTCTCTATTTGTTAGTGTATGAAATCGGGTGGCTAAAGTTTTCTGACTAAGATAATTCTCCACTTGAGACCTGCTAGTAAAATCTGAAGGAATTCAGAAAGCAGTTTAAGCTTGCTTTTCATAAAAGGGAAACTTCTGCATTTCAACGGGAAGGATTACAAAAACATTGCTCACAAAATCTGATAAGCTTATATCCAGAGTATTCCGAGAGTCAGATATTTAGTCTCAGTTTCCCAGATGTGCTACCAGATTCCTCAATGAACCTGGCAAACCACGTGGTCTCTGTCACTCGGTGTCTATTTTTCATTTTCATTTTTTACTGCTTGATAAAGGTGATAGTGAGAGATACTGGATTTGGGTTTTTTTTCTATTTATTGTGTCTGCTCTATTGTAAAATGGCACCTTTTGTAAAATGTTACTCAGGACTTTTTTCTGGTATTAAAATCTAAACAGTGCTTTAAATTGCATCCAGAAGTTTACAGGTTCACATGCATAACGTGGTCAGCATCACGCCAGCATAAAAAGATACTTTTTTACCTGCCTCTGAGAGAGAAACCAGGCTTTGAAAACATGTTAGATAGGCTACTTTAGAACCTGCTGTTGTGCACTGTGCCAGCAAACTGCAACACAGAAGCCCTTGCACTGTCTGGGATGGGGTCCTCTCATTCAGCACTGCTGGGAACAACAGTGAATGTCCTCTGCCTCTGATGGGATTGGGAAAAGAGGTGGAGGTGACTGACAACCAGACTATTCCTCTCCTGTACCTTCCATGTCTCATTTTATTACTAATTTGTTCAGCAGTGAAAATGTATGCAGTGCTTTACAAAAAAAAAAAAGAGTATCTTTTGCCCATTGCTTTCTAGGCAGCAGAGGACTACCAATCCCTGTTTTCCTAAGGTGTTACGTGGAGATAAAAGTCCTAGGTCATGAAGCAGTGCTTCCAAAAATGTTATCAGAAAGTTTATTTTGTCATTGTAAAGTGTCCTGTTCTTTGTCTTCTGACTCTTGTTATAGGTCTCAGTCAGACAGATGAGGAGCTATGTAAAAAGGTCAAAATCAAAATCATATAATGCCAAAAGTGAGCAGCTGTATCACAGTATAGTTTTCCAGATAAAAAGTATATATATGTGTATTTACTCCCTACAGCAGCTCAATAATTTCTCTTCATTAAAAAGATATTTAATACTGTGAGGCAATGTGTTACAGAAGTCTTTGTATTATGTAGCATGTGCAATACACAACAAAACTGAGAGCTGACTGCACTGCAGTTGGACAATGCAGAGCTTTTTGCAGTCAAAATGATTGCTATTTAATTACTTGTTGCCAGAGAAAAGGGTAACTCATCAGTTTGCACATTTGTGTATCAAAGATCTAGAAAGATGAGGGGATTGGATATTTTTTTAACATCATCTCAGAAGAAATTTGTCATTTCCACTTACATTAAAAAGACAGTTTCAGTTGTTTAGGAATTATTTTTTCCCCTTAGACATTGCTTATGCTTTAATCCAAGGAAAATAATTTTGATATGAGCAGAGCATGTGACTTTCTTTCTGGCTCAGAAAACTATGACACGTTAAAATGTTCTCCAGCACAGTGTTAAACTTGCAATGTTAACATAAAAGTGAAGAGCCAGTACAGACATGCACTCTTATTACCAGTGTTTGCTTGTTTGTGATTACGTTTAAATTCTTTCACTGCCTGTCTCAGTAGCTCAAGGAAAGGTAATGGTGCCTTGTTTACAAAAGCAATAATATCTAGTTAGTTTCTCATTAAAAAACACATACAAAGCAATTACGTTTTGTTAAAAATGAGTTCTAGTAATATGTGAAAAGTTTCCCAAAATTTCCTCTCAATTAAAAGAATTAATGATGCTTAAACAAAAGAAGAAATATTCCTATAAGCTAGGACATGCATTTAACATTTACATGACGAAAGATTGTCCCTTTGTCTTCAAGTGTAGAGCTAATGTAATGGCAATCAGAAGATAATAGACACCATGATCACCATGAAAAACAAAATTGGCCTATTATAGGCAATGGCATTTTTGCAGTATGGTTACTGTATGTAGGGTAAGATATTTTACTGTGACCCCATTTGATACAATACAAAGACCACATTCCTTTAAGGATTAAGGTACACCCAGCTGCATCTCTAAGGCCATCCATAGATAACAACCTGAGCAAGATGTTTTGTTTAAAAAAAATCATAAATACATATGTATGATTTTGTATTTAAGAAATTTTAAACACGCTGTTCATAATAAGTATCTGGGGGCATTTTTAAAGAAAACTTCCTTAAATACACTAACCCTGCTATGTGCATGAGTAAATAGCGGATTCCACTTACATGGCACTCAAGTGCATCATTGTCTAGGATCAAAACCAAGTTCTTCTGTTGAGAGGTCAATCCAGCAGGCATTAGGAACAGGACCTGGCACTGAGAGCCAGACTTCTGTGCTCCAAACACATCTCCTGGCTCTGAAAGACCTGCTCGGTCAGGTTTAGCCAAAGTCCCATGTGTGTCGCTGCCACTAGAGGGATCTGTACAGTTAGCTCTCCTGTTCTGCTCCCTTGTCCCCAGCTGAGCAAGGCCAGAGCAATCTCACCTCAGCACTGCATTTTCTCTTTCTTTTTTTTTTTTTTCTTTGTTTTATTCTCTTGAGTCTTATAATAAAATGTTTTATATTTTTGTTTATATTTTTGTTTCCTGTGTTAGCTTAAAAACATTATAGCTAAATGATACCTATCATAAATTATTAATGATGGATTTATGCCCGTGGCACCTAGGATCCCCATCCAAACACAAACCAGGATTACTTAGGCTCTGAGGTCAGACAGAACTGTGCATTCTCGCTGTATCTTTGGTCCAAATCAGCTGTTAGTTACTTAAGTATAGAATTTATTAAAAAATTATGTATATATGTATATAAATATATATTGCTGTGCACATGTAAATGGCATGAAAATTACTTTTAATAAATTTAAATCCCTGGGGAAAAAATCACAAGGCAGCTCTTCACAAATAGTGATTACGAAAGTGGATCTTGGTATTTTCATCCCATGCTACACAAAAAGATGTGCAGTTGGAGCCAGGGTTTCTTTAAAAAAATTTTTTGGAAACATTTGAAATACATATTTTTGATGTATGATGGAAAGGGTTTTTTTATTGTCTTGTTCTTGTTTTTGTTTTACTGGTAATCAAATTAACCAGAAGGAAGTGTTAAAAAATAGAAAAATTATTAAAATGGTTTTGCAATCATCAGGGAACACTTCAGCTGTCACTGCTACAGTCACTGCTCACTGGCTGAGTGAGCTGGTAAGAGCAGAAAAGCTTCAACATTTCCTTGTTTGAAACTTCTCACAGGTCAATAGTGACTGAAAATAATTGCTTTGGATTGCAGCCTCAGTCCAGTTCCTAGTGGACAAGTGTCCATGTCACAAAATCCACCATTGCAATTGGCAATAGTTGGCAGGCTCAGCAGAGAAACCAAGGATTGAATGGGCATGGAAATTAAACTATTCTCCTGCCCCTAATTGTGGTCCTTTCAAGTCATCCTTGAGGAACATTGTTTGGGAAAAGTTGCACAGCTGTTGGCAGTGCTGAACATGTCTTGTGGATAAACATAGCATTTCCATCTCCAAGGTCTTAATCTGGCACATTTTGTAGCCTTAAAAGTCACACCAGAGGAGGGGTGGAGGGAATGACATTTCTTTTTTTTCCATGCTATAGTCTTACTATTTTCTTAAAAAGATAAGCCCCACAGCTGAAATGAAGAATGCTCTCCTTCTTCCAAATACACACTACCCTGTCTTCAAATGTATTAATGAAAAGAATGAAGGAATGGCTGGGTTTATTTTTTTTTTATGAATCCAGTGTTATTAGTTCTGATCACTATGTATTTTGCTAGAAGAGTGATCACATTGGAATGTGATCGCTTAAATGGAATACCTAAATATGGGTTACGTTGCTTAAATACGGCACTGGTGGCCCAACTGATATGCTGGGACTCTTGTGCTCAAGGACATGGTGGGACACATGGCACAATACGGGAATCAGACAACCAAATTGGAACTTGACGTTAAAAAAAAACCAAACGTGAGCATTATCAACTTTAGTTTTCCCTTCTGTAGAAAGAGTAATATTTGTCTACAGTTTTTTTTCAAAGGGGTTGGAAGAAGTAATTAAAATACGCCAACTTCCAGCACACTCAACAACTGCAGCAGTTTCTAGTCTTTTGAGAGGAGGACTACTGACCTTTTCTGTTTAGTGAAGGGTAAGAGGTATATAATATGGCTTTTCTTAATACTGGCCTGTTTTAGTGGGTTTCAACTCAAGTGACTTGCCTTCCAGAATTACTTATTTTCAGGATGTACGTCAATGGGAGATACATCTCTAAGGTACCTAGAAGACTGTCCTTCTGCAGGTGCCTCAGATTTATGTGGGATGAATATTTTAGTGACAGGTAGTATCAGGCTGTTTAGGTGACTATGGCGTAGATCAAGAGGCAAACTCCGTCCGTGATTGTTTGGGGTTTTTTTAATTCTGATTTTTAATGCTAGTAAGTGTGGGTACACCCGGAAGTGCTGTTCACTGTAGTCTGTGCAGATTCAAGTCTTGCAACGGTGGGAAGTGAAAGGTAACACATACAATGTTGTGCCTCCCACTGTGGGACAACTGCAGCTGCACCGCAGCTGTGAGTTCATCTTGCCAAACTCAGAATTGGAAATTGGTGAGAGTTTCAAATGTCTTTTTAGCAGATTTAGAAATTTACATATCTGCGAGTAGTTCTTGAGCTTTATGTTTACCCCGACCATTTCTTTCAAATCTGTAATGAGATGATGCTGTTGACTGAATGTGGTTCTAAACTGACAGTACAAACACAGTTCTTCATGGACACAGGTATGCATCATAAAATACCATTATCATACTTAGTCCTAATCAGCAATTCTTTTAAACGGCCCCCCATGTACCTCTCTACTACTCTTTTTCAGCATTTCTTACTTTGGGCTTAACTTGATTATCTCTGATATTTTTTTGTTTGTGAATGAGATAAATGTTTTATTAGACTCCCAAGGTCTGTGCTTTATTGCCCTCTTGTGCTCCATCTGACAAGGCCAGGAGATTAATTATATAATAGACTCGTGCGTGTTCCTTTCTTTTCTTTTGTCTGATGATACCTTGAGAATTGTCTACATGCGATCAAATTTCTGAAACAGCAATTAAGGCAGAACTCTGCCTCCATACAAAGAAACATTTTAGTGAAACTGCTCTGTGAGATCAGATATAGCATTTGCTAAGGCTTTAGGATAGAAATTAGCATTTATTTTCTGAGTCAAATTTTGTAGAGTCATGAATTTGTTTAGAATGCTAACAAAGGGAAGCATGTATTCCTTTTTACTTGATCTTTTGCAAGGAGCTGTTGACATTTTATGCACAATACTCCATCCACACGCACTGGACACCACACATTTGTGACTTTTATTTCCTGCCTCAAATATAGGAGGAACTGCTGCATCTCAGCAATTGCTGTATGCTCTGTATATCAGAAAATGGGTGATTTCCTATATCACCATGAAGTTATTGCTGGCAAATGATGGCAATTTGATTTGTAACCTATAAACATGGGTATTACACAGTGTAAGTGTCTTGGCTCTTACGTCTTTTTACCCATTTGTTGCTCTGAATGTATTAATGGTGTTGCTTCACTTACGTTTGTACTACTGTCCTCTATATCTGTTCAGACAGACATATAATACATTATTTGGACAATACAAAATATGGTAACAAATGGATTAAAATAAAGATTGTGTATGATTTGCATTGTTCACTCCATGAATGAGTAAACTTGATGATGAAAGATGAGATTTGCTAAGCAAGCTAGAAATTGAAGTGCTCATCAACTGTGGGATGTTGATAGAAATTAGGCACCTAACATCCCTGAATATTCCTAATCTATTTTAAGTCTTAGTGGAGACATTTAAAGCTAGTTCACTAAGAAAATGTAAACATTAAATTTTTTTTCTCATCATAAACCAAATCTGTATTTGCTGATTCAATCTGCATTATTTTATAGAATCACTTTTTGATTTATTACAGTCTGTTCACACCAAACCATGTTAAATCTTTGAGGGGAAAAAAACAATCAATATTCAAAATATATAGATGGATAATCCCACTAACTCCTTACGGCTATTGACCAGCACAATATAAAAAGACGTTTGCAGTCTCTGAAATTATAATGGAGTATATCCCTGATGTAACTGACAGATTGCAAAAAGGAAATGTAACCCCCAAAGCAGCTGATGTCTTTGAAAAAGCCTGTTTTGCTTCTAGTTCTATAATTTGAAAGGCTAAAACATTGAAATTATGTATAGTCCTTGGTAAAGTGGATGATGTTTTCTGTTCTGATTGTTCCCATTCCTTTGCCTAACTTCCCAAGGGTTTTCACTGAATACAGTTTCATAGTTGGCTTTCTTTTTCAGGGAGGGAAATTTATGTCAAAGATCAGAAAAGCAACTGACTTTGTGTCACTAAGGCATTTAAAAGGCGCTTACATGATTAGAGGACAGTGTCAGCAAATTAGATTAGTGAAGAACAGTGGTATGGAACCTGTTTTTGTTTAAGGCTCCTGACTCTTGGTCCTATGGATTGACCATGTCATACTGAGACCGCGTCATTCATCACTTGGTCCTTTGTATCATTTTTGAATGCCTCAGATGTCATGCATACTATCATGAAGTTACTCAACTGCCTATTGTTGTAAACGTCAACTTTTCAGCATCATTTATTCTGTAGCTTCCTTGACGGAGTTTCTGGAGACTATGATGATTTCCAGCTTCACTATGATGTTTATGGGCTCAATAAAGAAAAGGTTTTAAAAAGGTTATGGGCACTGAAAAAGGAAATACAACCTTTTCCGCAGGAGCACAGAGCAGAACAGACTAAGCATTTTTGGAATTTCTTGCCTTCCACAAACAGATGATGATTCCCTGTAGACATTCTTACTCGTTTTACACCCTCAACAAAAGTCTTTAGGGCTTGAATAACATTTTCAGATATATAACAAGCCATCTTCTCTTTACACAAACAGTTTTGATGCTTTGTGGCAAGTTCTTGGAAGACATGAAATGTCTTATTTTCAAACTTTAAAGAGCTGCAAGACATAGTTGTAACTGGTATTTAGGCCTAGCTTTCACTAGAGGCATCGGTGGGCTAATGCAGACTTCAGACATTCCTTTACTCCACCTGCAAGCTCTGCATGATACTTGTCTGGTGCTAGGTGAAACTGGAGAGACAGATCAGGGGAGGACTTAAAAACTTACTCTGCTACAGATGTAGTTTCTTTCAGGTGACTTGGAATTTAAATTGCAGTGGATTGTAGCAGTGTGACTCCTGAAATTTCTTGCACCTTACTTTCAAGTCTTTCTATATTTACTGAAAAAAACCATTATATTGCTTCTTTTTATCTTCTGAGATTTAATTAGTCAGAACAGTTTTGGGAGACTACGATAGCTAGATTTACCTCCTGCATCATCCATAGTTATTCTAGCCAAGCAATGCCACGAAGGAAGGAAATCTCAATTTTGACCTTCCTTTCCACACTGACTGAGAGAAGGGAAAAATGCCTTTACTTGTGAACTGAGTTGCTGTGGAATGTTTCTGAGATGAGCTACAACCAAATGTGTTTCTGCAGAGTCTGTTTTCTGTATACAGTGGTATTTGGATGGATCAGGTTATTCATAAGATTGTTGACAAAGTTACATTGAGTTTCCTAAGCTGTTACGTTATTTGAACTGCTAGCACAGTGGTCCTGAAGGGTGTATGGTCATTTTCACAAAAGATCATGCCTATGTTAAAGGTTTTAAGTGCAAGGCTCTAAGTGATCCCTGCCCTTTTCAAACGAGCGTAGCAGAAGCAGCTAGGAGAAGGTGGTATGACCAAGATATCCCTCTCTTCAACACTACCTACCTGCTGCAACAGTCAGCAGCCAACACGGGGTGTAAATATACGCTATTGGTGAAAGAACTCGGGAATCTAGGTGAACAAAAGTGTCTTAAATCAACCTCTGCAGAGCTGTAATGCTTTCCATTCTCGCTTACATCTGAAGATAAAGGACCAAGACATTCTTGTATTTGCACCCCTTGGTGTTCCTGAGCCTGCTTCCTCATCCATGAGCCTGCAAAATTTCTGACAGAGCATTAGAACCACTAAATGTCTGGGACTGTCACCTCTGCTATAAATCAGTTCTTAACACGTAATTTAGGAAGCATGATTTTCTTTTGCCGTTACAAATTGGTAAGGTTTTTATATACCATAGTTAACACAAACATATGTTAACAATGTCTTACAGATTATATCCTGCCAACTTAAGTTTTTTTTGATCAATTTAACAAAAGTTATATTAAAACTATAGTGATACGACTCACCTTTTGTCCTCAGACTTAAGATTTCACCAAGTTCATCCAAGCTTTTTTCTGAGAACAATGCATTTCATTTTTTTCTTTAGTGCTTGATGTTGGCTCATTATCATAATGCTTCTACTGTCATGTTCTTACACAGTTAGATGATCTCTATTCTTACTTGTGAGTTAAATTTATGAGATAACCAAGACATTTTAAACGTCTTTTACTGTATCACAGAATCACAGAATCACAGAATTCTAGGGTTGGAAGGGACCTCAAAGGATCATCCAGTCCAACCCCCCTGCCAGAGCAGGGTCACCTAGAGTCCATCACACAGGAACGCATCCAGGCGGGGTTTGAATGTCTCCAGCCAAGGAGACTCCACAACCTCTCTGGGCAGCCTGGTCCAGTGCTCTGGCACTCTCACAGTGAAAAAGTTTTTCCTGATATTCACATGGAACCTCCTATGCTCCAGTGTGCAACCATTGCCCCTTGTCCTATCATTGGTCGTCACTGTAAAAAGCTTTGCTCCATTGTCCTGCCCCTCACCCTTTACAGATTTGTAACCATG
>VZRW01008836.1:236942-292364 GCA_013398125.1 Aegotheles bennettii | reverse complement strand
TAGTTTGTGAGAGTCTGTATAACACCTCAGGATTAAGATGTTACGAAAAAGTGGGTTTTGTCAGCATTTCTGAAAGACAGGAGACAAAGATAATGTGTAGCAAAAGTTTAAAGGCATTGCAGCATTTCCAAATTTTCTGAGAATATAATTTTACCGATGTTTGTTTAGATACTTTGCAAGACACTGTAAGTACGTCCTCCAGTAAGCCCTGACCCTGAAGGAATGAAGCAAGCTTTTACCTTCATACATAGTGGATAATCTTGTGGACTTCAGAGATTTCCTCTGCTTCAGCCTGAGAGGTTTGCCAGATATTGTAGATACATTTTTTTTTTTTCAGCTGGAGGCAGAACTGTTGATGCTTTGGGTATCTGCTTTGGTGCTTCTCTACTATAGACAGGCATAAGGATCACACAGGAGGAGTCAGTTCATAGCACCAAGACTAAACTCTGCTAGCACTCCTCTTCCTCAGGGCTAACCTTCCTTAGCCCAGTGCTGCACAGCTTTCCCACTGCTTCCACCTGCTTATTCACTGCTGTAATGCTGTTCATACCTCTTAGAGAACTTTGCTTTAGCCTCGCAGCTTTTGGTAATCTTGTAATCTTGTTCCTCCTCTCCTTTTTTCTTTCCCCCTACCCAGTCACTGCTAGGGCTTAAATTTAACTGAAATGAAAGATATTTTTTTCATTCACCATACTAAGAGAGGTTTTATTTGATACTGAAACTGCTTACACTGAATTAAGTGAAGTAGATACAAAGATAGAAAGATGGGATTCAAGGTTTGAGCACTGAGAAAGGGAAGGCTGCTAAACTCGTGCTGGTGGGAAAAATACAGAGCGGGTTTCCTTCCCCCCTTTCCAGCCCTCCAAATACAGGTATCTCCTATCCTACAAACTGTTTTTCACTGTCATCTATATATATGTGCTGTGCTCTTTCAAAGACCGTAAAAAATATTTCCATCATTAATCTGCGGACGGTTTACCAGCTTTGACTGCTCATTCCTTCTTTTGAAAGTTTGTGCAATAAAAGAGTTGCTATAAATTGCACAATATAGGTCAATCTTTAAAAGATGGATGAAAATAAATTTATATTAGTCCAGGCATTTATATGAATGTACAATGACCTCTTTGGTTTCATTAGTTCTAATACAGAAATGCCAGGGGTATAAATCTTCACATTTCAGCACATGCATGGTTCATTACCTGAGGTCAAGATGATGATTTCATCCATAATGTTTAAGTATACATCTAAGTACAGTTAAATTTGTCGCAGAAAAATATATTTTAGTCATATGTAAGAGACCAGATACCAGACTATGCATGTATCTATGTACATAGCAACTGCTTAATTTCTGTCACTTTACAATTTTGAGATCCTGCCCAGTTCGGTTCTCCAGTACATACTTCAGACATGCCTGTAAAATGTTGAAGAATCATGAAACTGTACTGCAGCATGCCAGAATTTGTCAAGAACAAAGATTACTAAAATTCCGGTCACTGAAATAAGCAGGATGACATCATGCTGAAAGTAAAGTGCCAGGTGAGACTGGCTGGAGGCTCACAGGTGTTTAGAAAGCACAGAGACAGTGAGGAAGTGGCATTCCCACTGAACATGTTCTGTGTGATCTGACTGTGAGGGTACTGTGTTGTTGGTCTTGAGGAAGGAGCGACGTGTGAGTGTGCAGTGGAATGAGCAATGGTGAAAGGAGGTACAGCCAAATGCTTGCAATCTGATATGGGAAAAAAACAAAACGGGAAAAAAATAAAAGAAACCAAAAGTATTTCTGGCAGTAAAATGCCTGCAACGAACCTGCTGTTTTGTTGGGGTTTTTTTGTAAATTTGGTGTCCTTGACTTAAACAACAAATACTGCACATTAATGTTTTTGTCCTGATTCTCTCATGCATTCAGCTCTTCTGATGGCTGTTGATTTTATTCACATCCATTTAAAAATGTCACTCAAGCATTGGCTGTTCTGCCCATCGTACTCAGCAAACAGATGGCAAGGTCCCCATCCTCCTCTTCCTGAGCTCTTTGAAGGTTTTGGCTGGAAGAGCAGGTTGCTCTCTCAACCCTCTGAGAAAATACTTTTGTGTGGGGCAAAACAGCTCAATTGCCTTTTCTGGCACACTGTAGCACGTCGGTGTGCTGCAGGGATGGGACGGGACAGGAGTGGTGTCTCGCAAGTGTAAGGAGCTGTAAGTGCTGGGTGCTGCGGGGAGCAGGGAACAGCAGTGCCTTGGTCGGGAGGAGCTGTGAGCCACAGGAAGGAAGGACAAGCCTCTGGCAGGTAAATGTTACCCAGTAACATCTGAAGTGCTTTCTGTGTGCAAGACAGATGCAGTGTTAGAGTCCAGTTCCTCCAAATGAGACACTTTCCGGCACATGTGCAAAGAATACTGCTCTACATAAATAAAACTCACTTGCGAGATCTTTTAAAGCACTTTTGTGTGGGAAGAAGCCCCAGTCACAAAGGTCCTAATGTCAGTTTTATGGTTTGCAAATCCATGATTTTGGGCCGAAGTTTGTCATGCCAGTGTGAAAGTTGTACAATATTTAGTTTTTCCACTTGAAACCAGTCTCATGAGAAAGACTTCTCTATGATTCTAAGTCATGTGTCTTATTTTAGGGGAAGTGTTTTCCTTGTTTGTAGAATTATGTCGTCAAGTGCTTTACTCCAAGTGCTTTACTCCACAATGTGCATACTGTGAACGTGTGACCTTTCTAGCACTGGAAAAAAAACCCCATAACCCAGAGAAAGGATTTTGGTATATTTTGCAAATGGCACAACACTGCTTGTCACTATGTCATTTGCAATGTTCTATTTTTAATGTTGGCTGTAATGCACAGTAGGCTTCAAAGGAATGTTCTGAATAGACAGCAAGGGAAAACTGAACTGGGCTTGTCTACCCAAACGTGGCCACTAAAGGGATGTTTGCAAAGGCTTTGTGTAACTCCACAGAGTAACAAAGCCTGTTCTCCTCTTCCTCAGTAGCCTCCCCATCAATAGTCTTCTAACTGTAACTATGGGAGATAGAGAAGTACTGTTTAAAAAAAGCTTTGAGAATTAAAGCAGAGTTTAGCATCTTCCAAAAAAAGTGCGTCTTCTGGAGGAAGGGAAATGGAAATGAAAAGAAATCAGTTTACTAATTGCTCTTGGTTCAACATCATTCACTTCAACAGCCAGAGCTATGCTAAAGTATCCGTCACTGTCATCTCTTTTAGCATGCATCCCTTTCAGTCCTCCTGTCAAGCCTCCAGTTTGCTGATGATATTTTCCCTTTGCAGTGATGGGCATTTTGAATATGCAGAAACTGCAGTAATAAAGTGTAGGAAGGATTTTGGGGGGATTAGTCCAAAACAGCCATCAATAATTTCTGATCTGACAGAGGTGATAATTGAGGTAAGCTGTATAACTTGAAGATTTCAGTTTGGTTAAAATTGCCCTATTAGCTGCTTAATAGTGTTATTAGTCAAATAAATTAGGCTAGGATCTTCCAAATAACCTTGGCACTGTGTATATTAAGTATGCTCAGTCCAGTACTACATCTACTCTAACAGTGCATTACAGCAGAGATGGTTGTCATATCGTGTAATATTCTGAAAGTGCTTGCTTTTGGGCAACAAAACGTAGTACAGATTTCAAATGACAGAGCATAAATCTGTTTTCAGATAAATAAATGACAACAAATCTGGTGGTAATTTATGGTACAAATGGTAGGGAATATCAGTGACTTTTTTTTGGATGTTTTCACTTAGAACTCTAATGACACAGCCTCCTTTCAGCTTGCAATCTTGCCAAACTGCTCAATTCATGCTCTCCATATCAATGTGTTTCTAATGCACACAGCACTAAATCACTGCTTTTCAAGTTTAGGAACAGATTTTTTGACGTGTTCACTGACCACTTCAGAGTGTAACCATAAAAATGACCCTAGAGAAAGGCAGTAATTTTTCAGATGGTCCTAAGAGCTGATTCTATTCCTGCTGAAATCAGTGACAAAAATCTATTATTGTATGATCTCTCAGCACCACGTGCTTAGGATCTCACAAGAGACATGTTTAGCACTGTTCGGTATCTGACCTGGTATCTTAATGTTCTGAGGAGAATCCAGCTCTAAAAATATATCTACTTTATGATGAAATATTATTTTTTTTTTTAAAAAAAGCACACCATTTAGATTGTTTCCTCTTCCCTTAAAAAAGACCCTTCAACATAATGATAACTTGTGGAGCTAGTTGGTAACACAGGAAAAGGGAGATTTTGATGCAAAATATATATATAAAAAATAGAAAACCAAACACAGTTAGTGGAAATGAATGCTCATACCCAACAGTAGAGAGCATCTGTATGCTAGCTGTACAAAGAATAAACATGTGGACTGCCTTCTTAAGTATACAAAAGGATTGTTTATGGATAAAAGAAGGAAAATGATATTTTACATCTTAGTTTCATATTATGTAGCTCAGTACAAAAATGTATACAATATAGATTGTAAGGCTTGTGTATTCATTTGTGTATTTGCATAACCCTGTGAGAATGGCAGTATTTTTCTTGCAGCCTTTACTTAACGGTGGCTACAGAAGCACTTTGAATTTAAAACTCTGTACTGTATGTAAAGTGAGGTGCGTGCTTTTACCGCTTGTCAAAACAATCCTGAAATCCCATTTTCCTTTAATAAAGTATAGTTTTGTCCTCCAGATATATGCTTGAATAAGATGTCATAGTCTGTTTTTGTTCAGGATTGCACCCTGCTGATGTTCTTAGGCAGCAAGAAAATTACCTTATTGAAGCATATTGCTGGTAGTGACTACAGTGCCAAATTTTGCATTGGTATTACACACATGACATATTCAGAGACCTTTGAGTAAGACCATGAATATCAAGTGATTGAAAAGATTATACAGGCTTTTTCTCCGGGTATAAAAGGTTGTGGTTCTGGATGAGTGTCTTTCAGATCAATATAATTATGTCATAAAAACATGTAACAAAATAGTTACTTTGCTGCCTTTCACACTAGCCTGATTTCATACTAATTTTATTCTGAGTAGAATTGCTTTCCTTTCATTAGTGCACAGCTTTTATTTTAGAGGAGTGGGGGTTGTTTTTAAAATAGTTGCATAATTTTAGGCCCTCTGCTAGTATGTGAGTATCCATATAGGTAATAGATGCTTTATGTCTGATTTTCTAGAGAAAAATATAGGTACGCTTAAATTACAATAATGCAGTTACATAGCTGAATATTTACACACAAACATACAGCTTACATATAAGTGCACCAAATTCATGTGTGCCTGTTGCACACATGAATGGAATGAATGTACTCTTTATGAATCACATATAAACATTTTAAGAGTGCATATGTTAGTACTAAAATGAGGTAGTATTGAGGTCTAGTTCACTTTGGGTAAAAATCCCATAATTTCTGGCTGTAGCAGGTGTTTGGAAGCTGCAAGCAGTGTGATACTATTAAAAATGCATGATATCTGGGTTAAAAGTGTTATTCGAATGTTGTATTTTTCCCTTAGACAAATTTAGTTATTCATGTGCTAGTTTTGTGACCCTACAGAGTGATAACTCACTGCCAAAAATCATCAGAGGCAACAATTTGGCTGGCCTGGTTGGCAAAACACCGCCGGTCTAGGAAGCAAAGTTATGATAGTAACTCCTGCTGGTTACTGGAGTGGCATCAGAGAGAGACAGCTACAATTAGAGAAAAGGGAATTGGACATTTATGGGGAATTTAGAAAAAGTTGAAAATAAAACTGGTAAAACCACATCTAGTTGTAGGTGAAGGATAAAGTGCTGCCCAGAGTGCTCAGCGTTCCCATTAAGTTTCACGTGCTAGAGAAGCAAGTCAAGCTATCAAGAATGCCCAAATTGCCCCCTAGATCCCTTTATTTTAAAAGAGTTGAGTTCTTCACAAGTAATCCTTCCTAATACCGCAATGAAATTATTCCATACAACACCTAACCCTAACCCAGCCTGTATTTAGCAAGAGATGGGTGGGTGCCCATAATCCTACTTTGGGCTGCTCTGAAATTTGGAAAAGGGGTTTGAAACTGAATCCACAACTTGCCAAAGCCCTCATTGTGGTCTTGGATCCCTGGGTTAAGCACCTGCTAGAACCTGTCTGATACACAAACCCAAACTGTCATCTCAGCTATGTAATCTGGATCGGTCGCAGAGGACTGCTGGAGATGCTCTGCGTCGCTGTTTCTAACCCCCTTCCGACAGCGGCAGGGCATGCAGAACACCAAGGGCATCCGAGTATCAAACCTTCAGCTGTGGATAAACAGGATTTTAACAGGGCTTTCCATGGTGTGTACAGACCTGACTCAATGCCCAGGAAACCCTTCCCACAGCTGTGTTGCTGTACGCAGGCTGTAATGCCAGGAGAAAGGACAAGCTCGCCTTTCATTTTTGTGAGAATTACAACACTTCTAACAACCTCTGTGGAACGGCTTTCTAGCTTTAACCCCTTTGAACAGTTGCATTTATTCACATTACAGTACTATAGTGTTTCAAAGCACTAAATTACAATGAATTTACAGAACAAAGAAACACCTCGCTTACTTGTTCACTCATCACATAACACCTCAAGTCCTCAACAGACTTAGCAGAGGAAAAAATGTAAGATTCAGGTGTAGGGTGGACTGGAGAGATTAAATACAGTTTAATGTGGCCTTCTGCAAAAGTATGGAATTTTAGAGGTACAACTTCCCGTTCAGTTAAATACATTTTCATGTTTTATGGTATTTTACTTAAAAAGCTCAAATGCCTTGCAGGTTCCATGGAACAGTCTGAGTTTTCTTCATGTCCCTAGATGCTGGGCCAGCCCTTCATTTTTATATCATTCTCATATATTTTCTTTCCCTGACTGTCATTTGACAAAGCTGCTCATGGGGATGTGTCTTTGCTATGCGATATTTGGGGCCAGCAAAAATTAATAATGTCATTAGGCTTCCCACCATTGTACTTCCCACGTTGTTACGTGTTCACTACTTTACAAAGCATGTCCTGCTATGCTTCCTCCTTCTGTAGATGTGGAATTGATTGCTTTAAATGTCCTCAGTTGGTTCTATTTATTTCTCTTGTAAATATGCACCTCAACTGCAGTATCAACCCTTGTGCATTTATTATTCCATTATATTAATTTTATATACATTTAAGTTCCTCCCCACTTCGTCTGCAGCAAGGAGATCAATGCAGTACATGACAATTTTATTACATTAGTGTATTCATTTCCATTATAAAAGTAAATCACTCTAGTAGATTGACTCCCCAAAAATGTACCTGTAGAGCACTGCATTATGTTAAATCCCAGCATAAATAAAGACTCTATCATTTTGCTCACTTACTCTACAGGTAAATGTGAAAATACAAGATGATAAATAGATATAGATATACAGTAATTTACTCTTAGCCCCCTCATTCAGGGACTGAGATGGCAGTGGAACGTGCTTATTTCTTCAGAGCAGAGTAATGATTCTCTAGCGAGCTGGAGCTAAGTTTTGCAGGACTTTGGACAAAACACATGTACAGCAATGTACATGTACGACACGTGTACAGCAAACACTGTGTTTGCTTGGTTGGTTTTGTTCATCTTGCACTTTTGCTGGGAATTCAAATGACAGCTGAGAACAGCAGCAGAAATGGGGATCTGGACCTGGAAAATACCTTTCCTTCTATCTCTGTGCTGGCCCCTCACTTTCACCTAAATTCCATGTCCTCTTTGCGTGGGCTCAGGGATGGCACTCACTGAGCCATCAGCCTGCCTGGCAGTGCTGTGCTTCCCCACATGTGAGCTGCACCCTTCCGTTTACTGTAACTCCTTCGTGTGTCTGGTTCTTCATGGCACACGTGACAAAAAGGGAAGCAGATGAGAGCATATTACTCTTTCTCTGTTCTTTCTACCTCTCTGCCTGCTTCTCCAAGCCTTCATTGAGCTCAGTCCAGTGCAAGTACACTCCTAAATACAGATTTCTGTTATACAGACGTGGACCTGAGTTAATATAGATTGACTAAATGTATTTCACATCCTCTTCCATAACCATAGAGCCATCCTAATGTACGTGTTGACCTAAGGAGAGAGTAGCAAACTACCAGCTGATTTTAAGTCAGATTAAGGTGATATAAACCCTCTACTTAATTCTGGGAGGAAAGAGAAGGACATTTAATCATTCCAACGAGCTCTAACAACACTAAAGGAAAAACAGCTATAAAAGGGTTAAAAGTAAGCAACCAAAGAAAACATCAAAATCAAGCAACCAAACAAAACCCGCAGTCCTTACATGGCTCTCAAGGGCTGCACATAGTCTGCCCAGGATTTTCTTTTATCCTGAGTTTATTACGTGCTCCCTCATGTCTCCTTCCTGCTCCATGGAAGGTCAGATGGCAGCATGATGCCATCTCTTCAGTCTCCTTCTCCAAGTTTAGGTCCAGTGATTTCAGCGTGTTTCAGGCACAAATTGTTCTAAATTTTCAGAGATCTGAGGAAATTTAGTACATGCATTTTTATATTTTGGAAGCTATCACAGAAAGGTCTACTCTGTTGCAAATTCTTTCGGTGTTTCCCGTACAAACGCAGAGCTATGCTTTTGGCAATTACAACATGAAAATTACACTCACCCAGACTGTGTTTGGTTTAGCTGCGTCCGCACTATTGCAGTTTGATAGTGTGACATTTCTACACCTGAAATTCTGACAATCTTTGCTTGTTTTTATCTCTTAGCAGTCCCTCATATGTGGAGGTAAAAGATACAGGACTAGGATTGTGATTCTCTTCAGACAAGTACTGCAGAATTTGAGGAAGAGGAATCTATTTACAGGAAGACATTAGTCACATCAGTTAAAAGTTTATAATGCTTTACAGCATTATTGATAAAATTGCACTAGAACTGGGGAGGGTTTCTCTGATCTTTCCTTTAAAGTCTGCATACAAAAGCCAACAGGTAACATGTGGAAAGCCAGAAGCATTCCCATCCCTTTATCCTTCTAATAAAGCAATGGGCATAGAAGAAGGGTCCTAATCAGTACTTGAGGCCTGCTACCTGCTCTGTTTCTGTAACTGTTTGCAACTGATTATTTTTTAAGTAGCCACTTCTGTTGTTGGGTAATCTCTGCCTTCCTCATTTGTGCCATGACAAAACAAACAAACAAACAAACCCCACCAAGAAATGTGGGCAGGAACCCCACCTGGGTTTTTTTGTGTTTTTTTAGCCAACTGCTCTGCCTCGTGCTTTATTTCCAAAGCAGCATTCTGCCTAATTCATATAGACAGCCAAGTTATCCTCTCACTGCAGTAATTTGCAGGGACAGCTCAGCTGCTTTACCAATGACAGGAGACGAGCACTCGCATGCGAGGTGTGCAGAAGTGCCACGCAGGACTCACAGCCTCCAAAGCCACTGCACCCCAGACCTGGAGCCCTGGTCCATGCGCGGTATGAAAGGGAGCACAGAGAGGAAGGCAGAAAACAAAAAAAGAAGGTCCATGTAGCTTTGTCTGGAGAGGGAGTTTAAAAAACAGACAGAAACCAACAACCTACAAAAGACAAACATTCTACTAAAAACTACAAGGCAAGATCAAGCATTGGGGCCCTCACAGTAGGAAACTGGTCACATGGGTAACATCATGAAATTTTACTGCAAAATATCCTTTTTTTTTCTTATTTGAAAAGACAAATTATTAGCATTTTTAAACAATTTCAATATGTTTAATGGCTGAAAGTTAAGCTCAAACTGTTCCGCTTACTGAATAAAGTGCTAGGTCTGTAAACAGGAATCTTAAGTTACCCCAAGAGTACACTCATTTTAAATTTTACTTGAAAGCGGGATGTACGTTTATTACAATTTCAAACAAAATGCTAATGCCATTAAACAAATGAGGTTTAGGCAAATTAACTGCATTTTAATATTCTGAAAGCCTATGATATAGGACATTGTGTTACGAAACATTGGCTAGAAGTATCAGTTGCAAGTGGGATTTTCATTGCTGTGAATCTCAGGAGAATATTTGTAATTAGTATCATTTGCCTAATACTTCAGGTTAATTAGAATATTTAATTGAATAGCTGTAATCTTCAGAGATGACTATATTATGATCAAATTAGTACCATCACAGCACACGCTGATCACTGCTGCAGCCTGCCTCACTTCTGCTAGCTATTCAGCCCTCTGGAGCGTTCAGCAACATAAGAAAAAATCTGTTTCTTACACTTTTGAATTTTAATGATCCATTTGAACTCTGCCATCAACATTTAATTATTCTAGGAAAAAAAAAAGTCCCAACCATGGCTCCCATATGGCATGTTGGCAAATACACTTGCCACATTGGAGTCTGCACCTCTCCAGCAGCTCAGTGAAGAGATTTCCTTTTTTTTTTTTTGAATGCAAGAAGGCCTTTTTTAATAGTGTTTGCAAATACAGACCATATGAAGCTTCACAGAAAAGGTTACTAGGATACTATTGAAACACTATTAGGAACAGATGAATTGATTTTTAGAATGTTACAATGGATTTAATCCTGTAACGTCTACTACTGGACTTTTGTATTGTGTCCAAAAGGTTTGAAGGAGTCAGGTGCCTCTGTAACTAAACCTTGTTAGCTAGAAATGCAATTAATTCTGGGGGGAGAAGGGTAAGGGAGGAGAGGTAGAATGGATGGAGTGCGCATACTAAAGTCTTTGCAGCCAAATCACAGATGCCAAGTTCCTGACCTAACCAGTTGCTGTTGTTTCTTTTTCTATCAATACATATATTTAGCAGCTGCAGATATTCTAGGGGTTAAACATTCACCACTGTGGAAACACTGGGGCTGAAATCCTGTTATGCTAAACTAGCTAGATCTCCCCACCCAATTCCTCTCTCGTCGCATAAGGGTATCACACAAAAAAATGTCAAGAGACTAAGCTGGGTATGGTACAAAGGATGTTGTTTACATAGAGGGGTCCCAGGGCTCAGAAAAGCTTCCCTCCTTTCCCCCCCTCCCCAGGCTGCTTCAGGATATGTAGCTGAAGAGGTTAGTTCTGTACAATTCCATACATTAGTGATGTAAAAATGATAATGGCTTTAAAATTCAGAATGCCCTTCTGAAACTGATGCTATGCTGCAACTTTGTCCACAGTGAGTTATTGTTATCTCAGGGAAGAAGGAGGCAGAGGGATCAGCTTTAAGGTAAATGGTCTAATCGGCTGCCTGCAAGTATGAAGGAGAGAAGTATTTCCAGTTTTCCATCTGACAAAAACATATTGCTACTTTACACCTCTTCAGTGTGGGTGGGTGTACAGTGTGGTGCGTAAAGGCTCGAATCTCTAAAGTCTTGCTGTCCTATAGAAGATGTCCTGTAGAAGACAGTAAACTAACAAAATCATCACAGGACCATCTCACCTGTTGACACACGAGTGTATGAAAGCAGCTTACGAATGTTTCAGGGAATTAAGATGTACATAAGGCAGTGTAAGTAAATCCTGCACAAAAAGTTTATTGCTTTCCGCAGGTAGGTAGAGAAAGTTAGTGCAGTCACTTCTATTAAAAACAAAGTAGAAACAATTTTCAAGAATGATTTTTGAAAAAGTTCTCTATTCTGGTAAGAAGCACATCTTTGCTTTGAAATTTTGAATGGACTTTGTTTTCCTACATTGTAAGCAGTGCATTTTATTTACGCACTCATAAATACTTGTGCACTTACAAATAGTCATTTCTATATTAAAAAAATATAAGAAATGCAAAAATGTTCAGTTTCATTATGGAAAACAGTTACATTTGTCTCATCCTCTCTCAGAAAATTTGCCTGGTTTCAAGTTTGCTGTGAAGTATGAAAATCCTTGAATCATCGTTAGTTTAGCATTCCATTAAAAATATGTTGCTCACATTTTTGTCCAATTCATGTTTCATTCATACTCAGTAAAAATCAATTAGATATGAAAAGGCAGTCCTGTCAAATCATTGCCATTAAAATGAAAATTACAAAAGCTACAAATCCTATGTTTAAAAATGAATGTTAAGATTTTACCCACCGCTTTTATTTTTCATCTTTAAAAAACTGAGCAGGAAAAGATATTTAATTTTCAGAAAAGGAAGAAAGCTTTCTGTCTGGGATAAATTTATCTTCTAACAAATAATGACAATAATATTAGTCAGTATTAGACAATAATATAGTCTTCCTCAAAACTAAGATACATTAAAAAAGGGCAAAGAAACCAGTTGTAATCCTAGGAAGAATGTTCTATTATCTAAGCTTTTATTTCCATCCACCTCCCAAATGATGATTTAATATCCATTCTTAATATGCAGTTTAAAAAGCACCTTGAGAATCCACTTTAATGGCTAGTACAGTGCAATATTGTGGGCTTTCCTTTAAGAAAGCTTGCAAAATTGCTGATTACAGAAAGAGATGAAGAGTGTTGTAAGTACCCAGAGCTAAATATTGTGCTGCCACGAAAATTGGTCTTAAAAACTTCCTCACAAAACCTGCTTTAATTTTCTGGATCTAATGCTGTAGTATCTTTTTTTTTTTTAATCTTTTTTTAATTTTTTTTTTAAGATATATATCTTAAAAAATATATTTACTTCTGCATTTTGCAAGCATCTGCTACCAGCAGCTATAAGCAATCACTAATCTTGAATAGTAGCATTGTGATGCTCTGTTTCCTTCATAGAGGTGCTCCCTGAACATGAAAAACTCCTTTAGAATTAAAAAATCTGCTCTACTAATTGTAGAACAAATTTTCAACAGCCCTCTTTGAGAATCCCAGCTCTAAGTATTCTCCCATCTATTAAACAGATGGCAGATAAGATTGTAAACATATTTGCTTCATATTGAATAGATAGTTTCTGGCATAATACTAATTAACAAATTAAATGACTGACTTTCTGCATCACATTAGAGTTAAAACCACTTTGTAAGTTTGTCTTTGGTAGTTATTTACTTTGACAATAGCGTGCAGTGAAAAACTGTTAAATGTTTTCTTAGCAACATTATGCATTGAGTAGTTTTCTTTTTTAAAACTCCATATTTTATTATAATTCATTTGAGTTTCATTACAGTCACTCATTACAAAATGTATGTTCATTTAATCCATTTCCAAGGGCTGCATATTTTTCCAATCCTGTTCTGTATTACAATGATAATGTCTTTGGTCTATGCAAGTATGCATGAAATTTAGGCATTGTCTTTACTCATTTTCTGATAGTTTAGCATGTACTGTTCTGAAAGGAGGAAAACTAACAAAATACTAAGAGTGGCAGATGAGAATATGGAGAAGGTTTCATTTTCCTTCCTTTAAAGAATTTGCATTGTGACTATGTTTTACTACAAGTGCAAATAGGATCATCTCCATGATGATGACGTGCTATGCTATGATATGAGATTAATTCATATCCTTTGTTCTGTTCATTAATTCATGTAGAGAGCTGGTCACACCAGCAATTCTAATTCCGGATTTCCTTTCCATGAGGCTGTCATCAAAGCAGGGAAAACAAATGCATTTCCCTTTTTTGGTTTTGGAAATTTAGCATAAAGAGAAAAGGAGTTGACTTTCAAAACCAAACTTGTCATCTGTTGGTGAAAATATTTTCATGACCCAACTGTGAATATAAACAAAATGGTTGCAGGACTCCTAGAGGAATGCCAAATTTAAATTTTTCTTTCAGATTAATTTTCTGGTGTCTTTGTCATCAAACAGAACAAACCAAATAGCTGAAACCAAATACAACGTTTTTAAACTTTGAACCTTACAATAAAACTCCTTCAAGAACACAGCTGTAAATGCTGAAACAGGTCACATTCATTTAATTTCCTTTAGAGGTATAATAAAAGTAAACAGTTATAGGAATAAGGTGATTGATTCATATATGTTACAGCTGATGCCTGATGTTATTCAAAGATTAAAATACACCACAGAAGGCAAAGATGATAGACACCTCTTCCCCCTGATCTCCCTCCCCTCTTCCCAGCAGCTAGCAGTAGAAAAAAAACAGAGTTTTTTTTCAAATAACCAGAGCATGTTGGTGGTGGTGTTGCAAATGATTCATTCTTCAAATCCAAAAGTTCTTGCAGGAAAGGCTAGGTATCATTTTAAAAAAAGCAAAATTAAACAAATACATTATTACTGTGAGAAGGCTTTGAAATTACTAACATTGCTTTCTTCTGCCATTTTCAAAAATATAAACTGCCTACTTTCATATGTAAATTCAGTTAAAATAGATCTGAAAGTGGCCAATATTAATGTGAAACCTTAAAAAAAATACTGGAAAAATACTCAAGTCAGCTATTGTCTAAAATTGATTTTTTTTCATGACTTATTTTTGAGAATTCAACTTCTTGTCCTCTCTGGGTATGACAAAACACTGGAATCTGAGCAAGTCACACACACCAGAAAACTGTCTTCATGGGGACCTGGTGAGATGACTCCTATGGCTGGAGTGTTGGAATGGGAGGTTACAGGCTCTTTAGGAAGGACAGGGGAGATGAGGAGAGGGTGTTGTCCTCTATGTCAATGGCTGGCTGGAGTGCATGGAGCTCCACCTGGGGGTGGATGAGGAGCTGACTGAGAGTTTACGGGTCAGGATTAAAGAGGACAGGGACGGGTGACATTATAGTGGGAGTCTGCTACAGGCCACTTGACCAGGAAGACTGGGCAGATGAGGCCATTTACAGACAGATAGGAGTAGCCTCACATTTACAAGCCCTGGCCCTCAGAGGGACTTCAACCACCACAGTGTCTGTTGGAGGGACAGCACAGAACATAAGCAATCCAGGAGGTTTCTTCTCCAAGTGACAGAGGAGCCAATGAGGAGAGGTATCATGCTGGACCAACAAGGAAGGGCTGTTTGGGAATGTGAAGCTCAAGGGCAGCCTTGGCTGCAGTGACCATGGAGCCATGGAGTGGAGTTCAAGATCCCTGGGGCATACAACAAGCTCATTACCCTGCATGTCAGGAGAGCTGACTTTGGCCTCTTCAGGGACCTCCTTGGTAAAGAACCATGGGATAAGGCCCTGGAAGGAAAAGGAGCCCAAGAAAGCTGGTTAGTATTCAAGGATCACCTCCTCCAAGCTCAGGAGTGCTGCATCCCAACAAAGAAGAAGTCAGGCAAAAATGCCAAGAGGCCTGCATGGACGAACAAGGGCCTCCTGGACAAACTCAGACTTAAAAGAGAAGCCTATACAGGGCGGAAACAAGGACAGGTAGCCTGGGAATAAGATCATGGAGCAGATCCTTCTGGAAACTATGCTAACACACATGGAAAAGGAGGAGGTGATTGGTGACAGCCAACATGGCTTCACTAGGGACAAATCCTGACTGATAAATTTGGTGGCTTTCTGTGACAGGGTTACAGGATCAGTAGATAAGGGAAGAGCAAATGGTGTCATCTACCAGAAATTGTGCAAAGCATTTGATACCATCCCATGCAACATCCTTGTCTCTGAATGGATCACTTGGTGGATAAGGGATTGGCTGGAAAGTCGTACTCAAAGACTTGCAGTCAATGGCTCGATGTTCAAGTGGAGATCAGTGATCAGTGGTGTTCCTCAGAGCTCAGTAATGGGACTGGCAGTGTTTAAGGTCTTTGTTGGTGACATGGATGATGGGATTGAGTGTACTGGCAGCTAGTTTGCCAGTGACCCTAAGCTGTGTGATATGGTCAACAAGCTGGAGGGAAGGAATGGCATCCAGAGGTACCTTGACAGGCTTGAGAGGTGGGCACATGCAAACCGCATGAAGTTCAACAAGGCCAAGTGCAAGGTCCTGCACATGTGTTGGAAGAAATTCTTTACTGTGATGTTCAGTTCTGAACTGCATTTTTGCATCTTTTCAGGTTTTTCTGTCATTCCAGTAGCCTGAATACTTTTACTCCTAGATGCAGATCTTGTGGCATGTAAGTTGCTGGGAGGCTGTAGGAAAGCGGGACAATTTTGTGGATACCTTCAGCTGCATACTCTTGATGCCCAGGTCTGCTGTGATTCTAATCCAGATGATGTGACCAAGTAATCACTGATCACTACTTCTGCACCTGTCTTTTTTTTTTTTCTTTGGAGATGCTTCAGCCACCACTGTGGCTACTTTTGCATAAGGTCTTGACCCATCTGCTTAATATATCTAGTTATAGACAGGAAAAAACGTTGGCAAGATCCTTTGGCTGTTTTCAGCTTCTAAGTACCTTTGCAAATATGTCTGTCAGGCTTCAATGATGCAAAACGCAGTATGAACAAGTGCATTTATTTCCAGTGCAACGATTAAGGTTGTTTTCAAGTCTCATTGAAATTAATCATAGGCATAAATGCATTGGCTGGAGAGGAATGGATTGTTGAATTGTATTAAATACATTTTGGTAATGAGTCTAACCATGCTGTTGCTCATTATGTGTAGGAAGAAGTCAACATGTAGGTAAGTGTTCAGCTGAGGCAGGGTTTGACTCGTTAACTTCTTCCTCCTGGCATTGTTCCATTTCCACAGAACCGAGTATCCGCAAGTGGAACAACCGGTGATATAGTACACTGACAGCACAAGGCTTCCCTAGAGGAGGGAGGAAACTCAAGACAAGGCCTGCTAACTGTTAGGCCTGCTAACATTCATTAAGTTTCTCCGTTGCAGCAGCAGTTCCATAGATGAACACTATGGTGTATAACCTGGGAAATACATTGCTAAGATTACTTCTAGCTTTAGGAAACTTAATGAACGTTAGCAGGCCTTGTCTTTTGAGTTTCAGCTTCCTCTGGAACCCAGGCTCCAGTCAGGCTCTGCAACATGGTTTGTAACTTCAGTTCAGCTGCCTGCTCCTGACGTACCCCAGGATGGAGCCTCCTCCAGCCTCTCTGACCCACACATACCTCTCAGTCAGGAGAACTTCATGTTCCTCATTTTGTCTGAAACAATGTGTAAAACAGTCCGTCTCGCCCGAAGCAAAGCCCACCTCTCGTCCAGCTAGTGCAGAAGCACTCCTGATCACCTGTTATCTGTAGAAAACTGTGGGTCTGTTGGTACTCCATTAGTAATGTATATTGCATCTGTGTTGAACTGGTAAACATGTTTCCAGAAGCTGGAGGCTCTCCTGGATGATGTTATTAATTTCCTGGATTTCTGCTGACTCCTTATGTGATTATAGCCATTCAGCTGATTAACTGTCAGCTGTGCATCAGTTTGTACATATTCAGTATTAAAAAAAAATCAGCATCTGCTTCAGAGAGACTTGAAACTGAAACATTTCTGTTTCACTGAAATTAATTTGGGAAAGAAGAGAAAGTACAATATAGCTAGGACACTTGTTGAAAACCCTTAGCTATGTGGTGGCTGCCTTAGATTTAGAACAAGGACTAAAACCCATGAGTCCTCAAGGAATATGCTATCCAAAGAACTTCTGAGTTGCTCTTTCTTTTACCCCATGAATATTTAATTACTTACACAAACTGTTCATAACAGGAGAAACTGAGCAGAGCGGGCTCACTTTGTATGGTTTCTGGTGTGCGAAATTTCACCCATTGAACACCCTTCTTTCCAGCACAGATAGAATTTTTTTTAACTGGAGATGTTTTTATTGAAACTGATAAATTCTCAGAAAATGTATGACTAATGAACATTTTTCAACAGATTTTTCTTTATGCAAAATACTTAATCTACCCAAAATTACATTTTTAAAAATGGCTGAGAAAACTGCAGGATTTCAGACTATGGGGGCCATTCAGGAGTCAAAATTTACTATATATTCTCATCTACATAGGTGTAATCCTGAAAAACAGACATAACTTTTTTTTCAATTCTTCTGTGGTGCCATGACCCCCTGTACAAATACTGGAAAAAACGTGAAATAGAAAGATATTTTTATGTGAATACTTTGCTTCAAATAGGCAACGAAATATTTTTAGAGAAAAGTTTAAAAGTACATTATTGATTTTGCACTGCTGTTCTTCAAAGAGCTTTTTGTAGTCCGTTAATATTTGAAAATGAAATTATTTTATTTCAAAACATATACTACTGGGCTTTTAATACTTGCCTGCACACCAATGGGCTTGCCACCCATAGCACATTTTTTGTTTATGCTCTACTGAATGTACAGTAGTTTATGAAGCCATCATGTACATTTTCAAAGCCTTTGTCCTGCAGCTGCTACTGCAGTATAATGCTTTCATTCTGTTTATGTGCTTTAGTTGAGTAGTACGAATATAACCCTGTTTCTTATTTACAAAACAAAGCATCTGTATTGCCTGATTTCAAAATTTATTCTCCCCTACATTTATTTTAGAAGAATATGTACAGGCAACACAGCATTTCCTAGTCCTTTGTCAAACCACCTTCTTCCTCTAGAAGGTATACTTACCATTATTCAGAAGTAAATAACTTGCTTCTATTTATTTAATAATATCACCTACCCATATTTTTCATATGGTAACTGAATGATGCATTATCTATTGTTATTCTTGAGAAGTGAATAAGTTTCGTTTTCAGCAGAAAAAAAAATACAAATCCAACGATGTCAGGTTTTACCAAAATACCCAGAGAGCGAAGTGAGAACAGAAGGCTCTTTCCCACAAATTAAGAGATATCTGGAGATTTTAGATCTCTAATAAGATGACAAGTGTGGTGGTGATTCCTATATTAATAAGCTGTTAATTCATCCTGATTGCTATATTGCATCAGTGAAAGTCTTTCTGAGATTTCAGTCAGCATGTTGGGAGGATTCTGATGTTGTACCTGATACCTGTTACTGCTGCTTTATAAAATCAGTGCACAGAAAAAACCTTTCTCCAAAACCAAATTGTTCATAGTATTACTGAACATGACAATAAATATGCTGGTGCCATTTGGAAATTTTGAACGGCATTTTTAAAAAAATATTTTTGAAATTTTTAATAGGTAGGGATTATCTAAGAACCAACCACTACCTCCCTCCTAAATGATAAACGTGGACAGGTTTCACTGTGAGTAAAATGGCAAAACGAGCTCAGAAGCTTGCGGCAGCTATCCCATCACTTTTTTGAATAAGAATTAAAAAATTGACCCAAATTAATTTTTTTAAAAAGACCTGCCATAGAAGCGTCATCTTTGTTCCTCACGTAAAAGGAAAAAAAAGATAATCCATGTTCAAAGACATTAGATATTCATATCTTACCCTCCAGATAATTTCACAATAACACCCCATAGCCATACCTTTGATTTCTCAGGGAAGAATACTTTTTAATCTCTGCAAAATTCTTTTCATCTTCATGGAAAAGAGAAAAAACAAATCATGAAAAGAACCTACCTCGGGGTGAGTCCCAAAATATATTTTTCTTTTGGGGAGAGAGTAATTTGGGAGGAATGCCATCCTTACTGATTTCCCCAGAATTGCTATTATATTTATTTATTTATTGTGCAGCTAAGAAAACTCGCCGTGGGTATGCTGGATCACCCTCTGTGATGCGGCAGTAGGCATAAAATCAGTGGCTTTCTGTAACTCCCCTGCTTAACATTCAACAGAGAGGGAGAGGATCTAAATGCAAAACCTGGCTCCGAAACACCACTGTCAACTTCCTGCCTTCCGATAAATGATCCAGAGCTACTCCACATCAGGATGGAAATGTGTTAGGCACTAAAAACCACTGCTTGCATGACATCATTCCATAACAGATTACACTGTAATGTTAGGAATGTAATCATTAGCATTTAAACATGCATAAAATTTAATTAACCCACTTACCAGTTTGCTTAGAACTTTTGAAGGGCTACCTAGAGTCCTCTCTAAGCATTTTATTGCAGAGTTTTGGAAAGCTCACAAAAGAGAGAAGTTCACTGGGATTTTTCTCCCTAAAGCTGATGAGCCATGACAGATGAGCAGATGACCCGAGTTAATTATTATTGAATTCGTTATTACTGCTTTGTTGTCACCCAGCTCAGCCAGGGTAAAATGATGACAGTAGGTATCTCATTAAAACAGCTGTTTCAATTATGTAGTGGCAAATATTTAAAAAGCGGGCCTTCCAAGTTTAAAGCTGTTAGCAAAGTTTGTTTGTGCTTGTTGTGCCAAGATTCTTTGACTGAAAAAGGAGGGGAGAAATATAGTGTCCGTCTTAATTGGCTGGGGTGGAAGAGGGATGCTAAGCAGTGAAACAGAAAAGGTTGAATATGAGATCTGTACAAATTCCCAGAGTTTTTGTGTGAATTTGTTTTTTCTCATCTTTGGATAAATTCAGTTCTGTTTGCCTGGTCACGCTCAGCCCCTTAGAGCCAGTGCATTTCTCTGCAATGAGTGCAATGACATCTCTGTGTACTCAGGTTTTACACCTTTCTGCTTTCATTTTGGTTATACTCACCCTGAAGAAATATAAGTACACAAAGATGTTTGATATTGACTTGAACTATTCTCAGAAGAACATCCCACAGGTTGTGGGCTAATTTCTGGTTAAGACATGTTCTGTAAAAATATAATTCCTCTGACAATTATATTCCCAACAATAACCTCAAAGTCATCGTTATTGAAGTAGATGGCCCAGTGTCCATTGAGATTGAGCCTGCACTTGGCCTAATGTGGTGACCGAGGTGGTGGATAACTACCTTAACCATGTCTGTAGCTGCGGCAAGCGGTTGCACACGCGCAGTGGCCTGTTGAGCCAGCAATCACCTGCCCCCCTGGAGCTGATTAAAGGGGCTGGGCACTAAACCACAGCGTGCTGCCCCAGCCATGCAGCCGTGTGGATTTTAGAAAGGTGAATGCTGTGGTGTCATTGTGCTTCCTACCGAATACAGCTACCAAAATTGGGATCTCCTCTACTTGTCCTGTTTTCCAACATGAATTCTATCTGGGTAGAAAAAGAGAATTTTTGGTCACTTTATTGATTTTCAGATACTCAACAGCCCAGTTTCAGCAGTTGTTGAGTTGCTTTAGGCAAATTCTAGACCAGTGGTCACTGTGAATATGCAGATTATCTCAACAGCTTGTGCACGTTATGTCCAGCATGTCCAGAAGTCGTGTCTAGGGTCAGGATGTCAATTCATGGTAAATTCTCTGTACCCAGAGGGTGTTGGGCCAAATGTAATTAGTGCATTTAAAGCATCCCATGTAGAAATATGAGTGCTCAATGACAGTCTCTCTGATGTTAGTTCAGAAGGAGCTTTACGAATTTTCCAACTCGTAGAAACACATAAGGAGCATTCTTTCAAACTTACTGTGCATAGGTTTTACTGTCAGCCCAGAGGAATTGAGAGAATGTCGTCTCCTGCTAAAAGTCATGTACTTAATCAGAAGATGCAAAGCACCATATATAATTTTAATCTTGAGAGCAGAACAGTCACTGCTGTTTTTCTCAAAAAATATGTAATCGCTATTAAAAAACAAGTACTTCTTAGAGACAAAACAAAAGCATATTTATCATTACCATTATTTTTCTTTCTATTTAGAGTAAAAAATGCCTGTATAACTCGTTTGGCATGTGCTTGATTGTTAATTGTTTCCATTTCAGAGAATCTAATGTAAGTGCTGCTGAGTCACTTTTCTTTCCCACCAGTCCTGTTTTGTCTCTTATGAGGAAAAAAACATTCTCATCCAATGATTTATTTTTTTTAACCTGTATATCAATTTTGCCACTGAAGTGAACAGTTCTTACCAGATGTCCAAGCGTCTAAGTTAATTATAGCTAGAGGAGAAAGCTCTGTATTCATAAAACTGATAGACAAAACTTGAGGGGAGAGAGTTGTCTTACAGGTATCATCATGTTGAAGCAGCTTTTGAGCTAAAAAAGAACATCTGAAGTCTTCATTCAGAACTGTAAATTTCCAAGTCTCATCATTCCAAGTGCAGCCTTTGAGTACAAGTTAATATTCCAAAATGAAGCTCAGCCACTTTCTACACTGACCTCCCTATGGTTTAATGTAGTTTTTAGTAGTAATGACAATTATTCATTATCGCACATGGTAGCAAATATGCTGTGCATGTGCACCCAATTCAGGGGGGTGGGACAGCATTTACTATATAAAAGGAAAGAATCTGGCCCCATCTAATACAAATTTTTATCTTTTGAATCCCTCCCAACTGAATAATGCATGCACGGTTTTCTTTCAAGGCAGAAAAATTGTTTCATTCAAAGAAGCCCTACAAATGAAGTCAGACCTTCTGGGAGCATGGTATTGCTGGAGACTGATAGCAATGTACCTGCCTTTCTGCTGATTACGTACTGAGCAGAAAGAGAGCAATCCCGGGCGGGATCCTCGAGGCAGAAGCATGATGACGAGAAAGGGCCATGGAGTGGGAGCATTGGCTCCCGGTGCCCTTTGCCGAGGAGTTGGGTAGACAGAACGCTATCCCTTCCACTCGAGTGAAACAAGCCTTTCTGAGAAGAGTGTTCACAGCCCCAGAGCAGTCAAGGGAATTCATACCACTGATTAGAAATAGGAACTTGGGCTTCTTCTTGGTAGGAGGTGCAGCCAGTTTCACAGTTTTTTGGTTTGTTGTTTCTGGGTGTTGTTCTCCCCTGGGAAATACAGATATTAGAAGCTCTGTAGAAGAATGGCAAAATGGAAAAGAGAGCCAAGGGTCTCAGAAAGAGCTCTCGGCTCTTGCTTACATTTGGAAACCTGTGATTTTGTGTGTTTTCTCTCAGGAATCAACTCAATAGTTTTGTCTGAGCTGAGTTTTGAGTTTATTTGTTCCCACAGTAAAACCCTGAAACTTCAAAGTAGAATGCAGTAGAAAGACAGCAGTAAGATACAAAGCCATAGGATTCTGAAAAATTTGTGAAGAGATTTAGAGGTAATCTAAAGGCTGGGGAGGGGGGGAGAGCTCCGGTTGTTGCTTTGTTGTTGTGGGCTTTTTGTTGTTTTTTTCCCAGTTGTGAATTAGGGCTCTTATGGTCAGATAGGCATGTTTCTTAGTAACTGGAATGTTATTTATTTCTTACTATAAATAGATTTAAAACTTAAATCTCTATCAATTTTCAAGTTAAAAGTTATTTTGAATAGTTTCATTCAGACATACATGTATATTGGTCTACAACAACTCCTGTGTTTTACCTGATATCATGCTTTGTGACGCTCCTCCAGTAAAATTTCCCATAATATTTTGGGTAGGGTTTTTTAATTATTATTTAGAAGGTATCATATTGCATAAGAGTGAAGAACTTGCTATATTATCCAATATACCTCTCTTTTTTTGCCATGAGTGGCCTTTGCTTAAGAATTAATAAATAAATAAATAAATAAAAGAAAAATATTTTTAACAGAAAGTTCATCACATTGTGGCAGTCCTGCTTCTCAGTCTCCATTAACCTCACTGATGAGTATTTGGTTACTGTTTTTCAGTGGTTTTGTTCTGAAAGAATGGTGACCTGTAAGAGAAATTTTCAAAAATGCCTCTGGGATTGAGAATTGTAAATCCGATTTCCAAAGCAATTTAGGAAGCACTCAGGCTCTCAGAAGTGCTGTCTTTAGGAGGCATGTTTTGGTTTAGCTTGAGTAAGTATCCAAAGGGCAAGTGATCGTTCAGAATAAGTAACAGTTTGGCTTTAAAATCAGGTTAGCTATTTTATTTTTTGAGATATTCAGAATTTTATTCATATAGTTTGAGTAGCCTTTGTCTGAGTTTTATATTCTTATGTACAAGAAGGAGAAGGATAACCAAATCTTCACCTGCATTACTATATTCTTCTTTGATCACTGCACATTAGTTTGGTGCTTGTTTGTCTGAGACTTCAGTTGTAGAGCAGTAACAGTGTGGAATGACTAGACCATTTGGTCGGAGCAGAAGGTACAATATTTAAAAGTCAAACTGCTGTTTGCAGCACTTTCTTTCTACCACTCTATTATGACCTCTCTGCAGGGATGGATTTTACACATTAGTGATGGTTTTAATCGCATTAGTAAAAAATCTAAAAAGTAAGTTTGTTAACATTTTACCAGTTAAGGCATCCAGTCGGCTGAGTAGTTTTTTATATCATATTTGCTGATTAGAGATAGCCCTCTTAACTACGACCTCAACTGGGTTATGGCAATGAAGTTTCACCAAGCAACCTTCATCTTTCATCTTTCGCTCCCCAGCTGTGGGCCTTCACCTCACCTTTGCAGCCTATCAAACACCCACCTAAAATCTCAGGTCAGTTAAACGATGCCTGCCTCTGTATGTCCTGTACAGCCTTTCATTTCTTACATTTCCAAACTAGTTTAGAATTGCTTCTATGTTTGTTTAAACGCACAGCTTTTACAGTCAAGTCTGAAGTTGCAAAGGTAGTCCCTGCATATCCCTGTTCCTTCCTCTGGAAGCTCTGGGGAACCATTGATCAATTTAGGATCTGGAGTGAGACTCAGTCCCAACGTCCAAGTAAATAATCCGGGTTTAGGCCCATACCTAAACTCAGGTTGCAGCATGAGCAGCTCTGCAGCTTTCCAGTATTAGCAGCATAGTACACACTAGAAGCAGAATCTCTGCAATATGTGTTATCTTCCCAATATGTATTCATACACAGCTTTCATAGAAATATCAAATATCTGAGTGCCAGGAAATTATTACGGAAAGACATTCAATACCTTAGAAAGTGCAACCCGTCACCACAGTTAAATACCTTTCTAGGAGTTTACTACATGCCAAGCGTGGAGAAATCGTCAATTATTTGAGTAGCTTCTACCTCAGACATTTTTTTCCTGATAATTCCTCAAACTGGTTTTCTAGCTCATATTTTGATCATATGCTGATTATGCCCTGTGACAGCAACCAGATCCCGTGGAGTCACACTCCTTGATGGGAGCTGAGTGCATCCAGCTTTGTCTCAGTATTATGTAGCACAGCACCAGTATTCAGCATCTCCACCCCCTCCTCCCTTTTCTCTCTTCCCCCACTCTCCCCCTCCCCTTGCTCCCCAGATAGTCCATTCTCCCAAGGAAGCAACCATAGCAGAAGTCTCTCCTGATTCATTACCATTTCATAGTAAGAACGGTACTTTGTAAAACCATAGGCAAGCACAAATGTTGAGGAAAGGACATAATACATGCAGATTTGTCATGAGTTTTGTAATTACCTTTGCATTCTTCAAGGAATCCCAGAAGCATAAGGAAGGAAGGAAGTAGTGTTGGTTTGGCCCCAGATGACTTTAAAACTATGGTGCATTGCATTGCAGGATCCTATTAATAATTAAACTATCTGTCACTTACCAACAACATACATTCCAAATTAAATTTAAGCAAAAGGAAAAAAAAAGATCATTTGGGACTGAATTAGCGGGCTTCAGAGAGGAATAAATAATAATCAAACATCTGTGTTCTAAATAGTACGTGCTTTATCAGACAAACAACTGTTACCATCTCATTGTATAAAATGGCTTGGGGAAAACACCGTAGCTCAAAAGCAAAGTCTCAGTTACAAAAGGGAAAAAAAAGTTCATTAACAAGTCAGGAAGTGATTGAAAGTTGCCATGTTGCTGTATTGCCTTTTTCCTCTGTTGTCTCTGCCAGCAGTAAAAACGTATTTACTTCAGTACTCGATTCAGTGGACAAATGACAACTCAAAAGCTGAGGAAAAAATGCTAATGGCATACATACACGGTACAGCAGCTGAAACTTCAGATATTCTGAGCATCAAAATATGATCACATCTCCTTTACTTGCTGAGTCTTCAAGCACCTTGTCTCCCATGAAGGTTACAGGGTTTATTTTTGCAAGGGAGCAGCTAAAGGCTACTGAATTAACAAATAGGTAAAGAGGGAGAACTTACTATTACCTCCATGCTGCCAAGACCTGCTGCTGAGGCATGCTGCTGACCAGACATTATCGTACTGCTAATATGCACAAGGGGGAAAAAATGACCCAAATAAAACAGTAATAAATAATGATGAAGTACACTAATTAGCCCAGTGTAATATTTCATAACACAGAGGCTATTTCTGTCCTTCCTCCTCTCCTTACATTCATCTTTCCAGCTCTTGGAAGCCATTGGGATAGCATGAGATCGCAGGATAATAAAACAGATAAACTCATCATTTGGACTGTAACAGGATGACTTTCTGTGTGTCTCCTGCCATTGCATACTCTTTCTCCACACCAGATCACACTCTGCTGTGTCACTATGACTGAGGAACTGTGGTGAATGGCTCCAAATGATTCATGACGAGATCACACACAAATATCTGATGATAATATAGAGAAAGCCTTGAATATTTCATATTAATTTTAGGAGGGTTTTTCTTCTTTTCCCGAATTCCAGCACTTGATTGCTGCTATGCCTGCATGTCTGCAGGTTAGGATTCTGCTACCTTTTGAGCAGGCGGCTGTCTGTTTGTCTACTCCTTAGGTAACTGTGTTAAAATATCCTATTCCAGCTGTAACACTTGTTTTACAAGAGCCCTGGTTTTGTCTGACACAATATGGAACAACATTTGTCATTCGTTATCAGGGGTGATATATTTGTTAGCCTGCAGAGAAACATCTGCTGTGCTTTAATCTCTAGTGTGCAGGCCAATATTCATAGGATACAGCTGCATAAAATCACAGTATTAGATGGGGCTGTCCAGTCTGACATGAAGGCTAGCTGGCAGGCAGACAGAAACAGATTTTATTATCTGCCTTTTACATATTTATTTATGTCAAATATTTCTGAGAATCCATACATTATAGCCCTTTTTATGCATTGTTGTTTTGCAGTGACAAGTCATCGACAGCCAAATGAGAAATTTATGTTACATATTTAATATGGACATCTGAATGATTATCAAATCTATAGAAGCCAAGCCTGCCCAATCACCCCTAAATAATGGATGAGAAGTGGATGTGACTCAATTTGTTCAGTATAAAACCTAGACGACCTCTGTCTCTCATTTCATCACTGCAGCACTGTCATTATTTGCTTCTATTCATCTCACTTGGCATCACTCAATAAAATCTGCACATGATAAAGAGAATAACCTTGGTCAATAGTAAGAATGCAGAGGGAGGAAAAATGATCATTTCCTCTCCTCACAGGTATGGTGCCATGATGTGTGCCATCATGGCCATATGAACTTCACAAGGATGCTGGTATATAGTCATAATAAAAGAGGAGACAAAAACTTTAAAGAGATGGTTGAATGCAGGGAGGAGGGATGGGCTGGATTAATGTCCTTTCATTTGGCTTGTGGATTTATGGTGAGGAAATTTTTAAGAGGGATTTAAAACAGAAGAAAAAAGCCACTGGAAATATGGCTTTATTTAAAATAATTTCAGAAATGTTCTTGCAAGGGAAAGACAATGTAAGTATTTTATAGAAATTGCAACAAATTCCTCTGCTGTTAGCCAGCAAAGGTTTGATGGGTCATGGAATTTGATTCCTCATGGAATATGTTTTTCATTGAGACTACCAAAGAAGAACTTGTAAGAACAGGCTATGTTAAAATTACAGGTCATTGTAAAAATCTGTCAGAGAGGAAGGAGAGAGACCCAGTCATGCAGATCAGATTTTGAAAGTAAATAATTTCTTTGAAAATACTCCAGTAGGGCTGCCTGTGATCTTGAAAGCTTCATATCTAACTTTATATATTCACATTCCTTTCCAAAGGTCCCATAGTAGGGTTAATATGTCAATAAGTGAAAGCAGGAATGGCACAGGTTAACTTCATACACATCAAGATGAGAAGGCTTCTGGTCACAGAAATGTCCAGTGTGTCACTGGATTTCATGGTAGCAAGGAAGATGACCTGTGTCATGTTCTAATAGCTCAGTGGAGCACACTGTAATTCTTTAACTCATTATTCATACAAATATCCTGCAAAAGAGTTACAATAACGGACAAAGCCACAGAAGATTGCATTGAAAAATGATAGGAACAGAAGGTTAGGAGGGATATAAAGGATAGGAAATAGTAAGCAAAAAGCAGGCAGAACTGAGCTGCAGTATGCTGATTAAAGATTGGGTTACTGCTGTATTCAGAAAAGGAATGGAGTCGGTGAGTCTGAGGATGTTGGCTAGACAGTTGCAGAGTGTTAGTGCAGAAGCAGCAGCAAAGCATCAGTCTGCAAGTTTGGAAGGGATGAGTAAGAAGATTAGGAAAACTAGGTAGTAAAAGAAAAAAGGGAACCCTGAGACAATAAGAGCAGATGGGGTCATACCTGGTCAAAACATAGGTAGAGCACTGAATTCAAAGACTGAAGAACACAGAAGCAGCCCTGTGTAACATACGAGTTGTGGCTTTATATGAGTGAAAAGTGGCTTTGCACATCCATGTTATGTAGACATTTACCATAGGGTTGCCAAGCTTTTTTCTCAAGTAGTTCAGCAGAGTGAATTGCAAGTCAGTCTCCCATGTAACATTTGGCTGCCTTGCAGAGCAAGGCAAGTCCGTTTGCAACAAACTCATTGACAATTTTAGATGAACAGAAGAGGCTCACGGTTGAGGACAAGGTTTGAAATGCATTTGTCTTGCCAAAGAGGAGCGTGTTGGCTTCAGCAAGGTTAGCTTCAGAGGATGAAGTGGAAGGCAGGGGTCAAAATGTGTGTGGCAGAAGGAAAGGAAACGGGGAGATGGGACCATTAGGATCAGAGAGAAGATGCAGATATCTGTTACCCATGAGAAAGTTGAGGCAAACTTGGCAAACGTAGGAAGAGCAGCAGTGAAAAGGGCAATCCCAGCTTTGGCAAATGTCCAGAGAAAAAGGCAAAATTTAGCAAGCTGTTTGCTTTCCACTAAACTAGCAAGGAAGTAGAAGATGCTCCAGCGTTCAAGATTAACTTCTATGAAGACATGGAAGAATTAGGGAATGAAGGTCAGTGAGGGAGACCAGGCCCAGCAGGAACAATAGAATTGTAAAGCTAATAAGTAACAAAAAGGTATTCAGTGTTCAGAGACAGAACCTGCCAGAGGAAATAATTATATTTAGATGAGAAAATGATGTTGAATACTTAGCTATTTGGGCAGGTGGTGGTGTGGGTCTTCTGAGAAGGGGAGATTTTGAGTTCTTGAAACACAGTAGATGCTGCCATAGATGACAGCTGTACCTGAAGCAGGAGGCTGAGATTAGTAAGTGCAGGTTAAGTACTGAGTTTTAAAACTACTTTTTAATGCAGTAAAGATTAGATAGAACTTGTTTATATGATATCTGGGGGAAGGTGAGGACATTAGAAGAATTCTTTGTATTAAACAGTGAGACAAGATACTGGGAGGCAGAGGGAGAGAAAGGGATGATAATTTTCCCATTTCCAGGAAATTGTAAGAAATTAAATATTTTATTTGCAGACCAATGGCTAGCCCAGGAATAAATTCCTCCTGAAAAAAAAAAATAGTGACAGTATAAATTGTGAAGAAATATGAAAACAATGGGAAATGTTGAACTGACAACACAGAACTTCTGCAAAAATTTCTCACGTGTCTTTAATGGGGCAATAATATTTATACAAATATACCGAGCTTCTACATCATACTTATTCATTTCCTTTTTTCCATATGGACAATGTCATCCTATTATTAAAAGTCAAAATTAATGTAAAAATTAAAAAAAAATGCCACTCACAATTCTTCTCACTGCTATACATACAGGTGCTGGTGGTGTCTGTAGGTTGAAATTACAAGGGTAAATTTTTAAAAGCATATATAACATGCCTATTTGTCCAGGACTGTGTTCAGATGAGAGCTTTTGTTTTGTTTGTCATCAGAACTACAGAAATCAACTTGACACGGCATGTCAGCATATTCAGGAATTATCTGGGAAAATCATATGCAAAGGCAGCGCCAGTTAGGAGTGGTGAATTGCTTGAAATCATTTGTAATAGTCGTAAGCAGTTTGATCGTTTCCCCAGCCTTTTGAAGCCGTGTGATTTGTGCTGTAAAGCTAATGCTGGCAATAAAGAAGCCATGCCTATCTGTTAATCAGGTTGAAGATGGCAGCTGTTTCACATCAAGAGGATTTTAAGACAAAAGCAGAATAAAATACAAGACAGCCAAGGAAAGGAAAATTCTATTCTTTGTGAGAGGCTAAAATTAATTGTGATGATTTAAACAATTCCAATGAAGACCTTTGTGCACACTGAACAGATAGTGGGGAATATTGTGTTTCATTGATGAAGCATTGATAAAATCAGCTTCAGGACTCATTGAATGCCTTGAAATCCTTTCTAATTCCTTTACTTTTTGAAGTCTCTAACATGTTGGAGAAATTTACAGTCTCGTCCTTTGTTGCCACAGCCTTCAAAATGGCATTAATTATTGTGGCTTTTTTTCTTAGAGTTATACAACAATAAAGGTTATTAGATATTATCTTTCTGTAATTTAAAGGAGGTTTTTTAATTGTAACAAAAGATTTCTATGATTTTTTCCAAATGTTTCTTCATTTATGTTATGTGCTGACCTGATAAAGAGACCCAGTAGGAGAAAGGACATGTCTATATTTTAGCTTAGATGAAAAAGAAGTCTGAAAGAGCTCTGAAGTACAACGCAGAATTTCAGTGGGGGAAATCCTTGTCTCCTTATAGTCAGCAAGAGTTTTTCTGTTGACTTCAGCAGAGCCCAGATTTGCCCCCTGTGCACAAGGAAGACCTGTGCTGTGTTGCTTCAGATCTGAGCAACTCCAACAAAGGTTTGTTCTGTTGTTTTTATCACACCAGGCAAACTCCTTTAGAGATATTATTCTGTTTTTAGTGCTTACCGTTCAAAGACTGTACAGGATGCCGTTTTATTAGTAAAAAAATTAATATTATTTGATTCTAGTAAGAAAAAAGCAATTAAGCCATACTGGTAAATACTTAATGTACTCATTATACCGTTTCCTTTCTTATCCAAAAGCAGGTCTCTGGTTTCTCTGTATGGAGGGACCGTTAATGTTACAGGTAAATTATGAATTACAGAACCATATCATAACACTGTCTCTCTGCGTAACATATCTAGTCAGTGTCTTGCAATCAATGTATTTTGAGACTGACCCCACTCTTCAAGAAGCCTCAGACAGGCTAAATAATCAGACCCACAATATTTTATCTTTTTGCTTCCACGGGTTGCACACAGCCAAGGGCTAAACCAAGGTAAGATGATAACATTACTGACAGCTTTCCAGAACATTAGTCGTTCTCAGTCTTACAGTATCAGATATAGCAGGCTTTAACTGGAACGTTAAATGGATACTGGTGGGAAGGGCATGGGCTCGCTCTTCAATGAGACACAGTTTTTTTAGTCCATGAATGTCTCAAGATTACAGACTTTAAGTTCATGGTGGGGTTTAGATTTTTTTTAAAGAGGGCTTTTATGACTCTGGGTTTTGTAGAGTTGGACAGAGGCACCTGGTTTTGCAGATGTAGGGAAGTGAATAAATAGTCCTAATAAAAATCCTAAACACTCATCAAGAATTTCCTGAAATATTTCCTCAGTAACATGCTTGACACGTATTTGCTTTTATTTATTCATGTACACAAAAAATACGGTGATGAATATGGGCACTGTGCTGTATCTTTGTACATTTACTATGTACTTATTAAAATTGCCAAAAAATTACAAATAATATCAAATATGCAGTCTCTGCAGAGGAAAAAAATGAAGCAAAGGTCAATATGTGTTATAAACATTCAAGGTTTTATCTTATAAGTTGCTAAACAGGTTTAATATATGTTATAGTTAGTGCAGAAACACACCCTGGTTAAACACTAAAGACACTGGTGACATTTGACCTTTTGTTTGCATCACAGTCATATAGTATGCATTAATAGTATGCTCATCTGTACGCTTATATGTAGGTTCAAATGTTCTTTTGCATCTTTTTTTACTTAAATGAAATATGCTTCCCTCTGTTCTCCTGTTTTATGCCACTCTGCTCCTGTGCCTTAGTAAAGCTAGCTACAACTGTTCCTGTAGCTGAATACATGGGCAATTATTTTCAAACAGCTGGAAACTTTTTAAGGCTCGTTTTTCTGCTCTGCGAGGTATTAGTAGGTAGCTCTTCTTTAATGATGGATTGTGTGGCCCTACCTTAAGACTACCTACATTTTCAATCTCCCTTTGCTTATACTTAACAGTGAAAAGGTCTGTAACTTGAACCACACAACTATCAGGTTCCACACAGGAGCCTCACAATTTGGCAAATTATTTGCCTTTTTTGCATTCATTTTTGTTTATAAAATACTAATTACCTCTTTTATTGTTTGAAGAGATTAAAAGTTAATAGGAGAAACTAAATAAACAGAATGCCATTCTGCACAAACTATATAAGCTGGTAATTAATTTCTGGCCTCCTCTGAGCTAATTAACTCATATAAAGAAATGAAGTTAATGAACCATAATTCTAGTCATACAAGTGTAGATACAAGCAGTTTGACTTAATGAATTAATAAGATATTTCCTTTCTTAGAGGTTTTTCAATTGTGTTTCCTAGTCTGTAGGCCTTCTTAATGTTTCTTTCTGGCTAAAATATTTAATAAATGTCAGGGCAACCTAGAGATGGGACTTTGCAAATTTTACTGTCATGTAGATCAAACAGGGAATTCTAGCTCAGCTGGGTGATAAGTCTTTCATACACAACAGAGGTATTTTATTCTGACTGGAGGTGATGCAGTAACCATCTTAGACTGAAAAGAAAGTTTCCAAAAATGCAGTCACTTTGCTTTATCTGATTAAGGAACAAATAAAAATGAAATAATAATTATAATGATATCCCTTTGGCTGAGTGAAAGGATCGATTGTTAGTTTAGACTGCTGACAACCTCATTTCTATCAGCGTTTCATCTGGAATTTACACAGTTATCTGAGCATGCTGTAATAAAAACTCGAGTTGGATGTATAATTCTTAGTTAATCCTGAGAAAAAGATTGTTTATCTCATGCTTCCTGATTTATTCGGGAAATAAGACTTATTTTGCCTGCTTTGTCACAGTACCAACACAATGTTAGTTTTTACCAGACTAAACTGATGCCTCATCAAATAGATCCCGCCCTAAAGAAAATAATCTATCCATTGGAAGAGTCCTTGGAAAACCCTGTCTCTGTGGCTCTGATTTGCAAGCCATGCCCTCTGTTAAACTTTGCTGTGCTGTCATTAATACTGCTCTAAGCAGAATTGGGTCTTATGCATTTATAAAATATAAATCAAATAAACTTCCATGGAGTTTTCCACCAGACTGATTTCCCATTCTTACCAGTTTCCCCTAATTTCATTAGAGGAAATATGATTGTAGATGTTTGTTCTTAATATTTTACAAAAACCCCCCAGTGTTATTTGTTGATAAACAGACCTCAAAACATGCTGCTCCTAATGTTTTAAGAAAAAGAACCTAAGCATAGGAAAAAAAATCAGCATTTTGAAGTTGGTATTTCCCTTCACTGGGGTACACAACATATTTGGGCATTTGTTATGAAACCTGGATATTCAGGAACCAGTGAAAGTTTTCTGTTGATTTCAGATGGATTTTCATCCCTAATTATTTCATAATTCAGATGGATTTTCATCCCTAATTATTTTATAAGGACAAAATAAAACAGCAGGTAAAAAGTCTTTACATCATTCCCAATACCATACTGCTCTGTATACATACACTCCTTGCTTCTTTTTCCTTTTAGATGAAAACTTGTCTTGTCCTATTACTTTAAACATGTCATTTACCTAAGTGTCAGCAGTCTCTGCTTCGGACCTTTGACCTTGGATTGTGACCAGGTGATCAATTTTGTTTTCCTTGGGCCTGAAAGCACAGCTGACACAGCTTTAGAAATGTATTTCATCTTGATTTGGTAACTTTCATTTATCCATCTCCATTATTTACTTAGATGCTAAGAGTACATCCTTTCTGGGTTATTTGTTTCTAATTGATGAGGTGGACATACATAAACATGCCGCAGCCACCAAAAGTAAACAGTGTCTGGCTACTGATAGTCTGTGCATAAAACGACCAAGTTTTTTTAGATTAAAACCAGTTTCTTATATGACCATGACAGCACTTGTTATTAATGAAAACAATCGCTGCTTATTACCAGCATGCAATCTAATTAAAAAGCAAGATTCCAATAAAACCTGTTTCAAAGCAATTGGTCAATATAAAACCCATAAAGAAAAACTTAAGCGTGGTAAAACATGATTTAGATAAAAAAACATTGGTGCACCATTTCAGGTTGTGGATTCTGTGATGCTGACTGTTATAGATCCTAATTATTAGATCCAAATATTTTGTCTATCCAAATCCACACACAGCAGACTCAGAGCATCGGCAGTATTGCATGAGATTCTACCATAGCCTGTATGTGGAAGATACCTGCAAAAAACCCCCAACCCTACATGACCTTTTTGAGTAGGCAACGGCATTCATTCTGAGCATAAATGATAAACTGCCACATATTATGGCAAGGCCCAATTTTAGCTCTCAGAATAAGTGTACATTTCACCTTGAGTGAATATTTTCTCATTTATGGAAGGAAGGTAGGCTGGTGGCCTCACCTGAACACAACAGGTTCTTTAGGAAACAAGGTTATTTTTATCCTTAATTCCTTGTAACAGTGCATGAGATGCCAATGGTTAAAACTCCCATGCTATTTTACAGGATCACTGTACTTCCTTGAGGGCAGCCCATGGAGTTCTATCCTGAGCAGCCTCCAACTGCCTCACAGTATTTTTGAATGATCCCGTCTTTGCCAAATCAAACCATTCTGCTTTCCAGATCAAGCCAAAACCAGAAAGTTCAGACATTGTCAGAGGTCATCCTTGATTAGGAATCCAGCTGAGGAATGTATCATGCTCTTAAAAGTTTCTGATTCAGGAACTATTAAATTACTCTCTTTCATAGGCCACTACCGTTAGATTCCTGCTATAAAATGCTTCCCATCCTTCTGTCTTCAATCCTTTTTGAGATGCATTGTAGTGCTAGAAATGTGTTGCCAGGCATGGTTATGCTCAGAGCTTAAGCTACAGATTTCAGAAGCCTAGTCCCTTTTTTAAATGACGGCTTTTAAACTTTTATATGTATTATAGCTAATCTAGTCTTCCTTCAGAAAGGGATATGTTTTCAATATATGTTAATGAACAGTATGAAAAATCATCCTGTTAATAGATAAAAGTAAATCCTAGCGTACTTGAGCGGAAATGCCTGAACAAGGTAGAATTAAACCGCTGCTTCCTTTCTACGCTATGAATTAACATATGGGTGTTCTGTACCAAGCTTATATCGTTTTTCCTTGGCTTGTTTGTAGGTTTGATTATTATTAAAGACTAAACCCTATGTTTAAGACTGTGCAAGTTAATACTCTTGAATTAACTTTTAACTTGCATTTTTTTTCTAGTCCATAATCACATAATCTATGAGCAGGATTGTCCAATAACTTTTAATTTGGGGAATTTTTTAAATGATCTAATAACTTTTAATGTTCCCAGCTCTTATTTGGGTGATAAAAGGAATTTTTTCATATTTCATGTCCTGTGCTGCGCTCTTTATAGTCTGTTCTACTGCCAGATAGATCATATACAAGTATTTGGATACTCTGTTTTTGTTAAATACTTTAATAAGTCCAAGGAGAGTATAAAAAAGACAAGCGTTCCTGAAAGGTGATACTTGATGGCTGAGTTTACAGAAGTGAGTCCTGTTACCCTGTGGTGCTGCTGGAGCCATGCTCCAGTTCAATAGTCTGTTTAATGTGACTGCCTGTACACTTGACCTGCACTTACAGACCTGCATTCAATTCCAAATCGTACCACCAGCATCCCACCTTGAAGAGCTGCTATGTGACACATCTACAACCTCTTTGGATTAGATACTTCTATGCAGAAAGTTTCCCAAAGTTTTGGCACGGGGAACTTGCAACTTCTGATTAACATATGCCTTCACCAGTTGCTGTCAGTGAGGATGGGGGGAGCATATGTGTTCTAGCAACAATGAAGGGCAAGTTGGCAAAAGCAGATACTTAAAACCCTGACAGGCTTTTTCCACCATGGTTCATGCAGCACTGGATACACACGTGTTAACATTCTAAAAATAAAACAATGGTTATGGCCATTATTGGGAGGACATACTTTAGCAAAATAAACTGCTGTTAGAAGATAGCTTTAGTGACAAAAACATATTAATGCTGAGATATAAATCACAGAGTGCTTCCGCATTTTCATTATCTTCCTCTGAGGATTTACTGTGCTATAAATGAGATTCTATAGGAAATCCACCATATATAGCAATTTATAGTGTGATGTCAAGCATATAAGGATTAACACTGAAATCATTATATCTATATTTTAATCATAGTTGTAATCAATTCTAGTTATGTAATTTTGATTTTTCTCAGTCCATTTTTAATACACTGTGGTTGCTGTATTAATACTTTTTTTGGTTGTTGTGAGGAATAGCAAATGGTTTCTTAAATTAGAGAAAGAAAAACATTGAATTCTTAAGCAGATAAAAAAGGCTTAAATACATCATGATTAAACCATATGTCTTGTACGATCATCTCTTAAGTACTATAAGTCTTTACAGATGTACTGACCTCTTAGATTCCACAGCACAAATGAATCCCATTGCAACTGTGATATATTAATATTTGTCAAAGTCCTCCAAATTGAAGAGATTTTCTTTTCCTAGTACATGGGATTGCTTAGTTGAAAATTAAAGTTCTTGGACGAACAGAGCTGGCATTTTGTACCCTTCTACTCTGGGGAAATTTCTCATTCCTACTTTAGGTAATATTTATTGTGCTTCATTTTTAATAGCATGAGAACAATGCTGGCATATTCATAATTGTTGGGAAACGTTCGTTGCACCTTTGGGTGTAAATGTAGTTGAGAGCACCTAAGCATGCTAAAGACAAGCTCACCTTGCACGTCACGTGTAGCTTCTCTGACATAGCCAAGAAATTAAGGTAGAACATATGACATTATAATTTAAATGCTTTCCACTTTGTTATTCTGTTTCAGTGGTTAGTCCAATCACCAAAAAATTTAACATTAGTTGGAGACATCCTTTGTCTTGCACATGCCATTGAATGTTGTTTTACCTTTGTAAAATTGCTGTTTATGGGGGTTTTCTTAGAATCACAGAATGTTAGGAGTTGGAAGGGACCTCGAAAGATCATCTGAATTATTGTCTATATAAGGAAGTGCCTGCCTTGAACATGCAAGGAGCAAATGTTGGAAAATGTAATACCCAACAAAAAATGGAAAATGATCAGAAGATTGTGGATTAGATGCTGGTCTCTGCATAGTCACAAATGTGTAGGCACAAGTAAGGCAGTTTGTGAGCTGAAGCTGTGAATTAATAATGCTGCATTTAGCAGTATAATTGCAATGACTGAAGAAAAGGGTAACATTTTGTGTTGATTTAACAAAAGACTCTTGCAATCTGATAAACATAAATGATTTTTCTAAAATCATGGGTATAGCAGAACATACACAATGACTAAATGACATCTCTAGCAAAGTCATTTACAAAAAAATTATGTGGTGCCTTTTAGCAGGTAGCTGATAAGCATAAATAGAGACAATCATGCGCGGCAAAGTAAGACACATGAAATAGAAGTATGAGGTTATTCAATGCATGTCATAATTTTTTTTTGTATTAAGTTATGCAAAATTCTTCATAATTCAAGTAAGTACAACTATTGTGCATTGAGACAGAATCTACAATAGCCATGTCAGTTATCCCAGTGATCACCTGTCCTCCTAGTTGAAACTATTTGTGTGGCTTTTAGTTTGAACTTGCCTAGTTCTGGTTTCCAGATACTGGATTTCTCCAGGGGAGGGGCAGGCAGAGACACGACTTGGGGGACACAGAATCTTTTGCGGCTTTCTCTGCAAAAGTCTGCTGTTACCTCAGCAGAAAATCTCTGCCAAGTTATACTTAAACAGAACACAATAGATGCAAAAATAAATCTCTTTGTGTCTTTCAAAACTCATCATCAGAAACTGTTCATGGAGGAAGGCCAATGGATCTGCTGTGCATTGGAAGAGGAGGAAAGCAGTCAGATATTTAACATGAAAATAAACACAGACATAAAAATTCACTTTCTGCTTGGTCCCCTAAGCAGGAATGGATCAAAATCATAATGACAAAGAGAAGCAGCTTTGCTTCCATACAACAAAAAACAGTCATGGTCATGACCTTTACTGATGAGAGGATATGAGAGACGTACAGAAAAGTCACAAGATGTGATTATTCTAATGAAGCATTGTTAAGGAACCAGTAGTACGGATTGCACTATCTCTGCTTATACCAAGATCAACAAATGTTGTTTGCATTATTAGAGTTCCTTCTAGGTGCAAATGAGTTTTAGTAAGGCTACCGGTTGTATTTTCCTTGTTCAACGTATTGATTGTGGTCTAGAAAAGCAACAGTTCAGACTTAAGGACTCTGTTACTGCACAAACACCAGCAGTTTATATATCCAGGTCTCTTATATTCTCAGAAAAAGACTGTGAAGTGTGTAAAAGAAATATATTCTGTTGTAGTCAACCATGTATGTTTATCGACGTGTTCATGGGAGCCGAGTAGCAATGGAGTCTCCAGAAACAGCAATTGAAAACACTTTTCTGATGGCACCATTGGGACAATTAATTATTCGGTTTCACATAGAGAAATGCGTTAGTGTAGCTAAACGCAGACAGGAGAGAACACAACGCTTTAAACAAAGTGTTTCTCATTTAAAGCACAAATTCATGTGGATAGGCCTAGTTCACTTTTGTCAGCAAATACGCAGTTTCCAGTACTGCTGACTGGTCAAAATAGTTATGTTATTGACAGAAGCAGAAAATAAGGTATTCAGTATTACACATACCTTTCCTTCCATAGCTCTGTGTATGTGTGTGTGTTATTTTCAAAGATGAAAAACTTCTATGTCACTTATGAAAAGCATGTTGGATTTGGAAAGAGCTAAGTACTTGAGACACACTGTTTTGATTTCATATTGATGCATAAATGTGATGATCTGTGTTCCAGTATAGATACTAACATCACTGATACACTGAGTAGTCAAAAGAAGGTAAAAGCATGTGTATGACATTCTGATGGTTTAGCTGTTACTAGGTGATCATAAAAGAAAAGTGAAGGTGTGAAGGATTTACTTGTACAGGAGAGTCAGTATGTAAACATTTCAGCTTAAAAGCTGTCAATAACTAAAAATTAAAGAAGCTACAGTATGTGGTACCCTGTAAAACTCAAACCCGAATTCAGTCCCATTTCCTAAACACACAATAGTTTCTATATAGAGAGTATATTATGTTCACACCCAGAGAGTTTACTACCAAAGTCTATTACCAGAATCATAAGTAATTATTATACCTACACACCCTGGGACTGCAGAAAATAATATGCACAACAATGAAAGGAGTCACTCTTGTAACTTTCTGTCCAGACTTTTACAATCAGGCAGGGCCAGCCATAAACTTACACAGGGTATTATTATCTGTTCATGGAGAAAATTCACATATTCACAGTATCTTCCAATACAGAATATAAAAGCAGATAAACAGTCATCAGGAATTAAAATAGTAAAAATTATGCTTTTTCATTACATTTTGATGCCCTATCATTGATTCCAAAAACCACCATGGAATGTCCTACATTCCCTTAAAGTTTTTTGTGCTCTTTTCCCACATGCTTTTGTACATTCTCCTACATTAGCAAGCCTATTTCAATATTACTCAGTTCAGCTCAATATGATCTGACCTTGAGAAGAATTTGGCTTCCTCTTTCAATGCTAAACTAAAAAAATTCATGCACCCAAGCTTCCAAAGTTGCCACAGAAGTTAAATTAAATTTCTTTTAACACTTTGAATCATACGTGATTTGAGCTGTAAGTCAATGTCAGCAAAGAATTTACCAGAAATCTCTGTGAAATCAGATGTTGTGCTGTTTGTCTTTAAAGGTCAGGAATTATGACTTTTAAAATCTTCTAACTCAAATTATATAAATAAAAACCAAGGCTATTTTAGCATTGTTTTATACAGCTATTTTTGGCATCAGGAAAATAAGTCACTTAGTATGCACTGCATTATTGTACTATTGTGCTGGCACCAATTTGTTTGTTTACTGATTTAAGCTAATTTAGCCAGTTTATAACATGTCAGAATTTTTCCAGGGGTTATAGAATACATGCTTTTTGGAGGCTTGCACAACCACTGATAATTAGAACATTAGCCCTTGGGTTGTTTCCTTTCTGTTTTTCCAAAAGGAATAAAAAAACACCTGGATGTATTAAAATACCTGGGTAATTTATATGGAACACACACAACATACACATACACTTTCTTTTCCAAAACAGTAGAGCTTCTGTTTCCATGCTGGCAAGGAAATGATTGATATAACTAACGACTGATGAAGTTAAACCACTAGGCATTAATAATTTTGCAGTAAGCTTGTATCTGTTGTTATACAAATTAAGGGCCCGATTCCTATGTGTATTCTTTATTTACACTGCACAGACAGAGAAAATGGCATCTTAAACTGACTCTTCTGGTACTCCTGTTAATAAATGTTGCAGTATTGCATCTAAAACTACCTGTTTTAGATTTGCTACCAAATACTTTCACACAAAAATTTTGCTCAGGTAAATTAATAACATCTATGAAAATTATAAAAAAAGAAATATAATGTTTTTTCCACCTCGGAAGGGATTCCCATTTTTGAAAATGAATTATAGAACTTTTTTATGTGAAAAAATGTTTCTCCATCATATTTCTTAAGTAAATTTAGCCAACAATCAAAAATGTCCTAATTCTCATACATACCTTTTTGGGCAAGAAACTGCCTGATAACTCTCTGGAATTTTAAATGACTGACTTGTTAGAAAGCAAAAAATCAATGTTCATTTGAAAATCACTTGCAATAAAGCCAATAGTGCAATAACAGTTTGCGGGGAAAAAGTACAGTTTTTCCTACTAGTAAATGAATAAGAAATTTTTTAAGACAAAATAAGTGTGAAATTTTACTTGATTTGGTTTAAAAGGTATAGTCTTTCACATTACTCTCAGTAAATTCAATGGGACTGCTCACAGATGCAAAAGGAGAAGGATTGGTCCCCCAATCTAATAAATCTTTCTTTTTTTTTTTAAAGACATTTTCTATATCTACTGAGAAAACAGCACTGAATGGAAAACTTCAAATGTTTCAAGGCATCAACAAAAATTAGGGCTGAGGAGAAGACAAATTTACTTACCTCACTCCTTCTTTTCCAACAAAGACTTCAAGCAAAGATGTTGAAGTTTTTTTGCCTTGTCACCTTTCCTAGAAAAAGACAAAAAAGCTATACACAGAAATTTCAGAGGAAAATTCTTAACATGTATTATTCCTAGGTGATTTATGTCTAATAATTAAGTAAAACAGCAGTTGCATGATCATTCTTTGGTGTAGGATCATACAACATATAATAAGGCTTGTGAATATCTGAGTCGTAAGTACATGCAGGTAGCAATGGGATCTTGGAAATTTGACTTGTGCAGTTGAGCTATTACAGGCAGGGTTTTGTGTTTATATAAAGCAAAATCTTACAGTCTTTACTTGTGCAAAACCACAATATCGCAAGAATTTTGCTGCAGGGTTCCAGCACAGAAATTACATAACACCTCCAGAAAAAATTAAGAAAATTCTCCCATTAAACTATACACTATACAGCCATGATAAAAACATACACATTTTTATTCCAGAAATGGAAAAAAATTGTCTGAGATGAATCATGCAGTGTACTTGCATTTTCCACAACCAAGGCCCAACCTTAGCTACTGGTCGGCCCCGCCACTCCTCTGCAAACCTCAGCGTCCTGAACACTGAAGTGATGCTGTAGGAGGCTGGGCCATAGGTTTTGGTGGATTTTTTTAAATGCTGTTAAAACACCATGGTAGAGTTCCCCAGTCCTTTGCCAAACCTGGGCTGCGCTGAGGCCTGTTCTGGCCGTGCCCCGCTGAGGGCCTGCAGGAGACACGTCAGCCGTTCCCACAGGGAATGGCCCATCTCTGGCTGCCCCTTGGCTACCCTGAGAGCTCGTATGCTTCCACCTGCTGCTTTTAAGTCATGGGGTCAAAAGCTTAAAAGTCAAAATTTAAATGAAAAGTCAAAAACTTCCCCCACCCTCAGGGTGGGGACGGAGTCTGGAGTGCTCGGGCGGGAAGAGAGGAGGAAAGGAGGGGAGGCAGAGGCAGCCAGCAGCATGGCACTCACCCCTGCCCAGGAGCGGAGGGAGCAGGCAGCCCAGGCTGCTCATCAGCGCCCCTGACACGGCCCACAGCTCCGTATCAAAGCAGATAACAAGAACTGCAGTGTAAAACTGCCTGACTTTTATTTCTGTCTTCCCAAGCTATTGGCTCCTTCACTAATAATCGGGATTTATTACTGGGCCCATCTGCTGCCTCTCTAAGGTCAAAAGGTAAACCGCAGCCATCGCTGATGCCACCATCAAGGTAGCTGGTAGCAAATGGACCCTGACAAGTGTACTTTTAAAAGAATATTGTGGCAAGAGCACTCTGAGCATGAAAGTCAAGCTGATAAAGAAAATAAAGGCCAAAATACTAAAAAGATGTCAGCTTTTAACCCATTAATCCAAGTGATGGAGTCCAGCTGTCAGTCTTCTATCTGAGCAGCAGTCAGAAAGAAGAATGAGCTCCTATGCCCAGTGAAATGTAATCAGGTCAATCTCTCTGCAAGGAAATTCCTAGCACATCACATTTTACTGTATTCTTAGTGAGGGCTCCTCAAAGGCACCAAGAAGTAGGAATGGAAAGAGCATGAAGTACTTGGCACAGCATATGCCATTTCTTCTCGACATAATGATGTTTCACGGAAAACCATCAGTCTGGTTTTGTTTCTCAGCTTTTCTTTTTCACTCACCAAGACCTGGCTCTGAGGCATTTATTTCTGTAGCTAAAGCCACATTTTCCGAGTGCAGGGGATAACCTCTGTCCTTTGCAGCTGCAGCCCTCCTGATTTCTGATGCTGCACTAATAAGGATCACAGTTTTCTTTCTGTATTGCTCTGTGTTTTTATTCAGGGTGATGTAAAGGGACCACAGCTAAGGTTAAACTCTCCAGATAATTTTGTTGGTATGTTTTATCAGTTTCTGGGCAGGAAACTCCTTTTCGACTGCATATCCAGCTGAGAATAGAAAGTGAAAAGGGCAGAAAGCCTGATGTGAGATAGAGCGGTCCTTTTTCCAGTGGAGATGGAGGATTTACCTCACAGTTTGAGAACAAATTAGAAACTGACAATGTGTCAACAAAGAATTACTTGCTTTGTCTCAGCTAATGTTTCAGAGAGGTTATCTATATCCATGCAGCAACACCGCAAACAAGCAGCAGGTTGCTGACAACTGATGTAAATAGCTACAATTCCTCTACTCTCAGGGTCATACATTACTAGCGTCATTTTCTTCTTTCCATATCAAGCAGTTGATGGAGATAGTGATTTGTAGCACATATATACAAATGAATTCCCAGTCAACAGAGACGTAAAGCAGATTTTTTTTCAGATTTCTGGTGCCACTCCATCAGCAAGTACTCATGGTCTGCAAAGACTCCAGCAATTTATTTTTACCTTCCGAGGGCAGGATGTGGAGTGAAAACACAAGACATGGTTAGGTGGAAATCTTGCTTAGATCAAACCTTCAGCTCTTTTGCTCTTCCACCTTGCATATCAGGACATAGCATAATCAAAACTTACATTCCTTTCTAGGCAACCAGCAACAAGAAAATACAGTGTCATTGACTCTGCATGTGATTAGTGGTCTTTCTTATTAAGCTTTGCATGGACACCACACACTTTTCTTCCATGTTTATACCTCTTTGAGCATTTTCTACTAATGGCACTGTTAAAAATCCAGGACTGATCAGTTAAATCCAGATTCACCTCCAGACAAAACTCTCCTTATGCACCTTTCTGACATCCCAATCCCAACACCCACAGACAAGTATATTCCACGCCAGACTCTGCCAGTTTTAAAGACCAGTTAGCTATAGACACACATCCAGTGTTGACACTCTTAATTGGGCTATTTTCAGAGGGGAAGGCGTGGAGTTGAAGTTCAGACTGCACACCATATCATGAAGGAGATCAACTTGTGAGCAGAGAGAGGGACATGTGGAAACACTGAGGCTTGGAGGCTTCCCTCCAGCAACGGTGCTCGTTGCACCAGGGTAGCTGAAGCAGCAGTACTTGGGCCTGCCCATTGTGTAGTTCAACACATGTCTGCACAGCTCATTTCTCCTTATAATCCTTCCCCATCTGCCTGCTTCCTCAAAGTGGTGTGTTTGCATCACCTTAATACTGCTGGCAGTGTTTGGGAAGGGAAGTGACTAGAAGTCCTTAGCAGTCCACTGCCATTTCTCTGCCGGTCTGAATCAGTTTTTGCCTGTTAAGGCTTAAATCACAGAAGCCATCTGCATCTGAGGTGGTTTGTACAAGAGCATGCATGTTACATGTGGGACAGCTGCTGCGGACTCAAGTGGTATAATCTTGGGGGATTTTGGAAGCACTCACTTTAAACGTGCCACAGTGTGTGAATCTTCTCCCATACAATACATACGTAAATTACTGAGAATGAAATTGTCCCCTGAAAAGTGAGAGTTTTAAATGTGGAGTCTAAATTCAGTCATCAAGGTGTGAAAGGTTAGAAGTCCTGCTTTCAGTACCAATTTCAGCACAGCTGTACCTTTGGAGCTGTCTGAACACCTGAGTTGTTTTCCAGTGTATTTGATTCTCTAGAATAAAAGTGGTCTGCAAAGAAGGCTTAAGAGCAAATAAACTGAATGAAAAGCTAGGCACAGTGGTCAGATTGTCAGTCATGGAGGTTGCATCTGTCTCTCTGTGCAAGGAATGGGTATGGCAGGAGCAGACTGAGGGCAAATTTACCCCCTGGTACTTTACCAATCTACCTGCACTCAGAGTAGAAGAAACTGCTTTTAGAGATGATGGGGTATTTCAGTCTCTGTTTGTTTGTTCCTTGGCCTCTGCTGAGGTTAAAACTGTGCCAGCTGCTGATAACTCTAATGGTGTTTTTCTGATATGGAAACCTATTCACCAGAGATCATAATGGGGGTATCAGTGTTTAATACAACTTCTTTGCAGCTATCAGATATTAATGGTCTTTACTCTGCATTGACTTCACAGGTCCAGAGTAAAGCCAGGAATACAGAGAGAGAGAGAGATACAGGGAGGGACGATGGCTGATTTCAATAATACAGAAACGGAGATGTGACAGATTTGAAAAGGAATCTTGTAAACCTTTACCTCTTTGTGGTCATTAAGGGAAAAGCCATTCACTTGTTTTAAAATAGAGGGGGAAAATAAAACCACACACAGAAATACTATGCAATAGAAGAACACATGTGCCTTGGGAGGAACACAATTTAGACTCAGAAGCATCATTGTACTTCTCACAATTACATTTGTTCACCTGCTTCTTAAGTGTACGCTTGTGGCTTGTTAACAAAACAGAATTGTTTGCTATACAGAGGCTCCGAGGTGCAAAGTTAGAGCTAGTCTTGTATTTTTGTCCTCCTGTTGTACTGCATGGCAGGTTTTTGAGTTCTTCCAGTTTTTAATGTGTCTTCTTTGTGTTCTTTGTAATTATGGAAGTAGAATCTCTTAAGCCTATTTTGTCCTTCAAATCAACATGGCAAAAATATCGATTCAGGTAATGAGGCACAGGTGTGCCCTGTAGGCACTCCATAAAGAATTCTTTACTGGGGAATCAGCCCAAAGTTACTCAGTGCATTTCTGTAATTGTGCTACATTAGGCAAATTCACTATATTAAATAGCCCACATGCTCACATTTCCACCCGAGTGGGATGACACCAGGTTGTACACTTGGGTTGTAGTAAGTAACAGGCAAGAAAAAACAATTTGTTTAACTAGACTTACTAAACAGAACTTTTCCGCTTTTTTCTCTCCCTTGTTTAATCATGACTCTTCATTTCTGCATTTTACTTCAAAGTAGAAAGAAGTGGTGATAGAAGTTTCCACTATTGTCATTCTGGTGGTGTTGTGTCTTCATTTTTTTGTCCTTCCTTCTCCTTTCTTTTTATGGCAGCAGTATTAATGTGCGTGAGACAGTCTGCTCCAGTCCCAGACAGCCATTTTTCAAATAACTCCTTTGTGTATCAGATACTTGATCTGTAATTTTTTGGATCAGATAGTCTGATTGCTCCTCTATGTGTTTGTAACTTCATCCAAAGCATTATGAGACACTGGCACTATTTTGATGAAATCCTTGGAAGACATTACTGAACATTTATTGCCTGAAATAACTGATAATTATTTTACTTCCTCTGTGATTTTTTCCCCTTTACACTCTATTTGTTTCTCTGACCGAATAAATGTTTCAGTCCCTCATTTGCTAACTTTTTACTGCCCTGTGCTTGTTTGTTTCTAGTTATTTAGAGGAGGGATTGTTATTTTTTTCCTTTTAGCAATTGATTGACACAATTTAAGCATTATGAGACTCTTCCTTTTTTATTTTCATGGTAAAAGCACCTTCATGGACTTAAGCCTACCTGTCAAAGTGCAAAAAAAGTTGTCATTCAAACTGCAGATTACTGTCCAGAAGGTTGGTTAAAAAAAAATGAGTGTTCTCTCTATCAAAGCTCTTGAAGTTAACAACTGGCTTCTCACAGATCATTTTTTAAACGGCTAATAATTTTCAGTGTATGTCATATAAAACTAAACACTTATCTGCGATGACCTTCTTTTACCCAGAGACTGCAAGTCCAGTTGTATCACCTGTAGAGATGTTTTATTGAGACCGCAGGTCCAGTTGCATGATTTGTAGAGACTGTTTAATTAAGCCTGTGGAATTTTGTGCTCCAAAACGATAGAATAGTCTGAAGCCCTTGGGCAGCAGAGTTGTAGAGCAGTGAAATATTGTAAGCAAAGGTGGAATGCAGCGATTTGTAAAATTTGATAAGAACCATTTTGCCCCCTTACGTGTTTCAATTCAATCAGCCATTCTCGTACCAGACTCTGTTAGAGAAACTCCTTTTTTGTATGAAATCACTGACTCCCTATTCTCTCATAACAGCCCTCTTCTGATCTCTTTCCCCCACTTCTTTGAACTTGGTTAGCTAATCATAATGCTTATGAAAGCAACACCTTTGAGGAAAGCATAAAACTGCTGATTATACTATTTATTTCCTTTTAATGTGTCAATAAAAAGGTAATTACATTTCATTTGTTTTTAGAGTTATAGTTGACTTGAAGGAAAAAAACTGCCTGTTGGAACCCAAACTCGGAGATTAAAGCAAAAAGAAGAAAAATAAACTTGTCATTTTCTTCAAGATAGAAGACTTTGCTATTAAAAAGTCAATTAACAGATTTTTTAAATAATTATTTTGAAAACAAAATGACCATAACTTCTTCTAAAAGATGATAAACGTTCAAATACTGGAGAATTAAATCCATGTCAGGTTATAACAGAATACCTTTGAAAACCCTTTGTTATTGCTGCTGAATCTAAAGTCAGTTGAAATCATGGGTTTTTTTATTGACATCCTCTGCCTCCTCTCAACTTTTCTTCCACTTTTTAAATGAAAATACTGTGGAAAACATCAAATCACATGAAAAAGCCCAACAACTTTCTGCTGATTTTATATTTGGTCACCCTTACTAGCCTGCTTGCAGCTAGTGCTAAGATCATTTAGTGGAAAATATGTCAATTGGAAAATTGGCTTTTGTTGGTGTCAAATGCAAAGCCATGTTGACTGAGGCTGGGATATACTGGGCTGCTTGTGTGTTCTCTTTTTATCAATATGATATTTTTTGTATAATAGCTTTTATCACCTGTATAACTTCATTAACTTCAACTGTGCCACATCTTATTGACATCAGCATAAGTGCGGGTAAGAACAGACCCTGAGAACATTGTTTCCGGTGTCACATGGATGGTCTCAGGTTAATGGCAGTTTTTCCTCTTCATCTTGTTGATAGCCTTTTCCTTCCAATAGCTCTTAATCTTTATCAGCACTTTAATAACAATACACAGCAGTCCTTGTGCTGCCACAAACTATTTTGTGTACTTTTTTTAACAGTCTTGCTCTGCTTTATTCCTTGTATGATGAAACGATTTCTGAAACACTTGTGCCTTTGACAGAGTTGAAGTCTTGTGATGCCGTTCACTGTGGTATGCAAGCACATTCTGCTCACACTTCAAAAAGTTTGTGATTCTGCACCTTGGAAGTGGGTTGCCTGTAGGCAGTTTCGTGCATTGTAATTTGGTGACAGCTGACTGTTTCCTCAGAACCCTGCCTCTTGGAGAGCAATGTGCAATCATTCAGGCTGAGTAATCCAGGGTCTAGAAGATCCCCCAATTATTATTTTTTACACCATTGCTGAGTCATTTCTATGGACCAAGTTTTGAAGCCATTTGTCACTTTAACACAAACTGGTCTCCTGTGAAAGGCTCTGGAGCATTATTGTTCATAGTGGTATGTGAAACCTAATGGCATTAATAGCATACATTCAAACATCAGTTTCATCAAGAAATCTGCCAAAACTTAACATCTTAACCTGCAAATCTCCCTCCTCTGAAAGAAAGATTTTTGAAATCAAATGATTTAAAGCAAACTCAAAGTAGAATACATAGCATTTTGCAATGACAATAAACTACAAATTAAAGGGGAAATAAGCCTAGTCGGTATTCCATGGTTTTATGTGTATCTGTCCAGTGTTAGTGTAGGAAACACAAACAGGAGTGAGTGAGCTTGAGAGTGGCGCTTTTTGACAGTTACACACCATGAATGGAGTCGATCAAGTGGGGAGTGAAAAATTCATTTTCTGACAGGGGTGTCAGCAGAATCATCAGGCACTGATGATAACAAATCCATAGCTGGAGAAAGAACTGACAGGGTGGAAAACAAGAGACTATAATGCAGATCCCTCCTTTTCAGCTGTCCAGCACATAATTTCACAGCAATTATTGTCCCAGCTGTTTTTACTGACTGCAGGCCTTGGATGCTGATTTTGTTACAGGGCATGATGTACAAGAAACTAAACAAAAGTGGAGAAAATGCTGGGTCATAGAAAGGAAATATTATTTCTTACTATCAGCTTTGAGGAGGATGAGGTCAGCTGTGGATTTTAGAAGAGTCCAAAGAGGATTATTGGCCTATTCTGAGGTTAACTCAACAGAACCTATGGGTTAGTAAATCCTCCCTCTTCCTGATAGGTACAGGATTTCTGATTTACATAGCTGTTATTCTTTGGTTTATTAAAGTGAGACTTAAAGGCAAAGCTAAGTTTACAACAAAGGGATAAAGGGATGACGATGTTTTAAAGCAGTAACTTTTTGTTGTTTGTTGTTCACATGTTAAGTGTACTCTGTGGACTATAGTGACGAGGGTCCCATTTCCAACACAGCATGGAGTGGGTGATCTCGTCAACTGTAAAATGAAGCCATAAGAGCACAGCATGAAAATGTATTAACAACAGTTAGATAAGGGAGACCTCAGCAAGGCGTACACACTTTCAATTGGTGAAATAATGCTTGTACAAATTGTTTTTGGTACATTAAGTACCTTTCACAGCCAAAATTAAAAAAAAAAAGAAAAAAGTAGACAAAAATAAATAAATAACTAGAGACACAGGATTGCACATACAAAAAGCCAGAACTGGGGGGGGTTTTTTCCCTCTCACAAAGTAATTTCATGCAGAATTTTTTTATTGAAATTGTTTCCCAAGTTGACAGATCTTGTGTACAATGATAAATGACAAAATGCTATGCAGCTGTCAGCTCGTGCTCGGGGAAATTGAACAAAAACTCCTCAATAATAATAATAAATATGCTTTTCTCCAAACAGAAGGTATTTTAAGCTAGTAAGCACAGTGGTGTAGTAAAGTAGTATTAAACAGCAGTGAGGTGAAGCTGAGAAAAGATTTATATATTTGTACTAATCTAGCAGCTCAGCTCTTTACTGGCTATGGCATGCTGACAAGGAAACAAGGGTTATGAAAAATGATCTGACACTATGCTGCTAAATCTATGAATTTCAAAGTGGGGAATAGTCTGTGGCTTGCCAGGATTGAATGGCTGAGTTATTTCAACGATTCCTACAGAAAAACTGGGACTGTGATAACAAACTGTAAATGCATTAGTACCATAAGGAGGCCAGTTAAGTAAACTGACACAGATGACAGTAGCATCTCTTTCTGGGAAGTTATAGAATTTGAAACAGAAGATTAAAGGTGCTCAGTCAATTTAAAACATATTTAAAAAGCAGCCCTCTCTGTTACAAAGAAAGGTCACATAAAATTGCCAAAACAATGCTGAAGAGCATTGTACGAGTTGTGTAAGTAAGTCATATGCCAGATCCTAAAATAGGTTGAACACTTGTGGTTAAGAGAACTTCTAGACTGTAACATAAATTGGGTGTCTGATTTATGAAAGTATAGTCCGTAGGTTTTCAAGTGGGCCTCAAATATTTGTATGTTTTAATAAAACACAACATGGATCTCTCATTTATGTTGTTAAGGAGGTGCTGACAGTCTCTGCTGTGGAATGTTATTCATTTCATGTAGAAGACCAATTTTGATAGTTTTAATTTTCTTTTCTAATGTCAGTTTTGAGTACCTGAAAATGCTATTGAGTTTCATTGTTCTTTGACTTCTTTAGGAATTAAAAATATTTCTTGGCATCACGTTACTAGTCTAAAAGATATTTTTTTGAGATTGATATTAAACTCAGCTAAGAGATGCTTCAAGTTTGGCATAGCAGGAAATAAAGCCTACATTATTTGCAAGTATGGCTACAGATTTCAAAGAGTCAGGGTCACAAAGTTTCAGGAGAGTGGTTAAATTTTGCAGCCACATTAGTTCTCTACAGTGTTTTACTGCAACTTTATTTTATTTCCCCAACTTTTAAAATATAAATTAATTTTCAGTGATTTTTCTGATAATTTATATCTTGTTAACAAAAATTTGTCTTCTACATGGATCAAGTCCATCACTTCTTGCTACAACATGGCCAAGTCTCTAGTGTCTGGATCAGTGATAGCCCCACAGGCAGGGACTTCTGCATGACTGTGTGATGCTGAAATAGCAGCATTTGACAAATTTAAAACTTGCTGTTTGTGCAGTCACTAAAAACTGCACCATTAGCTGTTTTTTCAGATTGCATGAGTGCAGATCATTAAGTGTTATTACAGTATTAATTATTAGAAATGTCCTGTACTAGCCAAATTAAATTGGGATAGTCAACGGCCTGCAAGTTCCCAATACCACGGACAATTTAACAAGATATCTGCCACACTGTGCAAGGTATCTTCACATGTCAGTCACATCATTTCACACTAAATATCAGTTTAAGATTTTTCTTTAAAAGTTTAGGGAATTACTTATATTTGGTATAATGGTTATGTGGTCTAAGCAAACAATAAAAAAGACACTTGTGTAAGGATTACATCATCTGAAAGGCGAGAGTTAAAAACCTATAAACAATTTGATGCCCTCATACAGCTTGTGCATTCAGTTCTAATTAATGCTTTACACTGTTGTGCACATCCTGACAGCTGTCATGGTTTTATGTGATTTCTGTGGCTATTATTCTATATTGAATTGATAAAGAACTGACAAAATGGATAAAATTTAAAATAAAAAAATAAATTTCAACTATTTTACCTGTTATTGAATGAATATCTATGAGAAGAACAATTAATAGATACTTTCCATTGTCTAGAGTAGAACATTTTCTGAAATTTTTTCTACAGCACTTGCAATACTTCCAGCCAGGAAGACCTTAGGTCTCTTGTTGACCTCCTTACATCCATTTGGCTGAAAACAGTGTATTACTGCCTCTGTACTGTAGTTATGCCTGACAAATACTGCTTGGCAGTCTCAGATTCCAATCAAGCTGGGTTTGGTTAGTGGGACTTTCCTTTCATTGAATATAAATGTTTGTGTACAGTGACTGTCCAAGCACTGTGACACATTCAGCATGTGTTCAAGTTTTCAATTAAAGCTTGTCTTTAGCCATTTGAAGGTGTTCTTGCTTGGAAATGAGGTTCCAAAACAAAGGGAGAAAAGCAGATATAAGAAAAGAAATGAACAAGTGTGATCAGCTGAACCTCTCCTAAATCAGGGTAGTGGGCTGATACAGTTCTGCTTGATATTTCAGGTAATGTGCAGCCAAAGAGTTGCCACAGAGGAACATGTACAATAAAAAGACAAAAGAAAAAACAGTAAAAGAGGGCATCCTGATATCTATTCCCTCATTTTCTTCCTATTAAGGGATACTTGCAGCTGTGCCTACACTTGCACAGCCAACTGTCTAAATAGGATGCTTGCCCCTCCTTGGTGGAGCTATAGCTACGGCTGTGTTAGCTATCTGTTACCATCAAGAGCAAAGCTGGACTTGGACATCAGCTCTGCCAGCATTAATAATTTGTTTACAATACCTCCTGTGGCACGTGGCTTCTCTCACAGCCCCAGAGTCTGTGACACCACACACTGCCATTTTATTAACATTGTTGTTAATGGTTGCCCAGGAGGTTTTTGATTTTAAAAGATTCCAAAACAAAATTACATTTTTAAAACTTTCTGTGTTATTCTCCAGAAGAGTCATCAGTTTCTTTGGAATGAGGGCAGAAAAGGTATTGCCCTCACTCAGTTTGGTTACTTATTGGGCAATGCAAGTTGATTAAGTGGTTTCAGAAGAAAAGACTGGAAGTGAGAAAGCGATAGGGATTGAGTGAAAGCCCTGTTTTTACGCAGTCCCATCCACTTACTCCATCTCCCTTACCACTGCACTGACAGTTTTAGTATCTTGAGTTTGCCTTGAAGTTGTGATGTACTCTGGTTGGCTGGCACTGGAGATGGATCTTTAGCTGTGACATACTCCACCAGGGCTATCAGCTGAGCCAGTGAAGTGTTGAGCTGCCTGCTGAACATCATATGGCAGCTACGGACCACGCTCTCTCCTTGCACATCACTCATGATGTACAAGTACATTTGTAGTTTTGTGGTCTGTTGAAACATAAGACACTACATAACAGTGTCTTCAGTAGCATCCATCCTGTATTCCAGCCCTTCAGAGGCCAGTTATGAACTTCATAGGTGGTTTTACTCTTTTTTTCATCTCCTGCCTTGACAGAAGAAGGTTTTTAATACGATTACATCTGGAAATTTTTCAAAAACTATAGTCATAAAACTTTATGACAGAGTAGCTTTTTCATATCTGGTCAGATTTGCTTGATGGCAACTTAGAGAAAGCAGCTGCAGTTTTATTTAGCTGACAAACTCCCATTAGAGACACAGTGAAATTCAAGGTGACAGATTCACTTAAGGAGAGAAAAGGACATGTTTATTTACTTCAGTCAATTTATTATGTTTCTGTTCCTTTGCTTTGTTTCCATAAGTAATAAATTTCCGAAGCATGAGAAAGGAAATACAAAACAAAAGAACCCAATACTTATCTAACAGCCTCCAGATATCAGCAGACCTGGGGGTAAAATAGCTTCATCTGTGAAATCCAGCCATATCAACTTTGCAGGCTAATCTTTAACACACTCAGAAACCAAACACTGGGCAGACAAATCAGCACACTAGCCTGTGGGACAGGCAGCCCCACTGCTCTTTGAGGAATTCGGGAGTCAGAGATGTCCACTTCTGGGGAGAGGCACTGGATAGTTTAGATGTTACATTATTTAGCTGTCCCTACAGGGCCCTTAATCAGGGAATCAGCAAAGTTCACAGAAATCGAGCATTCCCCAAGACACCAGATAAATAAGCCAAGGTCCTGTCTAAACTGCAGTTTATTAGTTACTCTGGAACTTACATACTTTAAAAGCATGCGGCCGATTATGGCACGGAAAATGGGTTTCATTTTGCCTACCCAGTAAATAGTTAGAAAGGTTCCCACAGAGACGGTTCTCTCTAAATAATCTTACTTTTAAAATTGGCTGTTATAAAGGCGTTAATACAGTCTGATAAATTTAAGACAAATCCAGTAATTTGCATTCACTTAGCAACTATGAAAGAGTAGAGAAGCAACCTGAAGTGAACAAAGGGTCAAGCAGCAGGAAATTTATGCTATGAACACCAATTCACACCTGTTAACTACTGTGACTAGGCAGCAGACAACACCAAGCATATCATTTAAATGGACTTTTCACAACTAGGTGTGCCATTAATTCACTGATTGGGGTCATTGAATCTGTTCCCTAGCAATTGTCCCAATTAAGCAACCGTGCTATTTATCAGGGTGCTTATTAAGTTGATTTGTGAGTGTGTTTGTGTACCTTTACTTTAAACCTATATATACAATAAACAGCTGTTTCTAAAAAAAAAAAAGCATATTCCCACTAGTAAAAAATAAATAAAGAGTCACACGTGAGTGTGTTAATAATGCAGGGTAATAACCTCAGCAGAGAAAATGAGAAAAAAAGAAACAAAGAGCCATTAAGTACAAATAAATCATTGGGCACCAAGAGTATAAAATGCAGAATTTATAGAGATGCTTGACTACAAAACTATCTCCAGATTTTGCTTTTTTGGCGTTATTTGCCAAAACTCCGACTGCCTGTGAAGCTTAATTATGGATTTGATTTTCAACAGTGTCAATTGCTGATTAAAATGGAGTTGAAAAGGGGCACAAATGAATGACTGCCTGCTGTGCATGGGGTTATGTTCAATCATTGAGGATGCTTATAAGGGATCAATGAACAGGAACTCATTATATCCTGGCCAAAACTAGCCATAAGCCTGGGAAAGATGCTTATCTGCAGTCCAGCTAGGTCTATGAGGGTTAAATTATATATTGTTTTTACTGTTGTTTCATTTCACAAAACTGCAAAAGTCCAGGCAACATTTTGTCAGAAAAAAACAATAAAGAATATGAAAAGCCCATCTTCACAGAACATTGGACATTGCAAAACAACCTACAGCTATTATCGGATATATCAAAACTGACAAGTAAAACTTTGGCTGTTGATTGAACAATATTTCACATGGACAGCACAAGCTTGTCCACATTCACTTTTAAATGGAGCTGCTTATCCTGGAGAACTATGGGTAGGAAGTTTATGAGCCTAATTGAATTGGTGGTATTTGGATGATTGAAAAAAATTGGTGACATTGCAAAACTGGTCTTTACATTCTCAAGAGCAAAGCACCTCTCTTGCTCAACACTGAGCTCCAGGAGTGGCAGTGGATTTCAAGAGATACGAATCCTGTTCACATGCCTTTTCAAGGCACTCAGTAATGGTTTATGGATCAATTGTTAATGTATTTGCAATTCATTTTCCCGTGCCTAAAAGAAAAAAATAGGACCCTGAATGCTAAATCTTAATGGATTGACACTTACATTAGTTCCCATGTCCTAATAGAGCCTCATTTTTTCAAGGAAACATTCTGTCTTTTTGACATCCACCTGCAATCTAGCTATCCCCCAATCTCTGCCACGTCCCCATGCCTCTTTCTTGTAAGTCTGAAAGTCCCATTTTATTATATCTCTAATTGCATGACAAACTTTTTTAAAAAGTTAAACTCCTTTAAAAAGCAATTTTATTTTTATGTAGTCTACAGAAAGGAAAAGAGGGAAGAGAGGAGAGAAGAGGTTAATGAAAACTGATGTGTAGATTTCTGTTACTGTACAGA
>VZRW01008836.1:214442-231942 GCA_013398125.1 Aegotheles bennettii | reverse complement strand
AGGGCAGCAGCCTGGCTGACAGAGTGGTCAGAAGGCACAACTAACGGAAGTGGTTAGTGGTGAACACGTTAATGGGAATAGCTAACACAGAGAACTGCTATTGAGAATGGCCGATATGTAAAGCTAATAGAAGCAGCTAATGACAAGAACAGCTAGTGGGAACAAATAGCAGGGCTTTCACCCCTGGGAACAGCCAACCTGACAAATATGAATGAAAACCAACAAGTGCTGCTTCTAGCAGGGGGAGTTAGTGGCTCACCTTTTGAGTAGGCAGCGAACAGTTTCACCCGAGCGATCCAGCAGCTTTGATCTGATGAGGTTTCCTCCTGCAATAAAAGAACAAGAACTATCAAGCTCAGGAACATTGTAGAGTTTTGACTACAGGACAACCCTCCCCATAGTTGGACTCCCTGAGCTGAGACAGGGTGGCTTAACCTGCTCACCTGGGATGGGGACTCTGGCTGTCTGAGATGGACAAAATGGCAGTCAGAGTTAAAGCTTCCTTACACATTTTATTCCATTCTTTCAATTTTCCCTTTTTCAAAGAAGGGAAAGGCATAGAAGCAGAATCCCAGTAGGAATCTGATGAAATATTTGTAAAATTAATAGTCAAATAAGGCATTTCTATAGAAAACATGTTAGGCAAGATCCATTACATTGTAGCCTGAATTAGGCATTTCATGCAATCTGAAATTCAAATGTTTTTATTAAATGAAGGAAGTAAGATGTTTCAAAATTGAATACTAAGCACAAGTTGCCAACTGTCAGTCAAACCTATCAGTGAACTCAGCTGCACTGGCTTAAAATTGCATGCTAATATAAACATGCTCTTCAGCTCCTGCTGAAGGGAAATGACAATTTAGCAAATGTTATAATCCTTTATGGCAAGCCTGAGTCTTCAGGCTCAGATTGAAGACACAAAACTCAGACATCCCAGGATGAGCCCGGGGAAGGAGCTCTGCCTCCCAGGGTATGTCTTTTGTTCCAGTACAAATATGACTGCAACTCAAATCCATGTAAAGTATTTTTAAGCATGCATACAGGTACCAGGAACAGTACAGCCATCACAGCAACTTCTCTCTGAATATTCCAAGCAACTCTTGGTCAGTAATCTGCTTAAGCATTCTGGGGCATGGCCACTCCCGTTTGTGCCCAGCTGGCCCTAGTGACCAGTCCTTTATATGTGGAAATGAAACCTCCTAACTCCACCACCCACAGCGATTTACTACCAGTGGGAAGTATAAATTCTGTCATCGTGCTCTCCTTGACAAAACTACAGTCCCGTTGTGTTTGTGGAATAGAGGTACCCTCACTTCTCTCTAATTCACTTGACCATCATAGCGGAGAGAAGAAAAATTTTGCACTTAATCTCATTATAATGTAAAATGTCATTAGATTCTGTGTTCGTGAAAACCAAAATCAGAGTTGAGGTTTAGCAGGAATACAGAGTAAGAGTGTGGACAGAGCATAGACCCAGGGATGACAAATTGTCCCTCTGTACCATAATTTAAGTATAACCTGCCTGTCTTCAGTGCCTATAGACAAGGATTTGACAAGTTATAGTAACAATTCAGTAAATAGGTGCCCCATGCTAAAAAATGTTTGGAAGTACTCCCTGGGGAAATCTGTCTTTACTTGGTAGCAATACAGCAAATAAAACACACCAAAAGCATGCAGTTCTGATACTGAACTTCAGTGTAAATCTGAAGTCACTTGAGTGTCTGAAGGATTTTAATGGGTAGAAAACCAAACAAGATAAAATAATTGTACTCAGTAGGTAGAAATTACTACACATGCCTGTAAAGGCTCATTTTGGAATATGTGCACCGAAATATTAAACTTCACAGAAATCATCTTACTGTGACCTTCAATTCATTTTAACTCTCCTAGTTTCTTGACCTCTTATTTACACTGAGGCAGGTAAGAAAAGAATCAGACCCAAAGAGAATACTAAGACACCTTTTTAGATGACAATAGGACAAAATCTTGTTAAAGCTACTTGTCAGAAAGAGGGATAAAGGCCAGGCCAGAGAACATAAATCCCAGAAGTACATACAACTCAGTGTTTAAGGAAAATGTCAGTTTTTCATCATTTAGTGTCTCATGTCCCTTGATTCTCATTTCAGACATTTTTCTGTAAAACTATAGAGAATTTCCACGTTCCACTTGTGATATTCATTTTTCCTCTTGTCAATAATTTAATACTGCTCTATGAAAATACCTCCTCTTGCCTGCTTTCAGGTTCTTTTTTTTAAAAAAATCTGCTTTTATAGCAGTAAAATGGAAAACACTTATATAGAAATGAGGGTATATGAGCAATCTTACTGAACAAAACTGAATGGAAACAACATTTTTAGAAGTATTACATCACTATTCTCATTAATCCAATAAAGCAGATATTGTTGTTTTTTAGCCTCCCAATCTGATGTAAACAGATGACAAACGCAGCTTATTTCCCCAATATTTTAAAACATTTAAGCAAGCATTGATTAGGTTGAACAATTATTAACAATAACCAAATTTGAATTTATCTTTTATAGTAATAAAAATAAGCATTTTATAGCAATCTCTTGAATTTTATTTCTTTTCTCATGTGAATCAATTAAGTACTATTGAGCCCTGAGTCTGACTGAAATGTCTGGAGGCCACATGAATTCCAATACCACTCTACTGTAATGCGTGTGTCTCTTCTCGTAGCACCCACCAGTCAGCACACAGGGTCTTTTAGTGTTAAGTCTATATTATCACAGAACAAAACCATGACTGTCTCCCAGAACTACCCCGGCTTTGCTGCCGTGGCCACACAGAGTCCTGGTAAGCAGAACTGAAACGAAGGGCTTGTGACCAGTCCAGGCCCAGTGATGAAGGACATTTTGATGTCTTTTGCTTGAGTCAGCTTCCACTGAGGATATGATTTGTTTCCAGTAATCCTTCAGCTGAAAAACCAATTCCCTCTGCTGCTGGCCCTCCTGTTGCTCAGTTTTGCTCTCTGCTCGTGGCTATTCACCCTTGAGCTGTACTGATTCATCCGTTTGCACAGTCATGCTCTAATTCAGACCTACACAACAATTTTGTTAAAAAAACACGTTTTGAAGGGTTTTTAAAAATCAGGCAATTTCAAAGGCTGTGTTTAGAGTATGGCTGCACAAACTGTCACTGCTGAGAGCACACCCGTGCTTGAGGAGTGGCAGCGCAGCGATGGGCAGGAATCCAAAGTAAGGACCAGCCATCCTCCAAACCAGCCAGGCTGCCTGGAAAGTTTTAACATGGAATCACACCCAAAAAGGAACAATTACAGAGACTTTTTAAGCTTAGCTAAATTGCTGAGTTTGAAACACCCCCAAGTAGCTCAAGCAAGCAGGCCTTGATACAGAAGACTTAAAACTGCCCCCCAGATAACCTGTGTCTATCTAGAAGAGATGAGCCAGTGAAGCTGCCCATTGCTCTCACAGTTGTCCATGACTCTGTGCTTCGTTTGCAAGGCTGCTTGATGAAGACTTGCTGCTTTGTCAGAATTCACAAAACGCTTTTTTTCAGTAATAATATAGAGTTTACTTATAAATCTTAAAACATTAAACATGGCAAATATAAATACAATTTTTAATTTTAACCAGGACCAATCCTACACTGTGATATTATATCTCTTTTTGATAGAGATCATATGACTTCCCTGAATCAATGTACAGACATCACAAAACCTCAGAATATCTGAATTTGGTTTTGTATTTTACTTCCTCCATGAAAAAAATAAAATCCATTAAGAATAATCTTTGTCCATATTACTTCCCCTATAGTGAATGAAAAGAGCAAGTCCTCTGAAACTGTAGTACAGATAACTGTACCATTATCATGGACATGAATCAAGAAAATAAGAAAATCAGTGTATTTCTACCTGTAAACTCTTGTCTCTAGTATCAGTAGAAAAGCATTTGTTTTTTAAAGACTAGTATCTTTATTTTTACTATATAGGCATTCACATTTCCAGTGAATACACAGACTGTAAACTGGCAGCTTTGGAAAATCCCATCCCATGTAACACTGAACAGAGATACAGTTCTAGTCAATAATACAATGACTCAATTATAAACTAATTGCTTATATGTTACTTACATATGATACATTAATTCCTTAATAGGAATTACAGGATTTGCTTTTTACATGCTAAGAAATACTTGCAAGCCTAAACGCTGCTTAATTATTAATATTCTTCTGTATTTTTATTTTTCATAAATACATAAACCCAGGACTCTCCCGGGACACTCCATTATATGACTTGTTTAAATGCAGGTTGTATCCCAGTAAAATATATTTTTTAAATAAATACTGCTAAGAGGAATTTAAAATAGTACCGCTTATCCCTAGGGGTAATAAAAAGCATCATGTGAATTAAAATCAGAAAGCACTCAACTACATTATTCCTCTTCCTCAATCAAGCTGTCACTGGCTGGTCTCAGCTCCTCATCCTGCCTCAGCTGGGACCGTGCTGTGTTCTGGAGGCACAGGCACAGGAGTGCTGAGCTCTCTTCCCTGTGCTAAGCACCGAGAGCTTTCTTCAGCTTACAGAGACTCCCAGAGATGCCAAGATTTTGCAGGATTGACCCCTATGCATTTTTTAACAATTACACCAAGGGCATACTAACAATTATTGCTGGTTAAGCATTTTAAATATTTGAGTCTCTACAAATAAAATGAACCTCATTTGTGATTTCCCTCCCTGCTCAGAGACAAGATTTCCACTGATCTACATAAGAATTTTGCTGGAGTAAGGACCTCAAGGCACTGTCTGAACATTTATGCTTTGTACTGGCTTTTCCTCCGTTAAAGAGTCTCTGAATTCCCATTGACTTTAATGAGAGCTCAGTAGGCAGATAAATCTGGAAAGGGTTATGCTTTAGGGAACTTCTGTATCACTCTTGTAAAATTATTATCAAAATTGCTTCTCCTGTATTGTAGTAATAATATTGTGATAGCACCAAAAATCCTACTCAGAGACATTCATTGAATGTACAATGCTTTTATTCTATTTTTTCCAATTCCAAATTCTGACACAGTTTGAGGTTGGTTTTTTTTTGTCTGTCTGTTTTTTTGGTCAGGCTTTCAGACATGAAGGTAATGAGAGAAGCAATGCTGCCTTCAAAGTTTAGTCCTTCACTCCAAAGTGTTCACCTGTATATTTTAGCTTTAACAAAAGATTAATGCCTTGGGAAAACATTTGTGCTGTCTCCTCAGTTGGTGTTAGAGACACGATGTCTCCTACATCAGCACAGGTACAACAGGACCTCAAAGGTGGTCCTAGTGTGGTGGGACAATGGGCAAGACACACGTACTACCCAAAAGCCATCTAACTAAGTCATACCTCTTGCTATTTCCCTGACAGTTGTGTCATTTCAAAACTTTAATAAAAGTTGCTCTTATTCCTGATTTATTTATTCATTCTACAAATGAGCAAATTGTGGAGCTATTTTCCCTGTAATTTTATGCAGCACTCTAAGGGACCAACACCATCTCCCCGATGGTCCAATTATACAAACTGTCTTCAGTACAACCGGTCATCTGAGCAGTGAAAAGGCATTTAGTTGTTTCTGAAGCACCTTGAAGATAGTTCTAATACATAAGGAGTTTTGGCAGTTTTATTCCTCCACACTCAGTGATACAGTTGTTCAGGGTTTCTTTGCTGGTAATTTAGGCCTTAATCATCCAAGTCAGCTCCAGGTATAGCTGCCTTTGCCTTCAGCAAAACCTGCAGCATCCAGAAGGGTCTAGAATAAGCGAAGGGGACAGCTCACACAGGAGTTAATTTCTGTGTAAATGTCAAAATCTTTGAAAAGTGGTAGCAAGTCCATAACTTACAGATTTCCTTACTCTCAGCTTACTGTGAGGAGCAGAGCCTAGTGCTCCTAAGGCATGTAGAGAACCAATGTGGCCCAGAACTTTAATACTATTTAACTGGAAACGGTCTCTGTACTTAATTTTAATTTTCGGGCCATTTGTAAACTTTTTATTCTGTAATGAAAGATACATTTAAAGTCGGTTATGGGAAGGAGAGGTAACAGACAAATGAGTGATGGCTGGTGCACTGTTATGTATTTGGCATCCCTGAAGTTACACAAGTGCGGGGAGGTTTTCCTTGTCCATTACAGGCAGGAGAAGCAAGTGCAAGGAAGCTGTTTCCTTCACAGCTTATATTTCTGCTGTTTAATTGTTGAACATGGAGCCTACTCACCTAACCTCTGTGCTCCTCCCCTGAGAAAACCTGCCATCAAATGATGACCCAGAAGAAATATGGCTGATTGCTCTGCTCCCATTAAGAAAAAAAAATAGAAAAAAGAAAAAAAAAAAGAAAGAAAAGCACTAGGCTGTTATCAAGGGACCTTGCTAGGATACTTAGGAGAATATTTTCTGTAGAAGCCAACTGACCATCCATCTCCCTTTTTAACTAGTGTCAAGGCTGGTTTACTTGATGATGATTTGATGCCCAGCAATTGCTCCCCCTTGCCCACTGAAAATGAGTGATGACAGGGGAACAGCCGTCAAACAGAACAAGCTGAGATATTGTAGCAGGGAGCTTAGCAGAGCTGAGTCCTGCAAAAAAAGAACTGTTATAAAAGGATGAAGTTCTGTAAAACAACTGTTTTACAGTCTGCTTTGTGGAAAATGTTTGGTACTCGGAACAAACAGCTCAGTGAGGATTTATATGGAATTTCTGATCTCTGTTTCTGCTGGATTCAGATGATCTCTGACATCCCCACAAGTTGGAAAGAAACAGAGCCACTGCCTTTTCTCAAACATCAACTGCTCAATGGGGATATATGAAACTAAAGAGCCTGGGGAGCTGCTGTACCTGACAGTTAGCAGTGGTTCTATGTCCATATTTATAATTGTAATCCCGCATCTTCAGCTTTGGACATTAGGACACCTATTCCCAAGTGTTCAATAATAACAGACAATACATGAGACACATCACCAATTCCCTAGAGTATGACTGTAGAGATACAAAAGAACAAAACCAAACCAAAAACTCACAAACAACAAAACAACAAGAAACGGATGTGGCAAAGAGTAACTGTGAGTACCAGCACATCATCAGCATTGACTGGCATTTGCTTTACTGCCTCTGGCACATGAGACATATGCGTAAATTTATTTACACGTGTGCCTGTGTTAGTACAGGCCAGAAGAAGAGCAGCAGTAGATAAATGTGTCTGTGGCAGTTGGATTTAGGTACCACTATATAGCTTTCTACAGTAAATGTATCAAGGACAGATATGGCCAGCTTCCAATTTTGACGGTATGTAGGTTTTTAAGAAAAAATGTGATTTTTCTGTCTCTGAACATAATCCAGCCCAGATTAGGTGACTCTTACTGCATATGCAACTGCAAATAGATGTAGGAGATGAACGTTTCCTTCACAGTATGTTTCCTGTAAATTATGGCCTTTTCATAAAGACCTAAGCCTGTGCCTTCACAGATTCATAACACAGCCACATTCTGTTGTTCCGGTACCACTGTTCAGCATTTGGGTGGTGAAAGGTTGAGAGCTCTAAAGATGGATTTTGGCACAGTTAACACTCAGCTAAAATTTCACACTAGCTCATTTAAGCCTAACGGTGGTGGAATCTCAGCCAATAACAAGTCTGTGCCAACGAGGTCAGTGCAAGACACCACAGAGAATCAGCGAGCCTTTGGTGCTGGATGTGGCTCTGGATTTCTGTAAAGACTTATTAAAATGTAGGCAACTGAACTGGTTCCATATACGTAGCTTTCATCTATCATAGAATTAATTTCATTTCCCCTCTGTAATGTTAATGAGATATTAACAGCCTTTTCTTCCTTTCTAAGATATCAGCATTAATGACACAGAATCAGCTCCAGTGAATGGAAAAGAACAAGTTCACCTACACTATAATTTGTAATTGGCTCACTCATGGGACTTGAGTCTTTTGCATGAAAACTAGAGCTGTGTGAGCTCTCAAATGTGTACCATTCATGCCTGCATTGTCACAGGAAAGATTTGAAGGAATCAGTTTGCATTTAATTAAGGCTTCTGTGACTTATCGTGAAAAACCTTAAACAATATATTCACCAAAAGTTTTTAAGAGTCAGGTTAAAGGGAGGCCTATGTTTGATACTGCAATCTGCTGGTGTTGAGAAGCCATCGTAAAAGAGATCATTACGTACAAAATGGGTATCTCTTCATAACCTAAACACAACTAAACACATAAACTCTGCTGCAGCCCCCCTGGAGCTCCCTGCACCTTCTGAGGAATGTGTAGTGACTACAGGGGAGTCCACTGGGTAACGATTTATTTTAAGTCTCTATCAAAGGGTGCTTAACTGCTGTTAATTTAGAACAGTGGCTTGGGGAACTATATTTGAGAGTCACACACATATAAAGTGATTCCATTGTGATTGGTTTTATTGCAGTGAATGCCAGTGAGATTGTGTTGAAGGGAAGTAGTAAGGGAAGCAATATTCACTTTTCTCCTCTTTTTGTCACAGTGTGTAGTGGTCCTGGCTTCAGAAACCCAAACTAGCAAATCTTTCTGCCTGGGTTCACAGGACGACCCAGAGTCTGTCCTTAAAAAGGCTGTTCCATTTTGACAGGATCAAGCAGTATTGCATGTATGGGCGTGTGGGGAACATCCCTCACACTGACAGAAAGGGTGCTTAATTCTGACGTGGTTAAGTATTCCAGTTGTACAGATCACTGAGGGAAATGGAAGATCTCGGGTTCAGAGAGAGAAAGTGTGACAACTATTCTGGAAAGCTGAAATTCCTTTCAGCGATAGGAAGTAGCACTCCACTTACTAATTCTAGGACTGTTCTAATGCAAACAAATGTAAAGATTGTAAGCTTTAATTTGAATAGCAAAACAATGATGAAAAAGTAATTGGCACCTCTAGTGAAGTACAGTCACCTTTCTTCTGTCACCTTCTAAGGGCTCCTTCTCTCATCAGTGCTTTATAATGACCCTTCTGAAAAGCAAATGCTTTGCCTTTGGAATAAAGCAACAGATAACACGCATTTTTGAAAGACCTTTCTCCTTATTCCCTCTTTCTGTGTATTACTCATTTTAAACATTTCCCTGGTTTGGAATCAAGAAAAGAGGCAGCACAAACTACAAGGACAGCTAAAAGCTAGGACATAGTAAGAGCAGAGCTATGACTTGGTAGTTAAGCTGCTTTTTGCCGTGAAAAAGAGGGAAGTGGCCAGTGACTGACATGTCCATTTTGGGCACTGGGATGCTATTCTTGGCATTGCCAAGGTTGGTATTAGGTAACCTTTGGTGAGTCTTTGAGCCTTCTCAGACCTTAGTAAAACAGGGATAGTGACCTGTTGTTGACAAGCACTTGTAGCACTGTCCTGCCTTTCTGATTCAGTTACTGTGACCAGCAGCTCTCTGATCTTTCACTTCCACTTAAAGGGGGCCTGGAGATTTAAATTGGAGCAAAGGATACATCCTGAGATTTGTCATCGGAGAATTGCTGGTTAGCCAGCCAGGCACAGTGCTGAAGAAATTCCTGTTTAGAGAAGGGAGAAGGAGCTGGGCTGATTCGAAAGAGTAGAAAAAAAAAATAATTAAGCTTATGGCTGCGAAAAGCCCTTTAGACCATTCTGCTTTCACTTCCAGTTGTCAGGAGAAGTTAGACGGAGTTCTGCCACTCCTACCACACATGTGGTGCTGCCTGGGAAGGAGGGAATAACCAGATGAACCACCATGGCTGAGAAGTCGTGAAGGTCATTGCTGAGACAGAGAAGTAAGCTTGGTATGACAAGCTTTAGTTGCTTATTTTACCCGCAATTCTAGCTTGATTAGAGTATGCTTGGTTTAGGTCTATTCTCATCTTTGTCCATCACCATTCCTGCCTCAGCCACCTTCTTCCAGCCACACACCTGATCCCAGTGGCTCCTATACTTTAAACAACACCCTTCCTCATTCATCACAAGATGCTGCTGATCTTTCAGCAAATCCGTTTCCTCTTGAAAATGTTCAGATGCAAGAAAGAAAAAACCACTAAGTTATAGGAAGAAATAGTGAAACACAGGGGAACTGTCCTTATTTGTTATATTGTGTGTATTGACATAGAAAATATTGTTGCAATTTAATAATAGGTAATGTGGTCTCTGCAACTGTGTAATGCGATAATGGAGAAAGCTATCCTATTGTCATGGTGTCCTTCAGATTAGGAATCACTCATCCCAGGTCCACTTCCCCAAACCATGTGATTACTGTTTAATTTCAGTGAACAATCAGAAACCGTCTACATCCACCCATCACGCTCCTTACTATATTGGTACAGAATCCATTTATGTATTTGCAGGGACTGTATTTTTAATGCATAAAGTGTTAGATACTGAGGTCTGATCCCTGCCTGCCAGTTGAAAGAACAGGTAAACACTGCATTTACCTAAGTAGTACACTATTCGTTACCGACATTTTTTACTGTCTAGCAAGAGACAGTTTCACATAGTATGCCCCAGGGACACCAATATTTCTAAAATTAGCAGGGGACAGTCACTAATCTCTTGGGAAAAGTGCTGAAGTTTGATACCTTAATTAAGAATTGAGTTCTGAAACCGCTGGAAGTTACCAGGGCAAAGTTATGGACCTGAATGGAATTTCAGAGAGTAGCTGAGAACATCTTGGACCCTGAGTTGTGATCCAGCCTGTGCTGATCCTCCCAGCTGTATAGGATTCCTGACAGCTTTTTAGCTGGAGGAAACAGAATATGTTAGAATTGAATTAAGATATAATACTAAGATATATTAAGACAATGTAGCTTTGTTTAGTCCATCTTCAGACATTAACAGGTGACCTTTTTTCCTGTTCTTTGAATTACGGGGAAAATATTTTTTTTACTTCTTACTTCTACACGTGGCTAATGATAAGAACAGCACTGAGGCAGCTGGCAAGAGACATTCTGCACCCAGGAGAACAGTGGCCTGCAGACCAGCGGTACCATTTTCATCACGCTTAGCAGCCCAGCCTGTCTCAAGAAGTAGCTGACCCAGTAAGCTGCACAGAGTAAAATGAAAGCTGATAATACAGGGTGTCAGCTTGGAAGAGATGTCTTCTACTGGATTAATCACTGGAAGGATTAGCCAGAAACTTTGGCAAGCAAAACACTTGGGAAACTGCCTGAACTGTGAGGGAACAAAAAGTTTCAAGCAACCATAAGATATGCCATAGGACTGTGGAGCACAAGAGATAGAGTATCCTGAGCACTGCCAGCACCAGACTTCTCAGGAAAAGGTATGGCACACCTTAGCAGAATAATCTGCTCATAGGCTGCAGGTGTATTTCTGAATCTTTGTTGTTTGTGACCTGAAGCACGAGGGTTTATATCCCCTTTAAAAATGTTTTATCCTGTCTGATGCAACTGTGGAAGCTTTTTATGATGGAGATAAATCTACAGTCTTATTTTTAGCCTTTTCAATTCATTGTCATTTTGTAGCAGAGTTCCACAGGCTAATTTTGTACCATGTTACAATACATCCTTTACTAGATATACAAAGCACATTTGAAACTCAACATTTTGGTTTTCTGTTACTAAAAATGATAAGCAGGGAACCCCAAAGTACATTCTCTCTAAAACACAAATATTTTCTAATTACAGTTGTGCCTACACTAAAAAGGGCTTGCCTGTAAAGCTAACCTGTAGGAATTATGTTATGAAAACTCAAAAGGGTGATGTAGGTAGTATCAACGCAAGGAATTTTCCCTAGTAGAGCTGTGTGTCAATTGATTTGTTTTGCTGGAAAACCTCCATCAAGTTTTTGTACTTCTGATACAACTACACTGGTAAAACTTTTAAGATACAATGCAAATTGGTATCCCATCTCATTTTTTGTTTGATATAGTGATTGATTAGAAAAACAACAAAAATGTATTAAACAGCAGCAACGCCTAAGTCTTCTCATGTACAGACTTAAGCAGTAAAACAGTGTGGCCAACTACTGTGTAATTTAGGAGTGACTTTTTTTACTATATTTGTATGAGAGCAATGTATTATTAGGATGGAGTGCAGTAGCATGTTCGCAATTTAATTTTCTGTCTCATTATTTTTGACTTTGTCTTTCAGAACTAGTGTTCTTTCCTTTGTCTGTGTAACCACACTAACAACAGAGAAGACAAATTTTTATAAAAATGAAATCCTCTTTTAATTTTTAAGCAATACATTGCTCGTAGCCCCCAACTCTGCCTGCTGCTGGGCCATTAACTATGAATTAACTCTTGGGTTAATACCTATATATATGGAGACAGATTCTGAATGGGTGTAGGACAGCAGATAGGCTTGACACAGCTTTGCATCTCCTCAAAGCTCCCAGTGCTGGAACACTTAAAGTCAGGCATCAGGAGCCAGTAATGTTACTAGAATGCAATTCCATGACTATTTGACTATTCCATGGTAACTTTATAGCTAATCGCTGATTGTGGTGCCTCTCTCAGTGATCCAGAGGTCCTGAATCGGAATGCTGGAGGCAGATATTTTAATGCCACTTTTGTCTTACCATGCACTGCACCTTGCACCAAATCTCCATCAAACAGTTTAACTATTCCTAAACAACAGTCTTGACCCAAAACTCACTGAAACTCACAGGTTTTTTTGCCATTGATTGGTAACAGTTCAGAATTGGGGCTTGTGATGAGTGGAATGAAATACCTGACACAGTCATCATTAGCCCAGTGTTTGCAATTAAAGGTGTACTTAAAAAGGAAAAGGTAAAATCGAGAAAGCTATAAATGTGCTAAAGATGACCATGCCTTATAAAATTATGAACATTTGCTTGATGTTTGTTTGATCAGAAGTTTTGAATCTAGTTGTTCAGCCACAGCAATTGTTAGTGTGAGGAAAGGAATTTAGGACTGTGTTGGTGAAGCAATTGTCCCTCTCACTGTTCCGGCTAAGACAAGCAAAGGCCTGGCAAGGCCAAAGGATGCTCCCTAGTGACACTTATTAGTTCTCACCAGTGGTCGTTGCATTCACTGCTTCTGGGCACATGTTCAGCAAAACCAACCTCCAGATGTCAGGAATTTAGCTGCCTTAGTCCTTGTACACCTTTCAGCCAGCTTCAGTTAGCTGGAATAAGCTACTCACCAAGAGTATTTAAAATGATCATGAGAAATTGCACTTCATATTTCTTAAGAAGGAAAATATATTGGACTGCTTGCATAGCCAGCAGTCTCAGAGAGTGTTTATGAACTGTGGCCTAAATACTGCATCACTGAAATAAAAATTAATTTAGATTTTTGTTTCAGTAAGAGTAGATTTGGTCATGAAACAATATTCACGCAACCAGCAAAATGCAGCTGACTCTTAGGCAGGACCTGTGAGCTTTGAACTAGCATACAGCAATGCCCACCCAAGACCTTAGTCAGGAAGGGAGGGAGGGTATATATAGCCAATTGGACCTGTCAGGAAACGCAGGTCAAGGATATACTTGCTGAAATGAGCAATCAGTGACGGTTAACACTTCTCCAAGTGTAAAAAGACTAAGGCTTTTCCACCCTAAACTGGTCACAAACTAATTTTATATCTCATACAAAACTTCTCATGATCACAGCTTGAAAACTTCTTTGATTAATTTAAAAGCCCAAAGCTGAGTCAACAACATCCATGCCATTCTCTATGTCTCACCAGACATTGCATAGTGTAATAGTACAAAAGACGGTTGTCTTTTTTTCCTGAGAGATTATCTTCTCCCTCCAAAACCACAGCCTTTAATAAAAAGAGACAAGTGTACCTTCTTCAGCAACCACCTTCGCAAACAGGGCCATTTAAGCCCCGGCATAGGTATACATTGATATTTGTGTGAGTGTGTTTGCACACAGACACACACACACAGAAAAGTGGGAGGAAAAAATGGCTTAGGTTTATATCCCAAAGAATTTTTACCCACAGAAAACAATAGAAATGATCAACAGACATAAAACTTTAGCCTGTGTAAATTAAATGGTTCTGCTGCATTAACTTCATAAAACCATAATCCTCTCCTCCATAAACTATTACATGCCCTGCAACATATCTGATTTATGGGGTGTGGAATCGATGGGAAAAAATTAATGCTTGAAAAACATATTAGAGACATTATTGAACAGATTTTAATTGAGATTTGATTTCAATGCCCCTTATCCACATGATTAATGGGTCCTACCCCTCGACTCCAGCAGGCAGAAGAGAGAGTCTTTAATATGACAATTAAGTATCTGTCTTCAGGTTTTATGTAGCTCTCTCCTCAGATCACTTCATCAGTACAGTGTGGCTTTTGTGCAGATTAAATTGAGACTCAATTTTCTCTATTTTCCAGCACTTACTTATGTTTTATGACAAGCACTAAATCAATTTTATGCTATTATTGATTTTTTCTTAAAAGGACACAAACCATTTCGCCTTTTGCCCTTCTTTTCTACTTTCCTTCTATTTCCTTTTTACACTGTATGCTTGATATACAGCCAGCTGAAGAACTTTCAAATGTTTCCTGAGATTTCTACAGGTCGTGCCAATTCATTCACTTTTTACAATATCAGAATTGACAAACTTAACCTGGAATTCTATCAGAACTTATATATTCTTTTAATGTGACAAGGTTTAAAGTCTGGGCTACTTCCCACCCCTAGATGCTTAAAAATAAAAAAAATAAAAAAAAAAAAAAGGAAAAAAAGAAGAGAGTCCTCAAGGTTAGTTCCTCCTCTTTTTCAATTAAAAAATCCCAACAAACAAACCCACAACAGACAATCTTTCTAATAACTTTTGAAATATTTGAACTGCAGCTTCAGCTATAATTTTTGAAACCATCTTGAAATCTAATTAATACATCGATGCAGAGAGACCCTATTTCATGGCTTGCAGGGAAAAGGGCATTATCTGCAAGGTGCAATAACTCCTCTGAGATGTGGCAACAGCTAGTGGTACACCATGCAATTAAGAAGCTCTTGGTTCTTTAGGGCTCTGTCCTGTCTGACCTATGGCAAAAATTAACAACTGCCTTGGGCAATAAAAGTAGCACAATTTGTAATCAGATAGCTTACTTTTTTGGCAGAGAATTATACATTAAGAAGGATCAAAGAGGGAAAGAAGAAATGTAATTCAGCTAACAAAATGGGTTGGCCTTTTGATTTTCTGGCTGTTTAGGGTCATGGAGGAGGTTATGAAGGATTGTCCTCTTTCTTTCTTTGTTTGAAGTCGAGGATGCCTGAGCTCAGGTGATAAAATTGATCCTTAAAATAAGTACACTAGCTTCATTTTGCTGAAAAATCAATAAAGCCCTTCATTGTGTTGGGTATTTACCTAATAACATTTTACTTGTAAACCCTCAAAGTATTTTTAAAAATGTGTTTCGAGAGATTTTTTTTTTTTTAAAAAAAGCTCTTTCTAGATAACAGAGGCTTACCTACTGAATTGAATACCTGGTGTTAACCTGAATGATCCCTGTCATGGCATCTTGGCTCAGCTGATGCTTCCTTCAAATGAAGGGGAAATTTCAGTTGCCCTGAATGACAGATTTTGGGCAGAATGGTAATTTTTTAGTTCTTTCTTAATGTGATTCTATTGTGTGTATCTATTGTGATTACAGGAAATATATGTGAACACCGTATGTGTAAGGTGAAAGGGACTGTTTCCTCATGGAGCTTCAACAGTTTTACTAGAAAAAAAGAAACAGAAAAAGAGCAACCAAATTAAGAAACAAAAAACCCCAAAGAACGTGATTAAGAAAGAAACCTTGAATTTCACCATACCATAGGTGCTGGGATGCTGTTCTCTATATGAAATGCAAGTCAGACAGTGATCCAGTACTTGGAAAAAAAAGTCTGGAGCCATGTCATTGTGCTATAGCTCCCTTAACTTACAGAATATTGCTCCCTTCATGCAAGAAACATTCCAATAACATCATCTTTCATGATTAACAGGAGAGTTGAGGGTTTTTTCTTTAATTGCTCTCTCTTTGCTTTGAGATATGAAAAGTACCATCACAAATCAGCCTGCCTTCTCACCACATGTAAAACTAAAGCTTTCCTTGCAAGTGCCAGATGCATGCAATGCTGTGAATTCTGTACGCCAGTAGCAAAGAGCAGAGGTGCTCTGAACTCCGCTTCTAGCTGGAATTTAGACTCAGCCTGCTCGCAGGTCAGTGACTCCTCAGCTGTAGGCTAATCCAAAATGAAGATGCACTTGTGTGTTCCTTTGGAGAAACAGCTGGTTTGCATCTTAGACTAAGGGCTCCTTATTCAATTGCTCAGTTTGTTTCTGGTTTGGTTTTGCCATTTTCTTTGTTACTACTCTCATTGCTGCTGATACTGTCATTGTTATTACTACTGTTGCTAAAATAATATTAATCACCACATTGTGTTACATGAGCATCACGTAAATACTGCAGACCAAGAGAATTGCTGTAGTATCTAGTAGACAGTTTGCTTTCATGTACCCAAAAGCTGGTGTGAGTTGAGTTTTCTAAACCTTTGCCTATTTTGTTAGCATATTTTTCTCCTGTGATTTACTCTTTTCTCCATCAGCCCTATTTATACCTTGTTTCTTCTTTAGAATTAGCTTTTTAAAAAGTAAATTATACTGTTAAAACCTCTTTATCAACAGAAGCTGTTTTTCAGAATAGACTCAATTTAAGCATACTGGTTAAGTGTCTCTAGTTGCTCACTCAGGCTTTCCTAATTTATGTCATTTTTATCAACCTTATTCATTTATTTTCTGGCCTTGCATTTTACATGCCTGGGATAGTCAGGTATATAGGTAAGTGACCCATAGAAAAGTGGTACTACAGGGTAATTATTTTTTCCCTGCCATATCTGGTCAGATGTTTTTGCCCTAGTGACTGTACAGCTGACTTAGGCAAAAGGGAGCTGAGTCAGGACACTGGCAACTTTAAAAGAAAACCAGGTAACCCTCATGCCTATAACATACATGTCTGGGACTGCCTGAGAACTAATGGATTTCCAGGCTGAAAATGCACGTGCGCCACAGAATTCCACTGAAACTCTTTCAGAGCAATAAATGCGTACTAAAATTCCTGTACACAATTAAGGTCAAATTACCACGATAGGCTCGTCCGCTGAAAAAATAAACCTGTTCACAAAAACAATTAAAATGCTCTGTATATGAATGTGAGTGCAGAGAAACAAACCTGTTCAGTGCTTACTTGTTAAAACCGACCTTTTCTTACGTGTAGGTGAAGGGCATCACATGCTTCCCGTTGGACAGGGCTCCTGGCTCGGTGCTGGAGAGGATCTGCCCTGTTGGAAGGCCCTGAGTCCGGAACCGACCTCAGAGGACGGGCAGGCAACGCGCCGAGGCCACGGGGCTCGCTGTAGTGCCACGGCCATGGCTTTCAGAGCAGGAGGCCATTCCCTGTGTTGGGCCCAGGCGTCCTGAAACGAACCGCAAGTTCTGTCGGACCGCGCCGCTCGGGACAACCGACGGCACCGGCCGTGCCACAGCCGCCCTCGGGCCCCGGCCACAGGCGGGCGGGCCGCTGCTCGCCAGGCTGC
>VZRW01008836.1:103757-214321 GCA_013398125.1 Aegotheles bennettii | reverse complement strand
GGGCGCGAGAGGCGCCCGGGCCCCTCAGGGAGCGGCCCTGATCCCCTGCCCCTGGGGCGGCCCCGGTGCCTCCTCCGGTTCAGTCTCCTTGGCTCTGCGAGGACCCCGGTGTCAGAACGAAGGTAATAATCATTAAAAGAACGAAAAAAAATCAGAGGAAGGGTTTAAGGAGGTCAGGGCAGGCCCCAGGGGCGGCGGCGCCGTGCCCTGAAGGCCTTGAGGCAGCGGCCCGGCCCTCGGCCGCTCGCCGCCCGTTCCCGCCGCGGCGGCGGCAGTGAAACACCTCAGCTCAGGGCGGGGAGGGAGGGAGGGAAGGGAGCACCTTCAGCGTGCAGCTGGAGCGGGGAGCTGTCTGCCTCAGTTGCTGGAAATACACGGAGAAATTACCTCTCGTTCCCCGCAGAGACATCCAGCAGCATCCCAGCCCGGCTCTCCGCCCGGCGATAATGTGCTCCTATCAGGTTTAATAGCCCCGCGCTGGATTCGGGAGGTGTTATGGATTGTACAGCAAGCATATTGTCATTAAATTAAATTTTCAGAACATTCCCCAGCTCATCACAAATACCACAGAGAGCCATCATAATCGGTTCTCAACACATGTGTAATTGCCTTCAGCTGGCGTTCCTTACAGTTGACATTGTTCGGCAGTGATAAGGTGATGGGTGATTTGAATACACAGCTTGTTCCATCGCTGCCGTAATTGAAATATGGGATGTGTGAATGGGAGATTACATTAAGACCTAGGATAATCACCTGACACGAGAGTAATTGAGTCTACAATCTGCCACCGAGTCTCTCAGGGAGGGCTCAAATGAAAAGAAGCCATTAGGAGCTGATGCCACTGCTGCCGGGCCGGGCTCGGTGCAGCGCTGGGGCCCGCGCTGCCGGCACGGCTCGGCACAGGAGCGCGGAGGGGGGCGGAGAAACGTTCAACTTCTTCCGCGGGGAGAGAGCCAGGCTCTGGAGCAAACGCTTCCCGGTGCCTCGGCAAACACTGCTGCCGCATCGGTCCCTCGGTGGCGGCAGGAGCTCGGGCCGCTCCGTCCCATCCATCCCGGGGGCAGGGCGGGGGCAGCGGGAAGGGCAGCGGGAGTTCGCCCCGGTGGGTTCAGGTGTGAGTGATCCAGCATTACATACCGCCTGGCAGCTCCTGGGGGGTAAGTGTGTGGAATAAGGGAGCTGAGGGCGATTCAGTAGGTTTCTGTGGTCCAGAAGCATTCATTGGTCGTTGTCATTTGGAATTTTAAAACTTGCTCACAGAATTTGGTGGGAAGCTATAAATCTGCTGTTGCATTCTGATTGTTCACCTAAAGGCACAATGAAAAGAGTGCCCTTGGTTATGAGTGTTTTTCATAATGTGGGCTGCATAACATACTTTCTTTAAAACTCAACTTTGGATGGAAACTAGGGTTAATTATACAGCGTAACTAAGAGGAACGTTCTTATCTAACCTTTAAAAATCAACATAATAAGATTCCTATAAATCTGAAACAAATATTTACTCTAGGTGTCTAGACTTCATGGACAAAAGCGTAATTGTTTTTTAAGGAGAATATTTTATTTGTTAGTCACTGAGGATTATCATACAATGGAAAAGTCTATCTTTCTTCCTTCTTCCGTTTCTTCTTTTAGAAGGTGAAATCAGGTTTTGTTGGTTTGGGGTTTGTTTCTTTTTTTTTAAATCTACTGTATGTACAGATCACAAACCCTGAACAAACAAGAATTACAAACCCAGCTGAGATAAACATGTCAGAATTACTGTTAGGAGGCTGATGCCCAGAGTGTTTAATGGCTTGAAAAGATGATCAAGCATTTATGCAGCTACCCCTTCAAAATTATCGAGCCAATGGTAATCTAGTTATAATAATGAGTACTGCGTCAATTAAGTTCAAATTCATGCAGAAAAACTACTTTTTAATATTAAATAGCCCGGTCTTTTTAAAAAAATAATAAATCCCAAAACAGAATTGTGAAAGCAGCAATTTTAGAGAAAAGACATAATGCTCAGGTTAGAAGCCTATATAAAAAGCCACGTTCAGCATAGCATAGCTAACTTGTAGGGTGTAATCCCATCAGGATCTGAGGTTCTCCTTTGAGGTGCTACAAATCCGCGTTCTCTCATAACTTGACAGTGTCTGATAGTTCTTGGAATCCAAAATCCAGCTGTGCTGTCTTGGAAATTACTACAGGATACAGCTCAGCACGTCTTTTCTGTGCACAACTGATAGCTGCTTAGCAATTGCCTGGCCAGTTTTTATTTGCTTGTTTGTGGTTTGTTTTTTCTTACAACCTCTTCAAAATAGGTTTTGTATCTAGCAGGAGTACCTTGCATGTTTTTCCCAGCTGTTCCTGAAGCCACAGCTCTCCCTAGCACTTGTTAGAACAAACTTAAAAAAGCAACAGTAAAAGGATGGTGGTTAGGCTTGTTTGTTCTTGGGTTCCACAGGTAATAACATTAGCCCGAAGGAATTTTTTTGACAATTAAGGTCTGTATAATTCAGCATCACTAGAAACAGAAGGATATGGGACTGGATATAGCTGCAGTGGTGATGTACAAATAAACAACTTGCTAAATAGTGTAGTATCTTTCTCCTCACGTTGCACCCAAGGTTGCTACTGCAAGGGCTACAGTTCTCCCAGAGAGCCCATGTTTGCATAGCCAAAGGCTGGCTAATTTGCACAAATGTGAGTGTCAGTTATTATACGTAAGACACACAAGATCTGCCTGTATGCTTGGCAGATGAAAAGCCCCCAGCTGCTCATAGAAAGAACGTAACTAATTTTATCTGGAAGATATTAAATAGCAGTAAATGTGGAATGCATAATACATTTTCAATCACGTAAAAAATTGAAGGAAGCCTAACCACTTCCTTAAAAAAAAATAAAAAATTAAAAGTGTTGTTCTTATTTACGCAAAAATGCTTTGCCTTTGAAAATCTGTTTTTCTTGATTTAAATAATAATGGTGGAGTCACTTGGATTTAACCAGGCCACCAGTATATAAAAAATAATTCTCTAAGCAATCAGCTCGGAGGAATGCTTAAAAAGGATCACTCAGTTATTCTGTGAGTAACCTGTGTGGTTCTTTTTGTGCATGAAATCCTTCCCCAGTTTTGTAAAACTTGGCAGGGATGGGTTTTTTTCCAGATCTAGAGAGACAGGGCATTCAACAGTATGATGAACTGTAACCCAAGGAAGTTCTCTAAGTGTGCACTATTGAACAGCAGTAACCATCAAGGACACAGGAGAACTCATGGAACCTCTGGACCGTTTGCTCAGTGATCTGTTGTGGGAATTAAAAACCTGGGGGCTGTACAGTGGGAGGCTTTTGGGGAAGTTTGGCAGATGCAGATGTCAAGGGAGAAAGCTGACTTGTTTAGCTTTGAGGAATGCAGAGAAAAGCATTTTCATCAATTTTGGTACTACAGGTTAAAAAAAAATATCCTGCTTGAGAAGAGAACCTGAAGATGGTTCTGACCAACAGAGCCTTAAAGGACCCTTTTATCTCATTACTGCCTCCAGAGCCACTAGAAATTATCCTTTCCAGTAACCTCTGAGGAGCTGTTACCTGGTTATTTCTTTTGGGGTCAGAGAACCAGCCTCTACGTTTTATTTAATATGTTTTATGGAGTGGACTCTTCAGATGTTCCCATCTCTTTTTTTGAGAAGTGTGTCTAGTTTATTGGACTTGTCAGTCAGCTCTTTGGGGTAGTGTGGCTAAGGGGCTTCTTTCTAAGTCTACTAAGAAAAATAACCCAATCATAAGATTATCCCTACACAGTTATATGCCTTTCTAAATTACATCTATTTTAAGAGCTATGGATTCAAGCCAGAAGAAACGGTGCACCTTTCCTTGAGCCATGCTAAACTTGACTGCTAAAAGTTTCTGTAACATACATTGAAAAATTTAAGACGAGTCCCTGCAACTTTGTAGGTAGGGCAAACAGTCACAACTTTGGCTTGTTTGACTATAAATTGCTGAAACCATGCAACTTAAAAACAATACAGTAGTACTGTATGACACTGTCAATATCATTTATAGCACAATTTTACACAAAGGCAGAAGTATCATAAAAAAGGAAGTAAGTCCTATCAGGTGCCCTGAAATGCCATATGTCATAAATAAGTCAGATTTCTTAGAGGAAAGCAATAAAGTTCCAGCAGATTCTATTTTTCCCACTAAATAATCACCCTGACCTTTTTCACTAACTTCGCAATAACAGTTCTTGAAGAAGCAAGCAAACACAGTGAGGGATTCGTATGGCACACTCATGTCTAAAGCACGAAGAGGATGTGGAAAAGCATTGATAGGACTGGCAAACAAAAGACAACATGGAATATAGAGCAGTGCAAGTAAAAGGAAAAAAGGATACTAATCAAAATCAATGAGCTGAGTATTTGTAAAGGAAGACATTGACAAAATACTGGATGGAAGAGAAAGTAGGTAAGCAGATTTGGCGATTTTAAAGGTCTCTTGCTGAACAAATATACCAGAAAAATACGCAAAAAACCCCAAACTGCTTCTTTTACTTAGGAAGTAGTTTTAGTCATAGTTGTCATGTAGAAGTTTATAAATTAATTGGTGGAATAACACCAGGCATGAATTTGGCATTGGAAGAGGTATTATTAAGCTGCTTACTTCAGAATTCCTAATTCCCAGGGTATTTTCCCATTAAAAGGAATGACTTCTACTGGAAATCTTTATTACCACCAGGCACATCTTTCCAGTGTTCCATCTTCTGTGGGTAATTCATACATTACTTGAGAGAAACATTACTGAAGATACTTATGCTGCATTTCATATCAGAGTATGAAGAAGTAAAGAGATTTTTAAAACAGTAACAACTGAAGCCTTGTTCTGTCACTTTTAAAATCTAAAAAGAAAAATAATTGTTTCAGAAAGGAGGAAAAAAAATCACAGACAAAAAGTTTATCACCTGAGCAAAGTCAAAAAATTAAGAGGATAACTGATGAAAAGAAATAAGCCTGCAAGTGCTGATGCCAGAAGGAACTGAAATTACTCTTTACTCACTGAAACAAAATCAAAGCATTCATATTAGAATAGAAGACAGCATAAAGGCTCACAGAACAGTGCTGTATGACTATCTGGGAAACAAATTTCTTGGTGCTGCTCTCCAGCTGCAGAAAGCAGTGAGCATGCCTAGTGCTGTGCAAGTGAAGAATACCTGAACAATACAGGGCTGTGTTATTTATATAGAGGCACTTTATAATTAGAGCTAATAATTACAATTTTTGTGTCTTCCAATTATCAGTTGTCAGTCCCATAAGCAGGGATTTGTATGAATATAATTCTCTACCTTTAAATTAGTCTTCAGTACATAGAAAACCACAGTCTGTTGAAGGTTGTGTGGTAATGCATCAGCTGACCAGGGCTAATCAGGTTTCAAAATGTCTTTTGCACAATAGGCTGTGCATAGTTTATTTGTGCAAATATTGAAAATACTTGTGTGTGATAAAACCAGTAGCCCAGTATTGTCTCTCTTTGTGCAGCTGATACTCAAGATTCGTTGTTTTGACTTAAATCTGTGTATATTAGTGCATGCCATGTGCTCCACAATCCCACTGGTAGATGTTTGCTCCTTGCGTTTTTTCCTGTCATGTCTGCACACAATCAGTATAGCTCTTTAGTATCAGTTCTCAGGTAGTGTTTTGTGTTACCTCATTGTAGCATTAACATTGTTTATCAGTTAATATTATTACAGCAAATATAATTAAAGACTGTTTGTAAATGGGACTTCTTACTGATCCTCACTGGAACACAGTAGCTTTTTAAATCAATACGGCTAAAATTATATCGAAAGCTTGAGTTTCAAACCCAGGTAATTTTACTTCCTGGGTAAAAAAGGAAAATCTGAGTAAAGAAAAGCAAAAATCCAAGGAAAGAATAGTTACAAAATGAACCTATAGTATTTCAATTTATGTGGTGCCAGTTCTGGTGCACTGGGACATGTAGACATCTAGATAATGATACTTCATTCATCTGGTGTCAGTTTAAAGAAAGAAATCTTTCATACTCACAGTGGTTCTAAAAAGCAGGGTTTAGGCTGTCTCCTGTGAACATGGGAAGCTGTGGCTGATTCAGGTCTCCAACAAAGACCCCATCCTGTTTGATTAGTTCTAGCAGATACTTGGCAGTTGCCCACCGCAGAATAAGTTGTCATTGTTCTGCCACGGTATTAGCTTTAGACCTTGCTATTAAAGAAGATGTACTTATTCTTACTCAGTGTTAGCACCAACCCTGAAATAAGAAGAACAGTACAATTCAAAAATGCCCCAAAGTTACTCTCTGGAGACAAGGCTGTTGATGACTTATCCTAGATCAATCATCATTGAAGGTCGCCTGTCCTATTTGGCAATATTTGTTCAGTAACTAATAAAGATCAGCCTGCAGTTATTTATATTAGGTTATCATCTCTCCAGGGTGAAGCTTAATCCATTTTGCAATGTTTTTCCCAACAAGACAACATGAGTTTCTCTGTCTGAAAATGAATTAAGTGCATGGTTTCTAAATATGGGATCTGACATTGTTCTTGTTACAAAAAGCAATTTATTCCCCAAAAGGCTTACACTTCAAAGGTTATATAAAAAGGTTCAAATATCAGTGCTATCCATTTTTCAATTACTGGGCTTTCTAACACCACTAGCTTTTGGACAGATAAGCAGTGGTATCAGTTTTCTTATTCAACATCTCATAGGTTTCCAATTCAGCATCCCAGAGAAAGCAAATTTATTGTAATATATTTAGCTGTTTTTGAAGCAGTACTATCCCAGTTGTTTCCCACAAGACTATATGGTATATCAAATAGTATCTTAAAGGGATATTTATGAAGCGCTAGATACTAATGATTGTGATTATTGCTGTAGATTAGAAAGCTTGACTATGGCCAGACTTGCTTATCAATTTAAAATTTTTAATAATAGAAAGAAAATAGATTTCATCTACCAATGAAAATTGAAGTACTTTCTTGAAATAAGACTATTCTGAGATGGATCTCTCTCCAAACATTATTATACTGTTCGAACAACCAATGATGAGAATAATAGAACTTTTGCATGTCATTCTATATGTGTTTGTAGTTTCTGTGCCAATTAACGATATCAAGTTGGAAGACATCATAATAATGATGATAATGATAATAATGCTTTTAGTTTTAATTAAAATGTTTGTTCTCACTGATCAAGATAAGACTCAAGTATAGTAAGTAATAAGTATATTATAATGTTTATTCTTTACAAAGTGAATAAAACTCCTTTTTCTGTCATTTCTGACCATACTTTATGGGCAACAGAGCCAAGCTTTGACATATTTTCATTGGCAAACTCTCATGGGAAATCTCTCAAAGTTATGGATCAGCACTGAGTCATAGCAACAGGTCTAGGGTACGACAGAGCAGTTACTAAATCTGCCTGAAAATACTCATCTGATGCTGTATAAAATATTATACCTTTTGGATACAGTAGATTGCAGAAACTCATTGTTTTCCATCTCAGATGAAGACCGTGGTAAGAAATTATATATGTTAATCTGAATTACTTCCAAATTATATCTTTGTTATTGTTATTTCTGACAAATTAATCTTTAATGTTTCAGTAGATCAAACAGATGTTTGTAGGGCACTATAAAGAAAAAAAAAACGAGAGAGAAAAAAAGGAACCGTTGCAGAGAAATGAGAACAATTGTTCATAACCTGAAATGTTATAACACGAGTAATGTAAGCATAATGGATAGCAGGCATAGCTGGTACAGGGATATGCAAGATCACGCTTTCTTCAGAAAAGATACAAATAAATGTCATGTTAACATTGCATGTCAACATCCTCATGGCCTGTCTTGCAAAAAAAAAAAAAAAAGAGTTCATGGCATAGATAGGATCAGTTATGTTCCACAGGAGGAGAAAGCAGGGGAAGGTTTAAAGGAGAAAGGTATTCTTCCAGGTTCTTGTTTATGTTATCCTTTGGCTGGAGAGAGCTTTGCAAGGCTGGTTCTGAGATTCTTGCCATCAGAAAGTGTGCGACTCTTAAGAAATTTTTAAGGAATAGTGAGTTAAACTATGGGTTTAAGAAGAAATTAGAACAGCCTAAAACACTGATTCATCAAAGACAAATTTTCCCAAACTAACCTTTTTAATAAAATAAGTTGTATTTTACAAAGAGGATCCTAGTGAACCTTTCAGAGCTTTTGAAAAATAAAATAAAATAAAATAAAATAAAATAAAATAAAATAACTATGTAGGAAAATAGCAGTAGAGCCGAAGATGATGGGAAATATAAGGAAAGTCTACCAGAAATTGTCCTAAGTGGACAACTATGAAAAGAAGGGATTCCTTGGTAGAAGCAAGAATTGATCTTGCAGCTAATATTTTCATGTGAAAAATAGAGAAAATACTGAGATTCTACTAATGAAGTCTGCAGAGAGCAAAATGTTGTGAGACGCTGTCAATCTCAAAGAAGATTATGCAGAAAAAGGCAGGTGGGAGGGAATTAAATAGTCAAAATTAGGTGGTTTTCAGCAGCACAGAATTAAACTTCATTTCCCAGATGCTCTGGATATAAGCTAATCATAATACAGCTGCTAAAAAGACAAGTATTACTTTAAAACATGAGTGAAGGTTTGTCCATTTGAGATGACAAAATGTTAACATCATGGACAAAGCTTGGATACAACCTCATCTGGAAAAGTTCTAGAAGCTGTGATTATTCATGCTTAGGAAAAAGAATTCAACCTGAAAAAGTGTAGATAAGCTACTACTAGCATTGCCATGAGAAGCACCGTCTGTGTCAACTTAAAAATATTCCACCTATTAATAAGGAGGTTGGAAAGATAGAGGCTGACATGTCTAAATATTTCGTGTCAGTCAACACAAAAAACGGAGAGGAGTTATTTGAGCAAAATATGCTCCCACATAAATAAGTCTCCCACAAAAGTCTCCCACAAAATATGTCTCCCACAGCATCCTCGTAGATAAGCTGATAAAATATGGGTTTGGTGATCAGGTAGTGAGGTGGATCAAGAACTGGTTGAAGGGAAGAAGTCAGAGAGTTGTGGTCAATGGGGCAGAGTCTGGTTGGAGGACTGTGACTAGTGGAGTGCCTCAGGGGTCGGTACTGGGACCGGTGTTGTTCAATATCTTCATCAACGACCTGGATGAGGGTACAGAATGTATCCTCAGCAAGTTTGCTGATGACACTAAACTGGGAGGAGTGGCTGACACACCAGAAGGTTGTGCTGCCATTCAAAGAGACCTTGATAGGCTGGAGAGTTGGGCGGGGAGAAATTTAATGAAATTCAACAAGGGCAAGTGCAGAGTTTTGCATCTGGGGAAGAACAACACCATGCACCAGTACAGGCTGGGGGCTGACCTGCTGGAGATNCATGTGTGACATAGAGAAAATACTGAGATTCTACTAATGAAGTCTGCAGAGAGCAAAATGTTGTGAGACGCTGTCAATCTCAAAGAAGATTATGCAGAAAAAGGCAGGTGGGAGGGAATTAAATAGTCAAAATTAGGTGGTTTTCAGCAGCACAGAATTAAACTTCATTTCCCAGATGCTCTGGATATAAGCTAATCATAATACAGCTGCTAAAAAGACAAGTATTACTTTAAAACATGAGTGAAGGTTTGTCCATTTGAGATGACAAAATGTTAACATCATGGACAAAGCTTGGATACAACCTCATCTGGAAAAGTTCTAGAAGCTGTGATTATTCATGCTTAGGAAAAAGAATTCAACCTGAAAAAGTGTAGATAAGCTACTACTAGCATTGCCATGAGAAGCACCGTCTGTGTCAACTTAAAAATATTCCACCTATTAATAAGGAGGTTGGAAAGATAGAGGCTGACATGTCTAAATATTTCGTGTCAGTCAACACAAAAAACGGAGAGGAGTTATTTGAGCAAAAGTACGATCATGTGACAGCACAAGTACGGGATGTAGGATGCCTATAAATACATACAGTCTGGAAATAATAAAGGAGATTCTAACCATAAGACAAGTAGCATTATTTCTAGCTAAGACAATGCAATAAAGAAATCAAAATGATTTTGGGAGGGAGCTATGTAATTTTTTTATGTAATAGAGTTGATAGCCATGGCAAATGACTGGATGTGATGACTCAAAGCCTGTTTTCCATCCTAGACCCTACGTTTCTAGTGGAAAGAGAAAACATCCACAAAACTGAGCTGGAGCTGAACTGAATCAGGTAAGCTATTTATAAAATAAGATGTACTTTGAAAGGTGCCATGTCAGAAATCATGAAGAGATTTTTTTTAACCGATCCTAACATTTGGAATAGTTATAAATCTTATTAAAGGAATTGATTCAGCTCTCTAAAGCTACCTTTTCCTATGAACTTCTGAAGCTTGCTTTTCTGTAGGTTTCGTTGGAGTATATGAGGTTATTGGGGTGGGGCAGCTAAACCTTCCCTGCTTCATGTAATTCCATCAAGATGTTCCCAAGACAAAACCCACCTGAGGGAAGAGCTTAATACCTGGTTAGCTTGAGTAAATTAGTTCTAGTTACAAAACACTCTTATTTCTGTTTGATATTTAACCTTACCTGCCTCACTGCAATATGATGCACTGAGCTATGAAGGATTTATTTTTACAAATGAAGTAACCAAATTAGCATGTGGTTTAAGTGCCTGCTTGAAAACAATGAATTTATTGAGGGTTCCCTCCTTTAAAATAATTGCAGAATTGCTAGGGTATTTGTAGCTGCTAAGTTAATGCTTAGGCAAGGGTGTAAGTACTGTCATGTGTACACAGAGGTCATAGAACATGGCTTTGGATTGCTTATGTTTTGTTCCCGTGGGCAAAACAAGAATCTCAGCTAGTACTTGGGGGTTTATCTTAATTAGTATCTCATATCTAGGTCTGACCTTAAAATCTATCCTATTGCAACTGATTCAGTTATTTATTTGCAACATTTGTTACTATAGTTTCTAAGGCACTGCTACTGCTGTTCTGTGGGATCAATCATAGTTTATCACTACAATACTATGATTTACATAATGTTCATGTTCACTTTTTCCATAGTGTTCATATTCATATATACGATATTTCTTTGTCATTGTATTTAGGAAACATGGAGGTGAGTGTGGCATCAGCTATTTCATGAAATTATTTGAATTAGGCATCTTTGTTCTGTTAGGCATCTAGGAAGACAAATACACTAGCCTGAATTAGTTATTTTCTTTCCTCCATTGATAATTAGCACTAGAGGGGATGGGGATGAGTTACCTATTAACTCCAATTGCTATGTTTAGCTGTGCATCCAGAAAAAAGTACATTATCAGTCACAGTAAAAACCTGCTTCTTTTTTCATGTTTATTTTAAGAACTTATCAGCAAAGGGAAACTTCCAGCTGTGGCAGACTCTCACACTGCACTTTGTTCAAACCAATGTTTGTTTATGTTGTATATTGGGCATATCAGTACCTGCATTACTGCTGAACAGTGTTAATGCCTTCTGACTATAAAAGGTGCCAGTGAAGTATTTGCCATCATGATACTGGGCTAGCACTAAAGAATTGTATTTATATAAATTGCTTTATCAAATGGAGTCAAATTCTGCCACATTCAGGTATATACATTTAGCTCCATTAACTTCAGTGGAGTCGGGAAATAATTTGACCCTGTTATTTAAAAATTAATGGAATTTCAGTGTAGTACACAGCCTTACAAAGTCATTAATACTTCCACATTAGGTGCTACCTGCATGAAACAGCTATTATTTCTTTTCATATGGTTCAGAAACTCTTACGCTATTTATTAATCCTCAGGATTGTATCTATTTATATAAATTGTGTTTGTAGCTTAAAGTAAGCAAGTTCTTATTGTACAGTTGATGAGTTATACTGAAATATGAAGCTTAGCACACTTGTAAATTGTTAGAAGTAATGAATATTTAACATGGATTTGCATACAATGATAGCATAATTAGTGGTGTGCAGCATATCTGGTCAAATAAATTAACTATCTGCTTATAATTAAACTAGATANCCCCCAAAAAAAAAAAAAAAACCTGACATCTACAGTAAATACTATAGCTGCAGAACACAGACTTCAAAGTACGAGGACAAGTACTTAAGTGAAAAGGTAAATTTTCTGGTCAGGGGTGAGAAGGGAGAGTAGACACCTAGATTTTCAAAACCTGGATTTTGCAGGTGGTGAAAGCTCTGAATAGAGGCCTGCTCGTGTCTCACTCTGCCAGTAGCCTAGACTCTAATCCCACCTTCCATATTTATCACCTAAAGATCACCCTGCACAAACTACTACAACAAACAAAAAAGTTACCACCACAGCTCCTTCGAAAGACAAGTGGAAGAGGACTTCCTGTCCTTGTGATAGACTTGTGATACTGTATTTTATCTGCATGTAGCATCACCTGTGTTACTGTGTTGCATGTAATAATCAGGGTCTCTGTAATGACTGCCACTGTGAAAAGTTCTTGTTGAATATGAAATTGAAATCAATCTAGATATTCTTAAGTACATTGAATAATGGTGTTAGAATTCAAAATTGTTTTTGCAAAATTGGATGACAGGAAAAAATTGGGATGTGGTTCAGAAGGGTACAAGGAAGTAAAGAATTTTGTGATAATCTGCAGCAGAAATTACAGCATGGAGGAGGACAAGCTGATGAGTAGCTCTGACAAAAGAGTCTGAGAATCAGATACAGATAAGAAACTGAGTCTAACTCTTCAATGTCATATAGTTTCAGAAAAACAAATCCCGGCTTCTATAAAATGCAGTGTGGAGTAGTCCCTTCACCCTTCTCAGAGGTGGAAAAAAGGCTTTAACTGATACCATGTGTGTAGTTTTGACTAATGGACAAAAGACATACACAGACTAGACAAAATCAGACTAGACAAACTAGTTTGCAACAAGATTGTCTCAATTGTTGGGAAATTTGTATTTTGAGAAAAGATAGAAAGCTTTTGGCTTGTTTCATCTCAAGGAAAAAGAGCAGATGAAAAACTGTCAGCAATATTTGAATATATAAAAAACCTTTGCACACATGGATAGAAATGAAACAGCAGGTGTAAAATTCAGTGCTATGAGATAAGTCAGTATGAAATTTTTGTCTTGATCTTTCAAGGGTAGCTTTGATAAATTCTTACGAGGTGACAGGAGTGAGGAAAGCTACAGGCCCATGTTATTCTGCCTTGTGCCACGGTGGACATTAGCTCTATTTTCTATTATGTATTTTACAATAGCGCTAGTTTAAAATAAACAAATTATTCCCACTCAGTTTTGGAAATAAATGCTTTGATGTTTTGGTTATGTGCCTTCAGGGAAGAGAGCAATAACTAGGAAACTTAAAAGGAGGGAGGCACTGATGAGAGTGATGGTGTGCTAAGTCACATTCTTCTTCTCAGAATTTATTACTTGCTGTCTCTGACAGTTCCTTCCTCATTGCCCTCCCTTTTGACAAATTCCACTGTGAATTTGTCTCATACTTTATATGTGAATTATCAGAACTTTACTTGCTTAAGAACAGGTTGAAGAAATATCCATTAGCAGAGGTGCAGCTATAGTCAAGAGATTTTAACTTAGGGTTGTGCTGTCACCTCAGGCATTGTGGCGTGGAGTCTTGGAGCAGCCAAGGCACCTTCTAGGTGTTGCTCCTAGAGGTAGGTCCAGAAGAGGCTTAGGTATCGACACTGCAATAGGTAATTAAGAAGTTATCTTGGAAGACATGCAAATTCCAAATGTAGTTTCATGGCTCCTTGGTCAGCACCTGGGTTTTCTCAAATTTTTCAGCATTAAAGCTTTTCCTAGTCAAGTTACTAGGCATTGAATAATGTTAGTTATTGTTATGGTATTTATCCTTCCCTCTCCTGTTTATCCGCCAGACATACAATCTATTGTGTGTCACAATTCAGAGGACACACCCTGTATGGGGACCCAAACATGATTTATTCCTGTCTGGGAAGGAATAATTTTTAATTTTTAGGTGCCTAATTCAGGGCTGTTGATATCACAAGGCAGAAAAACATATACAGTTTTTGTAGGTGTATTCCCAAGATAATACAGTAAAATCAAAGTCTTCTGTCATTCTCAGATCCACAGAGACAGGTTCTTGAACAATAAAATCCAAATAGTGAGTGCAAAGACAGTAATGCTGTTCATTGAATTACAGTGGAATAATGTAAGTCTCATACATACATAGTCCAAACATTTCCATTATTATAGAAAAAACACTTTCCATCACAATGAATACAGCACTACAAAATAATAATTAAAAATGTGTTGCTGGTTACTAAATGGGTAATACATGGCTTCTAAGTAGCTTGGAAATAAACTCTCTTGTGCCATGAAGTGTACAGATGCATTATCCTTGGCTGGAGATTCTCCAGCAGATGTGCTGAGGAAATGCCAGATAATGTAGTAAGCCAGCTAGGTATATCGAGCATTAAATTCAGTACCATATTGTAAAGCCAGTGTAGTTTAACTTCATTTGGTTCTTCTCTATAGCAAGTCAATGTGATATGTGATATGTGATATCAAAGTGAAATCTTTCTAGTCCTCATTTATTTAGTTGTCTGTCCTGGCATCAGTAAGGGAAGTGTTTAACCCGCACACAGCCGGTGTGCCATTGGGCTTGGTGTGGGTTTTTTGGCTTTTCTTTTTTCTTATTCATTGTCAATAGAACGGTTTGCATTACACAGCCATTAGAGGCAATTTAAGTTGCCCAAGTGTAGCTGATGCATTTGCACAGCTGGAACAAGAGACCTCGTTTGGCATCTGGAAGCTTTATTGTTTGTGAGGAAGTGAAAATGTGGAAATCAGGCTGAAGTGTTGGTAGTCAGAATGTACAACACTGTAGGTGTAAACTGAGCACATCTGAGAGGTCTGGAGTGACTGCAAGCAACTGTGCTCATTTTTCTGAGCAGAGCTGAAACCACTCCATTAGCCTTGGTGTCATTTGAACCACAGAGTCCTCCACACCACTGTATGCGTTGCAGATGTTATAGATCCAATTCTGGAATCCATTTATTATTAAGGTATTTGAGGTTATTGAAACATTGGCATCGAGTCTGAGGAAGGCATTTCTGCTGTACCTGAGATGAAATTAGTAGACTATCAGCATGCCAGAAAGCATTGCTGCCCCAGAAGGGCCAGGCAGCTTTCTGTTTTGAACCGGAAAGGGAAAAAAGAAGAGGCCAAACTGCCCTGCAGAAGTCAGCTCATTGCTTTTACTTGGGTTAGAACTGATCTAAATTGGTATAAAAGAGTGTGCCGTTTAATTTAGTGTTTGAAAGATAAGAAGTTGTATGGCTCACACAGCAGCCATCCACTTGTGGTAAGGCTGTAAAGTAAGGCTGATATAAGAGACAGGCAGTACATAAACAATGGTTAACTTCAGCCACATAGTGAACACCTGCAGTTGGGTTTGGAGAGAGTCAGATATGCCCACTCTTTATCAGAGCTTGTGGTAGAAGCTGCAGGCTGTTTTTCTCATGGTTATTCTATTTATCAATTTATTGTTGCATTTATGTCTCATGATTATATATATCTACAAGCACAGAATGAACTGGGAAAGCTTATTTGGCCCTGCCCCAAATTGCTTGCAGCTTAGTGATGACATGAAGAGCACCTAACAGGGGTACCTAGGAGCAGGAAAAGGTTATGGGGAAGACATCACTGGATGCCTTTATTTTACTGCATGTCCTGACCATTTCATTAAACTTCTTTCTTTCTCTTTCCACTTTCTCTCCTTTTCTCTACACCTCCCCATTTCCCGAGTGATGGCAGCTTTGCTTGGTAAGAAAATCTCCCTGCCTCCAGGGAAAAATGAAGAAATCCATGTTAACCCAAGCACTGCTTTATATCTGTGAGATCTACTACGAACAGAAGGTAGCGGTGTCTTCTTCCAGTGTTTGGCTTTAGTATTTTCTCTGACCAATTACAGCGGGATTTTTAGTTGCTTTTGGTTTAGGAAGTATGATGACACCTGGATGGTCAGTTTGACTTTCAAATTTGAAAGTGTGACTGAAGTTTGAAATGCAGTGTAGTGGGAAACCAAGTTCTGTATTTTCCAGTGCTAGAACCCATGGGTAAGCTGTTAAAAATCACAAGACAGAAGTCACACTTGTCATTTTCAGAATGAGAGTTGCCCATAAGTGCTGGTAATATTATGAAAAACTGTTTTCAGAGTTCCTTCTTTTCCAGTCCTCCCTAAGCCTCTGATTCACCACAAATTATTCTTTTCCCTTTAAAACCCATCATTTTTACCTCTATTACTTCCCCTCCCTGTTTTCTTTCCACCACAACAGGAAGCCTCCAGGGGAATTTGCTAGATACGTGGATGCCTTGGAAGGGAAAGGAAGAGGCAGTTGTAGGTTATCTGAGGGTGGGGGTTGTATGAGAATGCATTCTGAAAAAGAGGTGTGGGTTATCTGAGTAGCAGGCTATATACAGGAAAATATGGTAATATAAAATCGTTTTAGTTCTATCTAATACAATCTTGCCAGACTTGTGAAAGGACAGATTTGCTTTTCTGAGATGTGCATATCTACACAATTTCATTTCTTTCATGAGGGCAAACATGTATAAAAGATAGATTTTAGTGCTTACTCTTTTATAACATGATTTCACATGTAAGGTGTAATATTACACAAACCAGTTTTTTTCCATTTTATGTTTTATATTGTGGCTGGTTAATTTTAGAAGGGGGAACTAAATGAAAAACTGCATTTTTTTTCTCAACAAGAGAGAGAGGATAAAGAAACTTATCAAAAGAGGAAGGATTATCTAACACACAACACGATATTGCATCATGAATGCCCAAGAATCGAGAGAGTTTCAGAAGTCATAGATCTTCCTCCAGAAGACCCTGGATTATTTCCAGGTGCCTGATAGTTTGTGTCATCCAAGCTTAACATTTGCAACTCATGAATAAACAATTGGCTTAAATGCCACTTTGATAGTGATCCCTTAATATTGTGCCAACAGGTAGCAGAAAGATGCAGGCTTCACTAGCAAAAATCCCTCCCACTTCCTGCCAAACTCTATAAAAGCCAGGAAAACAGGAATTCCCTGCCTTCTTTCCTGCTCTCCCCTTCCTTGCCTCCTTGCCATGTGGAGACACCCTGGAGAGAGAAAGAACCTTGCCTTTGCCATCAGCTCACCACGTGCTCTGTAGAATTTAAATCCACCGGGTGCTGGGCAGAGCTTTTGACCCCTTTCCCTGCATCGGCTTTGCCGTGAGAGACTTTCGGGAGCTTACATCGGCGATCATGGGAATTGGGTGTTGTATATACTTGTATACTCTGCTCCTCTCCCTGCCTGTTACTCTCTTTTCCCCATTCTATTAAACCTGTTCTAACTTTAGCTTCCAACCTTGAAGTCTCTCTTCCTTAGTCCCTTTTTATCTTCCCCTGGGAGGGTGGAGGGCAGTAACAGAGCCTTCAGCATCTATTTCTTACACAGGCTGTTGTGGTTTCATATAAAGGTATTGTGGGTTGTATGCAATTTTTACCCGTGTGATGTTCTGTGAAATTCTGCATTTTCCATGAATGTTTTTTCTTTAACTCCCAAGTGTTTTTGAAAAAAGAAAAGTAATAGATTTTCCCTTGTCTTTATATAAAGGTGAATATCCATTTCTAAAAGAAACATCATATTATGTGCAGTTTTTAAAGTAACAGTAGCGTATTACATTGCATTTTCTTCTTCTTCCATGTTGCTGTCGGGCCGAAAAGTGCTAGAAACTTAAGTACAGAGTGACATTACCAGGCATAAACAAAAGCAGCTGTGGCAGAAGATAAAGACCAAAGCCCTCTAACTAATTTTGCTAACTTCAAAGATGAGCTGAACAAGGAGGTAATTGCACTTACAGCATTATTTACTGGCTTTTTCACTAAACCCAACAAAGACAGTAATAAACAATGCAAGAACATTAAGGGACAGATTTCTATCTTTGATTCATAGTGCTCGTCTCAGTGCATATTTAAAAATCAACTACTAGATGGTGATTCATGCTGTGCATCTGAAGGTACCAGCAAGGACTAAGTCTTCAATATATTCTATAATTTTAATTATTTGGAAAAATGATGGGTAAACTCATTTACTCCAGGTTTATGTCAATAACTGAGAATTGATTTGAAGATAGTCTTGCATGATCCATACTGTCTTCATGAGCATTCACCACAGGGCATAGCACTCCAGCAGTGGTTGTGTGTGTACATCATGCCAAAATAACGATGTAATTTAGAAGAATATGTCTGGAAAGAACAGGTAGAAGATGCATTGCTCTAAGGGTCTGGTCCAGTCTGGCAAGTCCTTCATCCCACTTTTAGCAGTGTGTTCTTTCAATGTGTCAGTCTTTTGTGTTGATTTTTATTGTTGAAAAACTCAATTTTTTGTAAACTAGCCCAAAAGTGCAGAAGAAATACTGTTTATTATTTCCATTATTTCTGTTCGTATCTAAAGACATCATTTATTTAGGAACTACTTGAAAGAGAAATTCTGGCAAGTCTTGTAATGCCTCATGGTGGGCAGGAAGCTTCCTCTCCACGGTGGTGTGAAAGCTTGTTGAAAATTACATCCCCGATTTCACATCTTGACCATAGTCTGTCAGTTCCGTGTCTTGAGAGGAGTGGCAGGAACAGACGTCATTTCTTAAGCAGGAAAAAATTCTGCCCCTTCTCAGAGAACCTTCTGCCCCATCTGCTTTTGAGTGCTTATTCCAAGTCCTTGAACTACAGACTTGGAGAAAGGTTTTTGCTTGAGTTTTTGCTGATTCTTGAATTATTTTCTTTAGACTGTAATCATGCACTGGAGAGAATTCAAGGGACGTGAATTTAAAAAACAGACAGAAGAAAAACAGTGAGCTAATAGAATAAGGCAGGGAAGGGGAAAAGTTACAGAGGAGATAAAAAACTGTAATAAAATATGATATTTCTAACAAGCAGTGAGTTTACCCAGGGTCAGAGCTATCAATTTCAAACAGATGTAAATGAAAAGAAATATACAGTTTAGCTGTAAACATTAAAAAATAAACCAAAAAAACCTACCAGGAATTTAATGAAAAGGACTGGACTTTCAAAGGCAGGTAGAGAACAGTGGAAGGAAGCAAAAAGAAACTAGACAAAAACTCTAAATAGAAGCAGACCTAATGAACAAATGAAATACAGTCCTACCAAAGATAACTGAAGTGTACCTGAGGACAACTTGGGAGTCATCTGACAGGAAAGAAGAGCGTATGAGCATGTCTCCTAAGAGAAAGGAGCAAGGTACATACAAAACCATATATAGCTCCTCATACCTGGGCATGGAATAGTCGGGGTGGAAAGGGACCTCTAGAGATGGTGTACTCCAACCCTTCAGTTCAAAGCAGGGTCAGCTAGAGCTCGTTACTTGGGATCTTGTCCAGTCAGGTGTTGAATATATCCAAGGATATTTCCACAACCTCTCTGGGCAGTTTGGTCCAGTGTTTGACAGCTCTCACAATAAAAAAATCTGGGTTTTCTTTTTCCTTATGTTCAAGTGAAGGGCAGGATCACCTCCTTCAACCTGCTTGCAGCACTCTCCTAATGATCCCAGGAGACTCTTGGCCTCTTTTCTGCAAGGGCACATTGCAGGCTATGGTCAGCCTATCCACCAGGATCCCCAGATCCTTCTCAGAAAGCTGATTTCCAGTTTATTGGCTCCAGCATATCATATACTGGTGTATGGGGTTATTCCTTCCCAGGGGCAAGACTTTTCATTTCCTTTTGTTGAACTTCATGAGATTCATGTTGGCCCATTTCTCCATCATGTCAAAGTCCCTTTGAATGGCAGCAAAAGCCTCTGGCCAACCCGACAGTCCTTCCAGTTTTGTAACATCAGTACTGAGGATGCATTCAGACCCATCATTCAGGTCATTAATGAAGATGTTAATAGTACTGACCCCAGTATCTGCTCCTGGGGTACATCGCTAGTGTCTGTCCTCCATCTGGACTTCATGCCACTGATCATAGCCCTTCAAGCTCAGCAGTTCAGCCTGTTTTCAGTCCACCTTGCTGTCCTACTTACCTGCTCTGTAAGTCATCAGTTGGTCAGTGAGGGTGTTGTGGGAGACGGTGTTCAAAACCTTACTAAAGTCAGTAGAAACAAACACAATCTCCCCTCATCTACCCAGCCACTTTTCTCATCATGAAAAGCTACCAGATAGATAGAGAGCTCACTTTGGAAATGAAACGACAGCTACAGGTGATGGAGCTACAGAGGCTTGAAGAAATAGTTTGTTTCCCTGTATGAGGGGCTCTCACTTTACGTGAGAGGGAGAGCGGTGTAACACGGAAAGCTGTATCCACTGCGAAGGCAGAATTGCACTAGAGAAAGGGGTGAACTATTCCCTCCCTGCCTGAGGCTGCCATAAGCGAAACACTCAAAGACTAATCTGATCATTCAGTTTTGTCCAACATTTTTTGTTTTGACTGGAGCAGGGCTTGAACAAAGGTTGCTTTTCTTTATGGGGAAGGATAGAAGGGAACTTTCAATGCTGTATTTATATTAAAAGAAAATGCTTAATTAGAAAGGGTGTAATTGCATTTGTAGCCCAACTTCTATCTACTACTTTCTCCATCCTTTTTTTTAATTACAAACCTCAATTAATAACCCGTAAATCATTTGTTCTTGATTTAAATTTTCTCATCTTGAACTGTACTTACTGTTAAAGCTATAGTGTTATTTATTTATTTTACAAAAGGAGAAATTTTATCACTTTATAGCAAAAGCTCCATACAATGGTTAAGAACATCAGCTGTTCTTCAGCATCTTCACGTCTTTTCCTTAACAGATACATTAAAGATTAGCTGCTTCACAGAGTAGTGCTACTGTGCAGAGGTTGACTGGTACAGTTACTTATTCACTGCTGGACCTCAGTTTTAGTAAACCAGGCTCAAATGTCAAAGTGTGTTATCATGAAGAGTTTTGTACTAGGGCTGAAGTGTGTCACCTTCATAAAGTGGAACTTGTGTGCATCTGTTTAAAAGGATTGGTGACATAGGATTCAGGTGACATAGGAGCAAAGAGCTGTAGTAACTAGAATTAGAGCAGGTGATTCACAGGAGGTGAACCAAAACACTTACCAGTGAGGAACCTGCATGACGAGAACAGAGATTTTAGGATTCTCCACCACGTAGCATTGTGGTGAAAGAATATCTTGTTTGGGAACCAGAGGAGATTTTAACAAATGGAAATTAGAACTTGATTGGGCAAAGATAAAACCTCTACCCTTCTTCATCCTTCTAGGGTATGCCTGCTAATGCAGAAGCAGGCAAGCTTGTTATCATACTGTGTAACGTTCCAAATAATGCCTGTTAGCACTGGGGTTCAGTGCAAGGCTGTGTGTTAAGGGGAAGACAAAGAGTGCAGATCCATGTGTTTAGTGAGACTTTTTTCACTCACATATGCTCTTCCACTAGCAGTTGCTATAAAAATTGCTGTACTACTCAGTCTGATTAAAGATGCTGTTGCTGAACTCATTAGAAATGAATGCTTTATATTATATCTTGGATTCTGGTATCGAGCATAGTGATAAGCAGCATCCGCTACTTGTTTGACTTCTTGGTCTGTCATAAGTCCAAGCATAACTTGGAATGGTAGAAAATGCCACTGTGCAGTGATAGCTCCATCAGGAAAAACATTGTTTACCTTGATCAACAAATTTTCCTTCTGAAAGATATTCAGGATGGGAAGAGGGGCATGTATTTAGTTTTTGCTCAGGGCATGCCAGCATTAATATGGGAAGAAAAAGTCTGAAAAAATGTACTTTAGAAGAAAAAAACATTATGTATATGAGTAAAATTATCAGTTATTCATTTACTATATCTGCCAAAAAGGATAGTGTATCTGGCTGCTCAAACTATTTATATTGGGTCAGTTGCCTAGTTATTTTTTCAGGGAAAACCAGAAAAAACAAAGTGGTTTTGTACATAGATCTCAGACTAGCAACAGGAAGGATTACTAACTAAATAAATGATTTTAAAAGTTGAAAGGTTTATTTTACCTTTATTTTACCTTTATTTTACTAGTAAGAAAGTTGAAGGTTTATTTTACCAGGTTCAGCAAAATGGGATGTTCTTGAAATATTTCGTAATGAAAGAAAAGGGACAGCTCTGGAGAAGGCAAATGGTAACCAAATTAATCTGGGTTGTGCTTCATCACTACCCTTCTCTCCTGTCTTCTTGTCAGAGTATTGTATGCTAACACTTAGAGCTTGGAAGTCCCACCATTTTTTGTGCTACCTTGTTTCTGCCTTATCAAGTAAACTTAACCCCAGTTTAGGTCAGAGAGAATATATATACCATAGATCAGTGACAGGGATAAATGACTGCAATGGCTTTTTTAACAGGTGTTAAGTGATTCCCATATTTAGGGGATTTTTAAGCCAACTAGCTTTGGAAGTGAAATTGATACTGAGAGGGCTTGTGAACTCAATGGACCAAATGTAAAACCCTTGACTTTGTCTCACTCTTGGGCTACACTGGAAGTTTTGAAGCTAAAGTTCAGATGTACAGAATTAGCTGATCTCTACTTGCCCTGGCTGGACTACAGGAGAATGTAAAATCTGGTGTCCCAGCTTCTGCTGAAACTTGGAGCGGTGATAGAACTATGGTTGCATAGAGGATTCAAGAATATTTAGCTTGTCTCATTTAGACAAGTACTCAAATGCTTAAATTAAAATCTTAAATTCCTTGCTTATGTTCTGAGGGAAGTCTGTGTTGTGGAAGAGCACCTTGGTTATATGCTGAAAGTAATTCTCGTTGAGTTTACCATTTCATTGGGGTGTTTTATGGGAGTAAGGATCTTAAAATAGGCCTCTAAGTAATCAGTACGAACACCTTCTATGAGAGGTAACTGGGAGAATTTGTACCCAGGAGTATTTTAGAGTTGCCAACACAAGGAAGACTTGTTACACAGGTGAAAGTTCACCCTGTTTGGTAACAGAAGATTGGTGTACTGACCAAGAACAAAGCATGCTGTGTGTCATACACAGATTCTGGTTTCGGGACTTTATTTTCACTTGTCAGTTATTGTCCTAACTAGTCTAAGGAGAACTCAGATACTACCTTTTTGTATTATAATTGGCCTTTAGTTTTAGAAAATGAAGGAGTTATTCAGAAATACTTTCAGAAGGAATTTGCACAGGCTCTGGGAGTCCCAAGAACTCACAGGCACATTGTGACTTTCCCAGATGTGCTATCAACTAGGAAAACAGCAGTTGGTGGGAGAATGTGAAGGTTATCGTGCAAAGCATGTTTATATGGTTCGAGTGAGAGGAAATGATGGCAAGTCCCAGAGTAGTGGGGGAACTTCCTCTTCAGAATTTCCTGACTTTCATTCCCCTTGCTCAAAGCCACATTAGTCCTGGTCATTGTCAGGAGAATCAGCAATATTGTCAATGCACAAAGAAGATATCTTCACAATTAATAGTTCACAAAGTGAAGGCATGGGTGCTTGTAAGATACAATTTTACTGACTAAAATACAGTTTGCCTTTTTTTTGTCTCTATGTCAGCTCTTTTTTAAATTTTAAATTACTTTCACTTTACAAATACTTTAATTTTATATTTCCCCTTTTCTGTGTCTTCCTGGTTAAATATATATGCTTCTTATTGTCCTATCCTTTTTGCCCTCAAGCCCCAGTTCATAATCATTACTACTTTCTGCATCAGCTGTTCTGAGAAACTTACGGTCAGAAACATATGGTCTTCTAAGGCAGAGAAAGTTTGTGTTAATTGGAACCAGTTCAGGACTTGCTCCTAATAGCTACCCCAGCTCATCACTATTCCCTGTTGCCTTCAAAGTAAAGCTTAACTTCCAGTTTTACATTATTAACCTGCTTTTATTGGCTTTATCTGAACTATTCTTTCTAGGGCTGGATGGTATTTCACCACCTTCCTGAGCTGGCAGGCTCACAACAGCATGAACATTTAAAGAATATTTTCTTTTGTACTAATATAAATAAATAATGTTCTTCAAAGTTTGCAATGTTACTGGATTAGCTTATCCTTTAATGCCAAGAAAGCATGTTGGTAGGACGATTATTTGTCACTTGCCCTCTGCATTGTGACTAGTCTACAGTAGACCCAGTCATACAACAGGCAACACTCAGAGCCCTGCTTAGATGTAAGATCCAGAAGTCCCGATAGATCAGAGACATAGATACCTGAGAGCACAGAAAACAAACTGTTTATCCAGATATAGATAAATACTTCAATGTAAATTTAAAAATGTTTCTGACCTTTAATCATGGCAGCTTATCAAGGTCAGAAAATGGCCCTCTGGCCCTTTCCTTCTGGCACTCATTCGGACCATTAGCCATACCCAAAAGACCACACCCAATCCCACTGTCCATGCCACTGACAAAGATATTAAAGAACACCAGTGCCAATACTGATCCCTGAGGAACGCCACTTGTTACTGATTTCCACTTGGACATCGAGCCATTGACCACAGCTCTTGGAGTGTGACCATCCAGCCAATTCCTTATCCAGCAAGTGGACCATCCATCAGATCCATGCCTCTCTAATTTAGAGACAAGGATGTTGTGCGGGATGGTGTCAAATGCTTTGCACAGGTCCAAACAGATGACATCAGTTGCTCTGCCCTTATCTACTAATTCTGTAAGCCCTTCATAGAAGGCCACCAAATCTGTCCGACACAAATGGTGCTGTATAAGCCTTGCTGGACTGAGGGTACCCAACTCTCCCACCTAAACCTGCTCCTGGGTTTCTTGACTTTATCCTAAAATGGGAAAGTGCTTCAAGTTTAGATCTGGAAATCTCAAATCAGGTACAAGCTTGAACTTTCACATAAATACTGTTTCTAGCCACCTTTGTTGTCAGGAAAAGCTCAAAAGTGCAAACCCAAAATGCTCAATAGTCATAAGGCCACTAAAACAGTCCAGACTTGTTATCATGTGAGAACAAATGCCTGTTTTGCTGAAATGGCTGTTTTTTGAAATGCACATTTTCAAACAGCGATATGAATAGACTCTGTCACATATTTTTGCTGAAAAATGTTAGTTTAATATATAATCTTTCAGGAAATGCTGTGTAAATGTGAGGCGGTAGGACCTGATGTCTTTCCCTGAAAACAAATGTTTACAAATATTCAAGTCTATAAATCTGTAGGGGAAACAAAATACAGAAAATTCTTGTTAATGTGGTACATTTTCTGGTAATTTTATAGTCTAATTTTCAGTGGTTCCCTACAGAATGAATGCAGTTCAGAAGGCAATTCTATAAAGTAGTTTGTGGATAACTATTATCGGCTAATTATTAGAAATTGCGTGTTGTTGTTAATTGCATAAATAAATTGTTTTATCTGAAAGCCATTAAAAAAATGTTGGGTGGTTGAAGCATATATGGTTTTGATGTTCCTGTGTAAAACATTTAACTGTTTAGCTCTAAAATAATGGCATGGTGCTTTAAATTAATTTTTTAACTCTAATGCATTGAAAGAAGAGGAAAAAAATGTGCATTTCAAAAAGCCTTTTTTTTTGTGAAGTGTAGCCTGAAGAATGTCTGCACTGAGATGTAATACAGCTGCTGAGGTTTTTGGCAAATACTGCAGCCACACCTCTCTTTATTTTTTTTGTGAAAAATTAAAAAAAGGAAGTTATGTAAATATATCTTCACTGACATTAAAATTTAGAGTGACAGACATAGAAGATTTGAGAGATGGGGATGTTTATTGTGAATATTCAAGTTAGAAAATACTTTCTACTGAGATCGTTCTTAAATTTGCAGAGCTGGCCTCAGCAGACTAGAGCCTTTCACTGTTCTATTTTTAAGTTAGACAAGGAACGTAAAGTGTTTTTTCCCTTTGTTTTGCTGTCTACAGTTGCTTAATGAGAGGGCATAGAGAAGATATTAACTCTTCTCAGAGGTGCACACTGATAGGACAAGATGCAATGGTCACATGTTGCAACAAGGGACATTCTGATTAGAGATCAGAAAAAAATCTTCACCGTGAGGGTGATTGGATGTCATAGGTGCCCAAGAGAGACTGTGGAATCTCCATGCTTGGAGATACTCAGAACTTGCCTGGACCAGGTCCTTAGCAACCTGATCTAATTGAACCCGCTTTGAGCTGGAGTTGGAATAGGTATCTCCAAAGGTTCCTTACAACTGAATTTATTCTATTCTGTGCTAGCAAGCTGTGTCTAGTCTTAACATTTGTCTCTACACTGTAAAAGAAAGGTATTTATTTTGAGAAAATTAATTGCCATTTAGTAGTGATCAGCCAGGGATATTACCTTTGTGACTAGGTAGATTTTAGAGAGACAGAATTGTTTCCTGGCATGTCACTTGGCTGGGGTGGGAAGAGAGAAGAATAAAATTTTTTTAAAAAATAAAAAGCATGACTAAATGCGGCGCAGTTCAGAAAGTACCACTGAACCCAGATCGGTCTGTGGTGGCTGCTGATGCTTTCTCACAAGTTGCCTCCTGGTGCCCTCTGTGCTGATTCTTATGTAAGTCACACTGGAACCATTAAAAATTATGAGTATTTGTAGAACATAACATAAAAAGTAATATTACAATTGATGTAATCTACTGCTATCTGGGAATTTTCATAAACTATTACAGTATAATGGTGCCTGCTAGCACTGCTATAATTAATTTAAAGATAGCATTTTCACTAAACCCCTTATTTTCCAGATCTTATACATCTGATAAAAATTCCTCCCAGGCTGAAACTACATACACAGGGTCCTGACTGTGGAATGAATTATTCAAAAAACATTAACAGAAGAAAATATGATAATTTGTTATGACATTTTAAAAGGGGCATTGTTTTACTAAAATAAATGCAGCAAGTGGAAGCTGGAAGTGACAACTGGCTGCTAGCTTTAGCATGAAGGGGAAAGAAGTGTTGACTACAGTTTCTCTGAACAGAAAAATTATTGTAGAATTCTGTCCCAGCAAAACCAGGACAGCTATTCAATTTTATGGTGGCAGAATTTTATGCTGCATTTAAGTGACCATGAAACCAAACTGAGCAAATCACAGCTATTCAAATGTTATCAAGTGCAATGCACATTGTAGTCAACAGAAGGACTGAAACTGAGTCTGCAGTGGGTGAAATCAAATGTCTCACTGCAGAACACCTCCCAGAATAGCTGTAATTTTCCAGGTGAGGACCAAATTCTGTATGAAGCCCCAGTTCTGCTCACAAGGTATCAAGGAGCAGCCAGAGAGTGTCTCCAGTATTTCTGAATATGCTCAGGAGGTGCTCAGTGTACTGATGCCGTATCTGTTTAGTTAGTGCGTCACTGTTAAACAACCAGAACACAACTGGTATTCACATTTCACTCACAAGCTTTTGATTCAACTTCTTTATTACATTGCATACTGGCAGATAGACTTGGAAAAGGTTAAAGTGAAGCTCCTATGATAGCTCACCCAGGAGACTTGGAAATGTGCTCTCATAAGGCTTTTCCTCTAATAGATCTTGGTTACGTGTCTGTTGGTGGAGAGTGAGCCGTAGTCAGATATGGGAGGAGGGACACTTCAAGAGAATGTATTTAAATTGAAAGTGTAGCTATGCAGATGATGATTTAAAGTTTGTATAAATTATTCCACCTTATCAGGAACTTCACTTCATCTCCAAAACATCACTGAGATCTCTTGTTCTCTGTTGCTCTTGTGAAATTACCTTGTTTCATAGCTTCAGCGTTAGTGGGGAGGCATTAAAAAATTTAGTAAGTACTGCTACATTATCTTTACTTGGTATCTACTTGCTTTCAAGTGATCTCCTGTTTCCTGCCTGGAACTTTTTAATTTTGCACCTGGCTTGTGAAACAGATTCGTAGACAGCCTTAATTATTTAACAAAAACAATGACTTAATGTTCTGCAACATCAGGGGCTTTTTTAAATAAAATGCAACTGAGCAAACATAAGACTCTCATCCCTCCCTAGACTTCCTCGGTTCCTTTTATGAAAGATGAGAATAAATGTATTGACCTTTCTTGTTTCCAGCACAAGCACTGCACAGTTTGTTTCTATATTTTCTTCATTGTATTGAGGAATTTTTTACAATATAGGGCCTGATAGGTCAATAAACAGAGGCGTCCTTTTAATTTATTTGTAAATAGCAACATTGCCTCCAATGCTTTATTGACGAGTTGTATGGATACTCCACTGTGCCCAAAGTTTAAGGTAGATGCTTTTTTTACAAGTCAGGTCCCCTTCTGCAGACATATTTCCATTTTATAATTAGAATATCACTCTCCTTCAGCTTCTGTTGGGTATTTCATTACCCAGCTGTGGCTTGACAATGATATTTATATTAAGTTAAAATGGAAGATAGCTAAAGAAAAATCAGAGAGAAATGTTCTTTTTTGAATACTTAATAAATTTAAAGAATATTATTTTAAAACCCAACCACCTTTGTGTAATCCCAATTAATCCTAAAATATTACAGGTAAGCCTGGTAACATTGCTAATTATTAGGTGGTATTTGGTGCTTTTTGCACTAAAACCTTTTGCTGATACATGCTTTCTCAAACTGGAACTTTTTTCTAGAGCAGGTGAAGACAATTGCTATAGGATTTTGTAAGGAATTTTGTAAGGCTGTTCTGGTTCCTGTGGCTGAGAATGGGTCTGGGCAGCATAAGTGAGGATGGAGCTTGTCTCTCCTGTGTCCTCGATTGCCCAGCTGCTGGACCTACACAAGCACCGGACTGGGAAAGAGAAAGTAGCTCAGGGAGCCAGACCCAACTGGAGGGGAACTGTCAGGGGGAATGCTGTAATGAGTTACTGGCAAGGAAGAGGTGGAGGCTGTGACTGAGAGCAGGGCAAGGGCGAGGCAAACTGCATCTTCCCTGGCCTGCTAGTTTTCTTGTTGAATGGAAGGCTGTTGGGAAGGGGAAGGACAAGGGAGGTATGAATATAGTTAAGATTTTGGTTTCTGGGGCAGTCACCTAGCACACAACACTGATCCCTTGTACAGTTATCATGATAATGTAAAGAAATCGAAAGTAAATTATATATTTATAAAAGTATATATAAAAGAAGAGATTGCAGAAGTAAGTAGTTAATTAAAGCCACTTATCTTGCCTCCTGGCAAATTGCAGAAGTATTTTGTCCTCATTTTCTTCTCATGGCCATTCCAGCTCTGTCTTCTCTAATGATCTCCCTGCTGTTTTGGTTCCGACTGCTTTTAACCACACACCAAGGTTGTCTTTCCTTCTCCTGTCAGTGCCATCCCAAGGCACAGTGATGGGTGTCAGGAGGGATAAACTGCTGACTTTTGCTCTTGTGTGCATTTAGGAAGGACAAGATAGCAGTACTTCCCCCTCGTCATCTAGCCTAGAATATTCTCAAGCTCTGGAGTTAAATGGAGAACCGAAACTTTGATTTCTGAACTCCATCACTACTTTATTAATCATTAATCACAAAACAAAACTAAATAAAGGCTTGTTTTAGGAAAACAAATTGCAGGCTTTGGACAAGGAAATTGTCAGTGATCCTGTGAACTTTCTATGTGCAAGGGTGTGTCTGTGTAAAGACAGATGGGGAAATGTTCTCAGGGATGCCTGCTCTACAGGGGGGTGCAATTTGTGGCTTAGCAGAGGTTCACTGAAGGAACATCAAGGCTTCTGACTTGTGGAAAATGTTGTGGTCACATCTTACCAAACACATGCATAAAAATCAGCCTCTGTGTTGCTCCATGTCAGGACAAGACTCTTTAGAGACTGCTGGAATGAGAAATGACAGATGCTTCAGCTCTTGCGGTTGTCGAAGAAGGATTGAACTGGAGAATTAAAAATAATATTATAAGTGCCTAAAGAGAGGTTATCAATCAGAGTGTGGTCTGTTATACAAAGTGTTCTTTAGCAGGGGATGAAGAGGTTTGTTTGCTGATGTAATAAAGTAGTAAATGAACAGGACTCTGTTCCTGTTAACTGAAGCTGAAGATTAGTCAGTTCAACGGAGATACTCGGACTTCCTATCCCAATATTCAGATTGGGTTTTGCTGAACTGTCACACATAAAATACACAATGTCTGTAAAAGCTAAAGGGTGTTCCGTGAGCAAAGGAAGGTTTATATTTAACCTCATGTCACAGTAAGCAGTGAGATGGATGTTCATTATTTTATTAATGCTATACATATAGTAAGTTTATGAATCAAAATATTAGGCTAATAAAGCAGCAGAAGAAAATTATGAATACATTTTCATGAATCCTGGCATCTTTCCAGTCAAGGTGGGATTGTAGGTGGGATTGTACAAACGCTCCAGCCCTGGGCTGATGCTCCCATTGCCATCGATGCATGTCGGCCGCGAGGGGCCTCACCCGCCTGCCTTTGGCTTGGCAGGAGACAGCGTGGGTCAGGCCCATCGTGTTTTATCCTTTTCACATGCCCATGCCAGGACTAGCCACGTGAACACTGCAATATACACCTGTGTCTAATGAAGCAGGCAGTCGTGCCTAATCTGCATAGCCTGGTTTTTGTGAGTGCCCTTCTAATGGTATACAACAACCCTTTCAATGACAATGGCTAGGAATGCTCTCCTGGGCCAGTATGCGAGTTAAACTTTGTGTACCATCTTGTAGAGAAGATTGGTACGATGGGATTCAGGGCTGGGTAACGTGTGGGTGCCCCAGGGCTGTGGGCTTAGCCACTGATCCTCTCTCTCGATGGGTGCTAGGTGCCCAGGGTAAGCTGCTGGCTGTTCCTGACACACTGCGGGTCAGAAAAAAGCAGATGCAGCTCTTCAGGGAGAGGCTGGTGGGCTGGAGCAGAGGGACCCTCCCAAAAGACCTTGTGGACAGCAGGGCCTCAGCTGCATTTCGCATTGTCCTGTTTGTTACGTACTGGGTTGATAAGCCTAAGGCCAGAGGAGAGGTGGAATCTGCTGTTCTATGTAGTGCATATGTTGGCTCCTCTGGGTGTAATGATACCCGTCTGTAAGAGGCTGGGAAGAACTGTCACCTCCAAGCAGAGGTGTCACTCGGGTGGGCACAGGGCACCATGCACCTCTGGAGCAGACTCAGGCAGGAGTGTGGTGCTCTTGTTGGTGCTGGGATTATTTTTCCCTCTCTTTTTTTTTTTTCCCTTGAAATAAATAAAAAGGGGATATTTCAGATTTAAAACAAAGTTGTAAATTTAAAACAACCTCTCTCCATAATGAATTGTCAGTTACTTATTGATTTTTTTTAGCTACACAGTCTGTAAACATTTCAGATTAAGTGTGTCTTGTCCTGCTGCTCCCCTGCTTGAACATAATGTTACCCAAACCCCTCCAAAGCCATGTGCCAGGGCCATTGCTGGGGTGTTTCTGAGGGTGAGGAGGCTACCACCAGCTCTGCTCCGTGGCACCTGGTAATGCTAGGCATATGGGAGCAGTAAGGGAGCTCCAGATTTGTTTCCCTTGCTCTTCTTCACTGCTTTAGCTTATCATTTTTGTCATTTTTGCCCTTTCCATCTTGCCTGTACCCAAGGGGTCAGAATGTGAAAAGCACTATATAGTGTAAACATGGCTGTGAAATAGCTAATTTGCCACAGTGGCAGGGGGTCTCATTGCTACTCCTCTACCTCCTTTTTCTTCCAAACATTTGACAGCACTTCCTCCTCCTGCCACCTCCTGACCTGAATCAGGGACACGACGTGGGATCATTTGTTCATCAATTATGTAACATCAGCAGGACAGGAGGTTTGCCAGGCTCTGGATGCCCTGCCTTTCTCCCTCAATCTTTACTCTCTCCAAAAACTTCACCGTAACACAGGAAAAGTGAAACTGGGACAAATCAAGTCTTGCCTAAAGACCAAATGCATGTAATGAGGGCAGTGGGAGTGAGCGAGAGTGAGCCAGAGGGGACAGAGTTGTGTTTTGAACCAGTTTTGGTGCGTGAGTGCCGATTCGCATGTACTGCCTGCTCTGAGTCAGTGCAAAGTCTTTGTGCCAGTTCTTAGCCCTCTAGTGCCTGAGTTTTGTCACATCCACAGTTTTCTTTCTTTCTCCTGTAGCTTTTATGTGACCCCCGAGCTCATAATATTCCACACGCTGAGTGTCAGCTGAGTCCAAACAAAGAGACCTTTCTACTCTGGCAGAAATTCGTTAGCGTCTCCAGCATCAGAATTTACGGCAGCTTTCTTTTGAAATGCTTGACATTTCCTCACAATTTCTTAGATATACTTGGTGGGTAAAGTGCGTCATCTTTGTTTGAATTTATCACACATAATAAGCCATTTTCTCCCAGTTTAATGTCATCCCCTCGGTAACCAGGAGGTCGGAGGCAACAACGCAAAAACAGCAAATTTGTCAATGGAATGTGTAAAGCTTAGTATAAATTTATCTTGTCCTAATCCCTTGGCCCCTTTTCATACCATGATTTTTCATATGCATATGAGAATTTTCAGAGTATTGGTTTCTCACACATTTCACTGCCCGTGGACAGAGCTGAAATACAGGCTGAGCTGTCAACTTCCATCAAGGCAAATTAAAAAAAAAAGGTTCCATACAGTAAACTGAGTTTCACCCTCCCAACCTCCAGGCTCTTTGAAGCTGAACACTGTTCCCTCTATATTTTTTTACTTGCGTAGAACTCACCATATTCTCTGTAGAAATAAAATTTTAAAAAGTAAACCAATCGATAACTTTTTGTCCTGATGAACTGAAATGAGTTTAACTGAGGCCCAGAAGTCCTGTTTTCTAGTAACCTGGTTTAAAGAAAAAGGAAAAGGAATAGGGAAAGAGAAAGAAAAATAAAAAGAAAATTAAAAAGAGAAAAAAGGAAAAAGAAAAGAGAGGGAAGAAGGAAGAAGAGGGAGGGAGGGAAAGAATCTCAGTTTTTGCCTCTGGTCATCCATGCAAAGACTTCAGATGGCAGTAAAACTCCCAGAACAGCTCTTTTCCTGGGTGCTCCCTGCCTGCACCTAGCCATTGCTGTGACATTTCAAAGTGAAGATCCTCTGTCGCAGAGGTTGCCTAACTGTTTATTCTTAAAATAACTGAAACTTCAGGCCTGCTTCTTCTTAGAAATTGGGAAAAGGTCAGTACATTTATTAAACGGATAAATAGCTGATGTTAACTCTTAAAACAAGGTATCCCTGAAGACATTTACTGTAACCAGGAGTTACACTGAGTTTTATTAGACCAATTCTGTGTGTTAAAGGAATCCTGTGCTACTCTTGTAGTCCCAGGTTTAGTGTGCTTTTAAAAGAGGATCCCACATCAGCAGGAGTAAACAGAAGCAATTCCATGGATATTTCTCTAATTTATTTGTTGGGCAAAAATTAATCACGTGTTTGATCAAAATGGAAATAATCCAGGCATAGCAATTTTGGGTTGTTTTGTTTGTTGGATTGTTTATGAAAAGCTGAAGGTGAAGCAGACCAAAACCTGATGGACCTGATGGTAGATGGACCTTCTCTGCTACATAACCATTAGACCCCAAATGTTTTGTGTGATCAAATCTTCTTCATTGTAAGGCTTGCTGATGGGAACAGCACAGCAGGAATGATTCAGTGTCATTTCCTTAGTGATGGTGAGTGAGGTCTGAGACTTCGAAAAACTGTCCTGCTTCTATGTTCATTTTCAGTCTCTCGACGATAGGCACAGAATCTTATCATGAAAGTAGTATTTCTGCTCATGGTCCGCTCTAGAGCTAGGAGAGAAAAAAGCATACAACAGTTTAATATGAAGTAAAGCTTGGGTGAGGAATCGCAGGACTCTGCTTTGGATTCTTGCTGATGCTTCCTGTCATTCATTTCTTTGTGATACAGCTCATCCATCCATGCTTTTGGACTTCTGCACCACACATTGTTATATCCAAAGCCAATGAAAGGAAGCATTTATTTGCACAGAGTTTAGTCATCGTGGTGTTTGCTGTCAGCGGAGGTCACTGAGACAGTTTACTGGAACTGAGCAGAGATAATGACTGCCTCATGCTTTGACTACCAACATTTGTGGCTACGTAATCAAGGTGAGGGATAGCCAAATACAGCACTCCAGGGGATCAGACATTTGCCCGTGGGGATCAGAAATTGATGCATGGCATTGGGAGTACTGCACAAGTAGTCAAATACCTAAAAATATTTTCATCCTCTCCTGCAGCACAGGCACATGCCTCTGCGGGAAGGACAGTACTAGGGAAATCTGACTATTGGTCTCATCCTTTCTGGAAAATCTTGTATGATTATTAAAGATCAGCCTGCAGGTCACTGCTTTGGAGCTAGGTTAGGTTTGGGGTTTGTGTTGGTTACTCCCTTATGGAAGAAGGTCTGTAATAGCTAAAAGAAAAAAGTATACATATTTAATATAATTCCACCGGGTGCTTTAAAAATATTTTAAAAGATGAACATTGGTAATTTTGTTAAATATTTTTGAACAAAAATCTTCAGAAATCGTACATTTCACCAGCAAATGTAATACAGGTGACATTTTATGGAATAAGACTTGAATGCAGGAGAAGAAAATTTAGCTACAGCTTGAAATCAGTGGGTTAAGAAGTTCTTTTTTGGTAGCTTTTACAGTGTGATTGCTCACTGTCAATACAAACACTGGCAGCCTTGTGGAAATCTACTGTTTGGGAAAAGCGTTTAGAAACTAACACTGAATTTGACTCATGTAAGGAAATTAAGCTGGCTGGGTTGGGAAAGGCAGTTAGCAGATGGATGGGAGTTTGGGATGAGTGTGGGGCCAGGAGTACATCACTATACACTTAATTCTGTGCTATTCCTTGTATGAACTCCTAGTTGGTTCCTTTGGAGACATTAAAACAAAAAGCTTTCGAAGGGGGAAGCAAAGGAAATACAGCTAGTGGAAAGCATAGTACATCCTCCTGTTTCTCTGGGTGACTGTTTAAATCTATTTACTTATTGCTCGCCTTATTTTTCTGAAGAATTTGACACTTTTTTATTTCCACAGTTTCAAGCTGCAGTAGAATCTTTGCAATGCAGACAAAATAATCCAAAATAACCCCAAATAATACCATTGGAAACATGACAGCAGATAATTATAAGGAAAGCAAACAGTCATTGTGAAGACCAAAGTACATACATTGTTGAAAGCATACATAGTTATCATCACCTTTAGAAACAACTCCTGTGATTCCAGTGTCACTGTGAAGGACTGTCAGAGATTGAGATGGTGATAATGTTTGGGGGTTTTTTTGGCGGGGGGGAGGAGGTGAGGAAATTATCAACTTCAACTTCAGTTTGGGACTGGTTCTCGTAGAAATGCAGTATTTTTCTTTAGTTAATTAAAACATGGTCCTGTCTGGTCCTGAGCTACCTGCTCGGTTGTTTTTGTCAAACTAGCATATGAAGGTACAGATCTGTTGTGTTGGCCTTTGTACACCTGACCATGGTAAGAATTTTCTCCTTTCTTAGTAGTCTTTTTTCTCATAGAATGAGCATATTTAATCAAATTGCATTGCCTATGTGAATAAGTCTGTATGGTATTACAACAGGTAGTACACAGTTACCCATATTGCAAGCCAACATTTTATCACCTGGCAGTGGTTAATGTTCTGAGACTGTCTTTGTCATTCCAGGCCTTGTCATTTTGCATGGCAGCTGATCTTACTGTTCCTTTAAAACAATGTGGAAATCCAGTGTAACTTGATTGATTTAAACTGGGTGAATGCAGTAGGAGACTGGCAGGACACCGGCACAAAGCATTACAAGTCCAGTGATGACTTTCCAGTATTTCTTTTGCTGATGCCCAATTTTTGCAATTGTACTGAGCAGCACTGGTAATTAGTGATGGAAAAGGATGCTTAGTGCTATGCAGACCTCCGATCTCTTGTTTTCTGCATGTTCACCCTGCTGGGTTTTGATTTTTTCTCAGAGGCTTGTGGAATAAGAACATAACAGATACATCCTCGCATTGCATTGTGTGATCATTGTAACGTGGACAGCTGATGGCACTGCTATGGCAGGAGCATGGAAACATAACATGTGGAGAAGTTCTCCAGTTCTGCTCCTGCTGGCTTGGGTTGCATTTGAGTTCCTGCTGAATGATTTTGAGACACAAACTTGAATTTGAAATATTCTGATTCTATCCACTGCACTGAAGTAGCTTTGGAATATACCTGACTGATTGGCTGCCAGCAGGTCAGATGGAGAGTCACTGTGGAGAAATGGGTCCTGACCTCAGGCTACCTCTGAGCTCTTGTCAAGTGCACACAATCAAAGATAAAGTCCTTTTCAAAGCGTCAAATATGTCTTCTCCTGGTGTACAGTCGATGGAATTTTCTCTGGTAAGTTCCTCATGGCTGTGTCATTCTGTAGCTCTGTTACTCATCATGTACACAAGCAGAGTCTTAAATCTGGGGCCCTTATACTGAAATTGATTTTTCAGTAAAGATAGGAACTGTTGTATTCCACCCACATAGTAGAGAGGTTTCTGTACATAAAGTGGGAATGTGCTATCCTAGCAGTCCATTGTATTTACCATCCAGATAGGTCATCCCGTGGCCAGTGGGAAGATAGCCGCTTCCTGCTGGAAGTCTTGCAACACAGCAGGCTGAGGAGAAAGAATTACAAACAACCAACTTACTTTTTTAAAAAAATACATAGTCTATTTTTGCATTCATATAATTTTCAAAATGCCTTAGATGTTTATACCTCCCCCAGGGTAATGTCCACATCTCAGTTGCAAAGGACCAGGTGAAGTTAGCTGCATTGTAGTGCTTGCTGTAAGAAAACATGTTGGGGATAAATGCTGTGGGGAAGTATTACTGACAGATCACAAAGGAAAAGGTTCACTTCAAAACCAAAAAGGTTGTGAAATAGGTTTGTTGAAAACAAAATTTAACTGAGATTAGAATAATGTACCTTACACTGAGGAACTGAAGAATTGGGTCCACTTAGTTCATGACAAGAGAAGCTGGCAGGTGACTCAATTCCACAGGGTAAGGCGAGATGGAGAAGATGCCAAATGAAAGATACCTTTTACCTAATGAAGAAAAGTATGACAAAGCTAATGGATGAGAGCTAAAAGAATAAAAATTTGAATTAAAAATTGAGCATGCATTAATGACAGTGAAATGATTAAAAGCTGGAGCTCTCAGGGGAAATGCTGGATTTTCCATCTCTTGATTATTCCAGATTAAGACTAATTCCTTCTCTGGAACCTGCACGTTGTCAAACACCCATTGCTGCACTCAATGCAGCGGTAATTGGGTGAAATCTGTGGTCTGTGATATGTGTGAGCTCATCCTGCATGATCTAACAGACCCTTCTGGTCTTCCAGCCTCAGAGCCAGGGGATCCATTGGGTATCATTGCACAAATTGAGAGATAGAAGAACAAAGTTAGTACACAGTGTGTGTCCTGTTCTTTTATTTCCTCAATAAAAGGATGCAAGTGCAGAGTATGTACTTGTGCAGTGTTCCCTGATGGTAACTCTGGAAGTGTGTGGCACCCCAGATTTGGTGGCTTTTTACAAATGAGACCGATGACCATGCACCTGACGTGGGGCTCACTTGAGAAGCTGTGGCCTGGTCTGAGTTAGAATTGTATTGTGCGTCCTTAAACAAGGCAGGTTTTATGTTGTTCAAGACTAATTTCAGACGCTTTGTGGAACTCTTATCTTAAACCAAGAATGAAGTTGGTTCTGTAAGGATCCTAAAATGGAGCTTGGGTAATTAACTGTTAGGCCCTTGTTGCTAAGGGCTTGCCCTTGTAGTTTTTATGAATTTCTGTACTTATGAATGGCATGTATGGAGAGTCTCTGTAATCTAGCAGAAAGGGATACAGCAGTATCCAAGGGCTGGAAGATGACTCCATCAAATTTGAATATGAAGTAAAGTGTAATAACAGTGAAGATGTTTGCACAGTGAAAGGGAATACCAGTGGAGGTGGGACTGCCCTGTTTCTTCTTGTCGTTTTGGAAGGTTGGCCTTAGGCAATTGGAAGTTATATAGGGATGATGTGGTGAAATTTCCTGCCCTGAGATATAAAGTCATACAGGATTGTCAGGTGATTCCTTCAGGCCTTAAGCTCTTTGAAGCTATCCAACATTATATCTTTACTTTCCTGCCTCAGCCCCTCTTAGAAATGTCTTTTCTGCTTTATTCCATTCAGATGACTTTATAATCAAGTGGAGAGAGCCTAGGAAATCTGACCTCCCAAGCTTTGAAGTTACTAGCTGGTAATGGGTGCGAAGTGACAGTAGAGGAGAGGGAAAAGACACTAAAAAATTTGATTTCATGAACTTCAGATTTATAGATAGCAAGAAGTCAGAAGTAATTAAGTATTACTCTGCATCTATCACTAAATCCTGCAAGTGGCAGTCAACACAGAAAATATGCTGGCATTTTTGGTAAATGAAATCAAAACAGAAACTGAACTAAGATACTGAGAATAATCGACGAGATTGTGCTGTCATACAAGTTATAATAATGGTACCTTTCATTCTTCTCTGGGGTGCTGTCTTTCCCTTCTCTTCAGCATATGTGCCCCAGAACAGAGATCTGGCATCTATATAACGGCAATACTGTTTAACCCAGAACATATGATGAACTGATTCACCTGCTAATGTTGTCAGCTGGACCTCTCATAAATATTTCCTCCCCTTTAGGGACATTGCCTTCTGGAGGGGAATATAGCTAATTAGTAGATTAATAAAGGGAGAGGAGGAAAAAAAGGTCATGATCATGTCTTCTGTGTTTAATATGGCAGGTTTTCAGTGAAAATCACTGTATTTTGTATGCTGCTTTGCCCATACCATCAGATAAATCTTCATTTTGGAAAAACATCTTCCTATTTACAAAAGGAAAGAGCGGCCATGTGCAGAAAAGATGGGTTCATATCTGAGAGTGAAACAATCATGTTTTTCCTTGATGGTCTGGACTCCAGATATGCCTGCCCTTACAAGCTAGATATAGAAATACAGCTGCAAGTGTCTGTCCTGGCTTTCTGACAAAGCTGCTTTGGGCTGGTGGCTTTTTATTGCTATTTGTGGGTTTGGTTTCTCAATATCCTTTGACAGATGTAAATCAGATTATATAGGAAGCCCACAAAAAAAATTACAGTAAGACAGAGAAGAACTTTCTGTGTGTTGCTCCAAATTTTATCCTGACAGCTCGCAGGTGACTTCTTTGTGAGCCACAGCCATGAGTTTATTTCTCATTGTTTGCCTGGATGTACATGTTGTTATTTAGGTGTGACAAAGCGGGAGAATATACTGAACAGATAAATTGGGTAGCACAGAATATATCTATATGGTGCAGAAAGCATAGATGTTTCAGAAGCACAGCTTAAGGGATGAAGAGATGTCCATATCATCAAGTCATTATATTTTTATAATTTAAAAATCTTTTGCTAGGTAGTTCTTTCTGAACCAAACGCACTATCAGGTTGACAAATGAAGGAAAATGAGGAGTGAATGAGAAGACTGCACATTAAAGGGGTAAAGGTGCTGTTTGTATATGCCATGTTTTGCAATTACAGAACATTTTTCTGCGTGCTGTACACAGAGAAGGTTGGACTCCTCAAAAACACAGCAAAGTTTCTGTCATAGCTGAGCCTGCAGTTTCATTTAAGAGAATTGTCAGCAAAAATAAAATTCTGACTTAAAAATATTAGTAGCAGTAATGAAAATTCAATCATTAACTACAAGCTGACCTAACGGGCAAAAGAATCTGCTTATTAGGAATGGAAGGAAAATATATGCTCAGGGAGAGATGCCCAGGTCCTCTGAAATCAGTGGATCCTGTGTGAGAGGAGCAGACTGCCATCTTCCTTGACACTGTTATCCTATCCCCATTGTCTGCTAAAAAAAAATAAAAATAAGAAAAGGATCATAAAAATTGCATGTTTTAAGTGCATCTGAAAGACTGCTTGTACCTTATGTCAGGTTCTGCCCCCCCTCCTCTAAACACCCCCTCAAAGTCAGCATCTGATGTGTGAACCTTTTCCAGCCTTGACATGCTAGATATATCAGAGACAGTTTGATGTATTCGCAATAAAAAGGGAACTGCAGCAAGCTTGGAACCAGTGAAATTTACTGTTGTGAAAATGATGGCATTTTGATCCTGTGTAAGCCTCTACCCCCTGCCCTCATCACCCAGAACAGCAGAAAAACAGTTGCTGTATAAAGTTTATTGAGGCTTTGGAAGGCATCTGTAAGTTGTGGGTGCTGTGGTCCCAGGCAGGCAGTCTGCTTTTGTGAGAACCCTGGGGACTCAACAGTGAACTACGGTGTGCTACAATACAGGCCAGCCAGGAGCTCGGGCTGGCGTTGGCCACATATTCTTCCAGTAGTAAAAAAAGAAAATTAAGATCTTTCAGAGGAAAAGTACAGATTTTATTGTAGATTTTCCCCATATAAACATACAGTAAATTAAAAAGTATAAATATGATAAAAACCTCTCTCTTTATAGCATGCAATGGTAACCGATTCTACGTGATAACAATAGATCAGACGACTAGAGCTTCAATCTGCAAAACCCAGGACTGTACTGCGATGGTTTTCCACCCAGGTATCCACCTTTGTGAGATCCTGAATCCTGCCTCGACACTTCAGTGAGAAGATTGGTATTAATCAAAGATTAAGATTTTCCAGTAGTAAAAAGCAACAGATTTGATGCTGCTGATTAAGGCCAGATGCTGCCAGTTTTAATCCAGCTGAGTAGCACCTTAGGCCATTGGACTAGATGGAAGATAGGATGGGAATTCAGTTCAAGTTCTTAGGGATGACCCCTAATTTTGAAGCCTGCAGTCTAGAGAAAGAATAGGAAACAATTAAAGAATAATTTACTAGGGTATAAAGGTTTGACTGGTGGATAAAATTACTGTTTAATGCATACTGCCTTTTCTGTCTTGGGAAAAATGGGCAGAAAAAATTCTAGCTTTGCTTTCAAGAAATTTTAGCAGTATTGTAGCCATCACCAGTGGATTTTTTCAAATGCTTGTCCAATAGTGCTGGCCTGGATTCTGGATGTGTCTTGTGCACTGGCCATGTGAATAATTCCTTTTTAGTGTTAAATTCAACTGCAAAATCAGCAGAGCAGTTTCCCGAGAATGTATTTATTTCAACACCCATTTTGTCTTTCTTACATGTAGCTATGAAGCATTTGAACACCACAGATCAGAATATGACTGGCCTTCGGGATCGGAATGGCTTGGAATTCAGGTATTTCTCTAGTAAAGAGTTTGTCTATATGACACACACACTTTTCAGTGTGAACAGTTGATGTTAATGCTGAATAACTCCATGTTGAATCCACCCGTATCAGAAGATTTATGCCTAAAAAGGAAAAGTCTTGGCCAGAAGAGGGTGCAAAATTACCTAGCAAGCAGGGACACATTTTGTGTATTTTAAAGACAACTTTATGGCACACAAAGCATTGAGGAGAAGTAAAAGTTGCACTCTATGCTCACCAGACAGCTGTCCCCCAGCTGAGAGGAGCTTTATGGGAATCTGCTTTTTCTGGGTCGCAAAAAAACATCAAGACTGAGTGTGTTAACACCAAAAGTAGTGCTCATAATAAAAAAACGCAGCTACTCAGTACTGAAAAATCTGTCAAGAAGACACGCCGTATTGAAAAAATAAAGTCTCCTGTGTAGAGACATAGACTGTTTCTGACTGATGTACGAATTACATGGAATGCATGTCTGGGCCACTTTTGGTACACCCTAATCTTCGAAATAAATACCTGTATAAGTAGATCTCTCAAAATCCTGTGATCTTTTTTAGTAATGTTCTTATATCTCTGAAGTGGCAGCATGCTAATTCTCTTCACACTGACAATATGCCTGACGCTCCGATGTGGCCCTATAGCAGAATAACAACTATTTAGAAAAAAACAAAACCCCAAAAAAGGCTATTTTAAAGCAAAATGTTACTCAACAGTAAGATAATATTCAGCATAAGTCAGAATGGAAGGCTGCTCCTCAAAGGATGAGCTTTGAGGAGAACTCTAGGAATGTCTCCATCATGTCAGAACACCTATGTATTTGGAAAAGCATCAAATATTGGTTAGCTTTATTACTGATTACTTCATTTTCCCAGATTTCCCAAGAAATGTTCTTAATTTTTTTGCTGCATCATTCACAATAAATTGGTTGCTCACTGAACGAAAGTGACAACAATGCTTTGATTTGTGACTCTTCTAAGAGGACATTGTTTGGAGTTTGACATGAAGAATTTGAAAGTCACCCTGTTTTGGTGGGATACCGCAGTCTTCCCTTCATGTAAGGGAGTATTTCAGAGAGAATTACTTAGGAGAATTAAGCTAGGGAGAAAAAAAGGACACACCTTTGAGATACTCTTTTCTTTGCAAGTTCTCACCTTAAGGCCAATAGTGTGTTTGATGGGATACACTGTCTCATTGCAGGGAAAATGAACCTATTATAACATCCATTACTGCATTTCCCCATCTCGCCCCTGCTCTTTGAGTTTTCCTGTAGTATAAAAAACCAACAGTGACAATCTCAAAGTTGCGTTACAGCAGTGATACAAAGACAAGTAGATATTGATAAGGCTGTGAGTGGGATGTTTTTCGTACAGTACAAAAAAGATCCTAGGTGGCTACAGCTGAAGCAGGAGAAGTCAGCCCAAGCCTTAGCTATGCATACCGCAGTCTGGAGGTAAATAAAATCCTTTTGTTCAGTAAGAGGCGTTCCAGGAATTGTGGGACTACAGAAAACAGTAGCAATGAGTTGTGAATTCAGGTAAGGTAAGTGCAGGTGTTTGTGTATTTCACTGTCTTTCATACAGCACACTCTGGGTGGCTTGTATTAAGGTAATCAAAGATCTTTCCTGATTTACAGGCAAAAAATGTAATACGGCAAGTTCAGTGGTTTTAATCTAGCAGGTAGAAGGTTAAACGCAGCTCTGTACCCAAATAGAGAAGAAATATTTGCAAAATAAATGTAGTAAGGAAAGCACACTGGAATTTTTAATCCTTCCTGGTACCTTTTTTTCTTGTCTTCTCCTGTAGTGGAAGACTGCTGATGAGGTTGCCTGTGCTTTTGCTCTCATGAGACCCTGGGCAAAAAATTAGGTCATTTAAAGTATATCTACCTCCATTCAACAGTGACTATCACAAAAATATTCTGATTGTCCTGAAGTGTTCTAGCAGCCTTGTTGTTTTCCTGGCAAACTCAAAATTACAGAGTTTCCTAAGTTACAGGAGTTGCCAATCAGATGGAGACCATTAACCATTAAGGAGATAATTAACTGGGGAATTCACAAAGCAATATGGCCAGTAGCTTGAATCAGAAAACTTCTCTCTGGTACTCACTCATATACAATGTTCATTTAGCAACCCCTGCAAAATGTCATGCTTAATAGGTGGTGAAGTTTGTTTCCTTTTGCTTTTGTTACTGAGATACAAAATGCTTATCATTCCAAGGTCCTTCCCAGTACTTTTCTAACACTTTCTCATCATTTATTCCTCACTTATGTAATATACTGTTATATATCACTGTTCCAAAAATCTCAGAACCCATTATAAGATCCTACTTATTACTGAACTAATTTATTCATAAACTGTTTTGCTTACAAGGCTGTGTATGTGTTGGTAGCTCCCCGAGCAGCTTCCAATTAATGCTGAAACTCTTGTACACAACATCCTCATATTTCTTCTGAGTTTAAAACTGGATCCCAGCTATATATATATTACCCTGTTTATGGTAGGAGCAGATGCTTGGAATCTGTTACTGCCTGTCATAGTCCTTTGCTTATCTGGTTAAGCCCAAAGTTTGGGCTTGCAATTGACAGAAGATTTTATAACAATTTCTTTCTTCTCCATGTTTCTTATACTAAAAAAAAAAAAAAGTTACTTTGGCTGTATATGAAAAACAGCAAAAGATGGCAAGCAGCATGAGTTATGGCTAACAAGTTGCAAATTAAATACTAAAGGGATAAGCACCAATGGAAAAAAGCCTAAGAATATCAAATTTTACTATGCCTCTAGGGATGGGCCAATTTTGCTCTTCCATATAAAACTATATATAAAACTCTACTTTTAAGACATCATTGTTATATTTCCTTTTTAAGGAGATGGCTTTAATAAATGAAGATTGTTGGGGGTTTTCGTTTTTAGGGTTTTTTTTCCTTAGCACAACTGTCTGCACACAAAAGAAGCCCAGGAGCATGGGAAGCAATTTGCTCGCTGATCTGCCACACAGCGTAATTTTTAAAACTTTCAGAGTATTCTTGAACCCATTTGACTTACAGAGGTGCATTTCATACAGTTCAAAGAAACCTATACCTGGCTTGTAACATCTGAAAATCATGTTGCAGAAAATGTATGCAGACCTACTAAGGCTGCTGTTAAGTTTATAGCATGTCTCTTACCCATGATTTCGCTCTTGATTTTATTCTATGTAGAATTATACTGTAGGGAGATACAATTGAGCATATGATAAAGAAAACAAGTAATCCTTATTATCCAGTTTCCCAAATGCTTCTTCATATCATGGATTTGTATGGATTGCAAATTTTGATATTAGAACTGTACAATGTAGAATATTTTGAAGAATCTGCCACATGGTTTTGCCTGCAAATAATTTAATATTCAGTTTATGCAAAAGTGCTAGTTAAGATGGGCTACCTTAGAGTCTTCATTGGCATTGTACTTAACTCGGAGAAGGATTTGTCTGTTAGGATTGCAGACCAAAGCAACTACTCTGATTGTTCTTATCTTCAAACGCACATGGGTTTTAAAATGCTTGGTTTGCGCACTAGTTGCTGACCCATTGCTTTTGGAGAAAGGAGTCCTGCCATGTTTATCAGGTGTTGGGTTAAGCCAATAGTAAGGCCCTGAATGCCAAATCACAATTCAAAATTCATAGCAAGAATCTCCTGGGACTCACTTTTTTTCATTGACAGGCTGTTCTCCATGTTCCTCGTGTACTTCTGATGGGAAGGACTTAGTGAAGCTTTCTGCTGGGGATTAAGAGGTTTTTACCACCTCTTTTTGTATTTTCCTTCTCTACTTCATTTTCTTCTTATTGATGGCTCTTTGTTCAGTTGACTGTACTAAGCAGACAGCTAATGCACATGAAACAGGTCCTTGGTAACGAAAGCCTGCAGAAAAGAGAAGCCATCCTTGTGTTTAGGCCTGTGATGGTCCTTTTGACCCATTAGGACTAGCTGGTTCCTTTGTGCATCAAGCTTTTTCTGTGTAGAATGGTCTTCAGAGGCAAACACACATCCCAACAGCTGCCCTGTTTCTCATACTAAGTCCTGCAATGACAGAGATTCAGTTCCCCAAATCAACTCCTGCTTCACGTCTGTGAGGGCAGAGCTGGTTGGCTACAGCAGGTTGAGTCCCATCCCTTGCTGTGCTGATGTTGGGTGGGTTTGGTGTGTGGAAACCACTGTTGATGCATACCACTGCAGACCTTTGCAGGAATGTAGATGTATCTGTAAATGGGGAATGAAAAATAGATCCTGACGGTTTCCTGGCAGTGCATTCCAGGGGGTATTTGCTTTACAAAAATAGATAAACATCAAAACACACACGTATATGATATACCTCTGCTTTGTATTCTAGCCTGGTTTTCTTAGCATCCTTCTGTGTATCTTTAGCAGAGAAATCTACTACTGTCCTGTGACATTTCCTCAGAACATTCAAATCTTGCCTATATTTAACTTGTATTTTATTATATATTATATTACTAACTTAAATGTGTATTTTTCTGTGCAAAACACTGAGGCATGTGCAGCTTAAAAAGCCTTGCTTGTTCTTGTATTTCTGCAATTGCTTTCCATACTAAACACAAAATGCATTACAAAATGTAACAGAATGTGAATGAAAAATACAAAAGAAAAATGCAGTGCTGTCTTTAAACCTCCCACACTGCGATTGAGTACAATTCCAACAAGCCACAGGTGTGCACCATGTGCATAGGTGAAAATGTGATTATGAGAGGTCTGATGACAGTTTGGGGTCCACAAGGCATTCATCTCAATATAAACATCTGTTATGTATTCAAGGCAAAACTGTGTGGAATATAGAGCTATAATTGAGGTTTTAAATGCAGAGATATCAGGAAACTCCAGGTTATTGCCCCAACAGGAACCCAAATTTGATCACATTATAAAAGATAGTATTTTTTATTAGTGTACATGATGTTAGGCTTCCTGCCTTATTATACTGAGGTGGAATGGCTTCGGCTCAACAGAGTGTAGGGACTACTGACTTGGAGTGATGCACTTATTTCTCCATTATGGGATTGATGCACTCTTCTGGCAGAGGGGCTCTGATGAGCTGGGCTGTTGTTAGCTGTCAGTATACATTGTGGAAATCCTGTGGTTTGATTGGCTGCTCCCTATCATAAACCAGCAATGAATGCGATGTCCTCAACTTCTGTATTCCTCTGCTGACAGCTGAAGTTGCCAAATCCTTTGCATTATATATAAAAGACCCTGTTATCAGATGCTCATAATTTGGCCAAACTTTAGCCATGCAGGATTAGATTTCCTGTGCCTTGTGTCTGCCTTTAGGCAAATGTCCTTTTTAATTTCTTCTGAAACCATTTCTGAGAAAGAAATAAGGGAAAACTATATTAACCACACAAGGTCTCTTCACAGTTCCCTCTTCATGTCTTGCTGCATTTCCAGAAGTACAGACTCAAAGGCAAAAAAATGTCAGCCTAAACTGCTGGTTACTGAAAACCTGGACCCGAAGCAGTTCAGCAGCCTGGGACAGAGAGGGTGTATTGAATCTTCTTCTACTCAGCATTTTCATTCTTCTAACCCCAGATCAGCCATGTGCAAACAGGACTGAGGACTCACTCCTGCACCAGATCAAATGGCTTTTCACATTGTTGTTCTTCCTGAGGTACCAGCACTACACATATAGTGTTGTGGGGTTTTTTAAATGAATATTATAAGGGCAATCTTCTTAGCACCAAGGTGTCTCAGACTAGAGGTTCACTGTCCCCTGTCAGATGCAGTAGCTCAATAGAATTCGTATTCAGAAATCAGGAAAACACCAGTATGTTACTTTGGAAGCCAGAAGTTTCTTCATGCTCAGTAGCTGAGCTTTGGACCACTGGTTTGGTCCATCCTAATTTAGACCTCTACTTTAACGCAAATATATGCTAAAAATAAGGATTATAAAAGTATCATCCTTTGTGCAGATCACAAAAGTATTTCCTTCCTCCTTAGGCCATTTGTCCACAGAAGGGTGGGGTTCTTGTTAGGCTGGCCAGGGAATATGAGCAGATGCTAGCTTTGGTGGAAGAACATCACCAGCAAGAACAGGGCTGCAGTCCACATCCTTACCGGTGCCGCCACAGTGCCAGGGCGGCTGCACTGACCTGCACTGGCTGAGGCTCCAGCCTGGCGCTTTTTAACTTTGAAAACAACAGCAAACCTGCACATCAAAGTTAGGTGCAAAATTTTCATAACCTTTTCCTTTAATGAAAAATAGTAGTGATGTTTTTAACCAGGCCTTTGCCAGGAGAAGTGCAGCCAATTTTAAACCCTTCAGCCTTCCTTCACAGGAACAGATTTGCCTGCCACACACCCATCGGTGTGTCCTTGTGAGCTGGGGAGAAATGAAAACAGAATTTGACTCTATGTAAGGAAATCTATTTTTTTCTCCAGAAAAAACCCTGTCAGGTTACAAATGTAAACTCTTTCTACTTAATTTTCCTTTCATTTTATTTCTTTCCTGTTCTTTTTTCTCCCCCCACTTTTTTTTCCCCTCTCTTAAGCAGAATGAAAAGAGTTCTTTAACCAAACAAATGTCAATACGTAAGTGGTAGGGATTTTTTTAAAAGTATGTTTTTCAGTTCATCTAACAAAGACATATCTGTCTGCTCGAATGATTCCTTACTGAATATGAATGAGAAGCCCTTTAATGAGGTACGGTAATTAAGCTCTGGCAAGCCCCCCTAGCCCCCTGTCAGCAGCTTCCCAGGCAAACAGCCATTGAATCTGGTGATTGACAAACCAGACGCTGGACATGTACTGTAGCTGATGGGGAACAATGGGCTGGGAGGCCACGCTATCTGACGTACGTGGCTGTTCCAGCCCCGTCAAAGGGCCGGGCTCCTGATGTGTCCATCTTGCTGTCCTCGTGGGCTTGAGCTGCACGTTTACCTGCCAGAGCCTCTGGGCTCCTCTCAAGGTGCCAATCCTCGGGAAGCACGGGCTGGATCTGCACCTTGCCCACCCCGCACGTGGCTGCGCAGGGCAGCTTCGCTCCTCCAGCACTCGTGTGTTGCAGTGCTCAGCTCATAAATCTTTTTAATTGTTAAAAGTCTTTAACTATAGAATAGGATTCATTATCCATTGTGTTTGCCAAAATGCTATTTAATAAGTTGCTTGTTTTATTAACCCTGACAGAAAAGAAAACAGGGTTCTTTATCTCCAGCTGTTGGAGACAGATACAGGATTTGTCTGAGCAGTTTTGCTTAACACATTGCAAAATGAGTGTGTTTAACAGGTTTGGGGGGACTGGCCTAGGGTCGGATCACACAACTTTCCCTTCTGTCCCATGTCCTGGATAAACAGCACCCATGTCAGCAGCCTGCATGTCCCAGAGATCACGTGGGAAGGATTGGTAAAGTGAAAAACACCCCCAGAACCAACCACAACAAAAAAACCTAGAAGCCCTGGTTTCTCCCACCCTGTCACTTTTGCTGCATGATTGCTCGGCAGCCTAAATGAGAAGGATGCATCTTTGTTTTAATTGATTGTAGCTATATGGATTGGCATTATGAGGAACGGCTTGATCTCCAGGCCAAGAGGTTAATTTCCTTCTTGCCTGTCGTCAGTTCTCTACCACGTGCACGTGGGTTACCCTCGTGGTGGGTTTGAACAGGTAGTGATGGTGTGGCTGTGGGCTTTGGAGAACAAACTGGGAGATTACTTGAAATGTATGATGCCAACTTGCATTTTGAAAGCATATACAGGGAGGATTAATGTACTTTTCAGGGAAGAGATGGAAGAGAATGAATAATATAAACATTTCCTATCTCCTAAATAACACCGAAAATATGTGCAAATATGTATATATGCAAACATTATCTGAATAAGCTGCTGGTGTCATTTGTCAAAATTGGCAATCTCCTGTTATTAAAATTGAAAGCTCACCACTCTTCCTTCCTTCCTGGACTTTTTTTCTTCAAAAAGCAGAGATAAATCCCAGTAGTACAATTAAAACAGTAGCTAAATATTACTTTGTTGGGCTTAACGATAGATTACAATGTGTGCATAATGACCCAGTTCTAGTAATATCATCTGATTTAGTAAGGAAATCAGAGTCTGCCATATGTTCACCAATAAGGTCTTAGAAATTCTTCTTCTTGTTCTTGATGTCTCAGCCAACAGCAAGGATGCTGTTTTTCCTGAAATCATCTTGGTTTTGAGCACCAAGCACATTAAAGTCATAGGCATGTGGCTCATTTTATCACACCACCTCTAGGAATGAGCAGGGGGTGAATTAACAACCTGCCACCTGCCTGCCCCGACTACCTTTGTGCATGGAAGCGTTCCAGTTGCAGGCTGGGCTGAAAACTGATTTCCTGCTAACAGCCCCAAAAGGTGTACACTGTGGCTTGGGGATATTTTAAAGGATGAAAATTAATCTTGGCATTTCCCTGAATATATTAGCACCCAATTGGCAAGATGGTTTAGCTCTTATGACAAACCAGAGAGCAACATCAAAACCCAGACCAAGAAAAAATCAAAACAGGGAGCAAAGCAAGACTCTGCGGTGCCATTTGGCTATGTGTTTGCTGCATTTGTTAGGTATTTGCTATTGGTGGGCTCAAGAACTATGGTGCATTACCAAGCAATGTATCTGTACTGGTTATGGGCCCAATCCAGGCAGCGACTGAACGCTTGCTGTGCTCCTATGGCTGCCATGGATCGTAATGGAAGCTTGTTTATAGAAACTTTTATTCCCCTAGCCTTCCTGAAGTTTGTCAGACCCATGTGCATATTAGGATGTCTTTTCCTTTGGCAGGCAGGCTGAACTTTTTAGCTGTCACTTAGTAAGTGTCTGTTCTGCCCACTCGTGACTCCCATTTTGAGACAGCAGGAACTGTGGGACTCCAGTCTAGCAACAAAGTGATCACATTGAAAAATGAACTATTGGTGATGGCTCTTTCTGACAGCTGGTGGTGATGACCTAAAAATTGAACCAGTAACTTCACTATTCCATCAATGTTCTGGCAAGTAGGACAGAACTCTGTCCTTCTGTTTCATATGGTTTGGTGTCCTTTTTAAAAAAATTAATTCAAGAGTTTAATTTTGCATACTTCAATAACTATGTTATCATTCTCTTTTCCAATGACTGTCTTGATCTCATATTTCTTAGATTCACAGAGCCAAAAATCCCTTTTGGCAAAACCTAGTATAACCCCTTTGGTATTAGTGGAGTTGCAGTAACTTACTCCGTCACTGAGTGTGCCCCTGGTACTTGCATATGTGTATGTGTACACCTCTTTGTATGCGTGCAGCATCATAGCAATTTAGAGATACGAACTTTTATCTAAAATGTTTAAGCTAGTATTTTTTTTAAAGGTAGCAAAGTTGTTTAACAGTACTGATGACTTGCTTAACTTGCTTCTAGATGTAGAAATCTACCCTGAAAGAGGGTAAGAAGTTCTTTATGATGAGAATGGTGAGACACTGGAAAAGGTTGCCCAGAGAAGTTGTGGATGCCCCACCCCTGGAGTTGTTCAAAGTGAGATTGGACGGGGCTTTGAGCAACCTGATCAAATGAAAGATATCCCTGCCATGGTGGGGAGGGTGGACTAGATGATGATTAAAAATTTCCTCCCAACCCAAACCATCCTGTGATTCGTTGTGTGATGCTGTGTGACGTAAGGTACAGACAGGCACCAAATACTGTGTAGTAATAAATTTTGTGTTTTACCAAAGTATTGTCGTTATTTAAGGACTAGAGGAAAGGAGAGCTGGAGGTACTAAGAGCACAGTGAAAGTCTCTTTCATCTGTACTTTTACTTTCTTTCCAGTTTGACATTGCAGCACTCATTCCAGAGCTAACAGCAAGCAGAGAGAGTACTCACAGGTTATACTCCCTTCATCAGTAAGGAAATGGATGGAGTAAGTACTGATGGAGTACTCACTCCATCAAGATAGTTGTTTGGAATGCTTAGCTAATTTTTCACAGATCTCTCTAGCACATCGTGGACAGTTAAAGATTCTGGTTAGGTTGAAGTAGAATTAGCTGCTTTTGGAGTCCCAAAGCTTTTCATGTCAGTGTCTGCTGGATGCAGTAGCATAAGACTGGGTGACAGTCAGCACAGATTTCCTCTTTGCACACCCTGCTTCTTGGACTTCTTCCTGAGCATCCATCATTGTTAACCAATGGAGACAGGATATTTCAGCCTGAGAATACAGTTATTGTCATTGTATGGTCCTTGAATTCCACATCAGTCCAAATACATCCATTTAGTGTGATAAAAGCAAGACATTTCTCTTGAAAACTCCTGAAAAGCAATCATTTCAAGATGTACTCTTAATGTGTTTTTTTTAATTCCATGAACCTCTTAAACAAAAATATATTATTGGTATTAACAAATGCAAGCTGATTAATTTCCATATGCTTTGTGTTAAGAAGGGAAGACAACACTGAACTCTGAGAATGTTGACACAGTACATGGGGATGTGTTTTTTTTTTTAATAAAAGAGGAGACTGTTAATCTGTTAATCATAAAATAGGGCTTTTAAAATATTTTCTTGTCAGTTATAGGAAGGAAGTTAAAAACATGCCTACAAATCTCCACTCTTCAATAAGCTGGACCTTCTTTTCCTGCCAGACTGTTTTGGGTTTTTTTACTGTCTTTACAGCTCCACACACCTATCCCAGTTGTCCAATACATTCATGTTTTGCTGTGCTCTTCCTTGTCATGTCTCTGCAGTTGCCATCCAGATGCCAGGATCTCTTCCTGTTGGTTATCATTCTCTCTCCTTTCCAGTTGCTAGGTTTATTTTAAAGGCCAATGAGACATTAGTTAAACTTCAAGGGCTTTATTGTTAGGTTATATGTTTGTATCTTCAAATCCATGGTCAGTTATCAGGACTTCATCGTGTAGGCATGATAATGAAAAGACAGTCCCTTGTCTGAAGAGGTTGCCTAATAAACCATATAGTGAGGACAGGAAGAGCAAAGGAACAGGGAAATCACTATGATTTGCATTATTGTCTGGTTTTTGTAACAGGAGGCGTTTGACTGAAGAGCCCGGTGCGTGTGAGCATGTCCTCCCTTACAAGCGACAGCAGTGCCTACCACACACGTCTTCCTGCCTAGAGCCCTGGGCCAAGCCTCCGAGCAGTAAGTGGTGCAGAGGCGTTGCCACAGAGCTGTGTCTGAGCTTGAGCACTGCAGAGTGAAATAAACTCGAAGCTACTGACATAAAATTTAGATCCAATTTTTCAGTTCTGGAAGTTGCTTAATTTGTATAGCCTAATAAAACTGGTAGTAGGCTTTCTCCTTGCCCTCAGGGTAAATGTTGTGACTGCAGTGTAGTGTAAAGATAGCCACACTAGTTTAAAACTGGCTAGACAAGACATTGCTAGCAGCCTAATGAGGAATCAGCATGGGCCAATGCATTGAGTGTTTGCCTTGCTTCTAAGATGGCTTTTGCAGACCACGCAGATGTGGCACAGCTGGGCTGCTGTTGGCATCCTGATTACTTTAATGCTGGAAGGTGGCTATGGCAGGTGCAGGGCCAGATAGCTCAGAAGGAAGTGCTGGCTCTGGAGATATTCAGAACAGAGACAGAGGACACCTGCCAGGAGCCACTGAGGAACCTGCTGCCTCTGACTCTCCTCTGCAGCACTGGTACAAGGATGCTCCTCGTGGAGAAAGGCTGAAAGGCAACGGGCTGGCTCTGCACCTCCAGCAGTGGTGGGCTTCTCAATACCACTCATCCACTAGACCTATCCCCACCTCAACCACATGCTGTCCTTTGCTTCTGTCAGCACTCTGGCCATGCAACAGCCTGGAATATATTTTCCCCCTGTCCCTCTGAGAGTGGCCCATAGCTGAAGAACTGCTACAGACTATTTTCCTCTGCGGTTCTTACCAAGAAGCATCTGGTTTTCCCAGTTGCCAAGCTAGTTTCTTCAGAACTTACATTTCTCCGTGACTGGAGCACACCCATACCATGTCACTGCACTGTGTGCATATCAACTATCCCTAGCTAGAACTGGTGGGGAATTTCTGAGCACTTCAAGAAACAGTTATCTGTGATAGCCCAGATAATCAGACTTCTCTTTCAGTTTCTTAGTTCATTAATTGTCTATGTTGAAATGCTTCAAAAAGGCTTTTCTGCTCTCGTCCTTCACTCAGGTTGCTTTCTTAGAGGTAGATGATTATAGAAATAATAATAAAAAGTTGGTAATTGCTTTTTTATTTTATAGGGACAGCTCTGATTTTATTTTCCTCTGGCAGTGAAGTATTATTAAAAGTTATTCAATTTGATTTCTTTTCTCGCACTTTGAAAAATTTAATGAAAATGCTCAGCTGCGTGGTTTGTTTTCTGCTGAAACAAACCTCTCGCCAGACTCAGGAAGGGAAACTTGGGAGGTGGATGTACTTTTTAAATTTGTTCACTGCTGAACCACAGTTTTTGTTGGATTTTGGAGTTGACTGGTGTCAGAGTGTAGGTTCTCATTTTAAAACCTTGAAATCCTCCGCACAGACAGCTGTTTTAGCTAATGTAAATTGATAGACAAATGTGAATTCCTCATGGGAGGCTTGGCAGAGCCTTGACAGAAGTAACCGGATAATCAGATTGCAGATACACTGCATGTAGAGAGCACTCTGAGCACAAGGGTCTCTTTGGACCAAGCTGCCCCGAGGTACGTGTTCTGACATCTTCAAGGGGAGGTGCACAGTCTCTGCTTTTTGCTGAAGCAGAGCGTTACAGTACGGGTGATGGAAAGTGTTGTAGAAAAGACTGAGAGTATCTGTGGCAGAGGATTTGGTAGAAATGTTGTGTAAAAAGTGTACCCAACTTTCTTAGAAAGTAATTCAGAAGTTAATAGATTTCATGTCCATCTGTCCTGAGTTTGTTTCACAAATGCAGTATTCAGCTCTATGGGAGTTGCTTTTCTCTCTCCTTCTCCCTCTCCTCTCCCTCTCCCTCTTTCTCTTCCTCTTCTTCTCCTTCTCCCTCTCCCTCTCTTTTTTATTTCTAAGTCAGTAAACTATGATGTATGTGTCTCTCCCTGAATAACGTTATTATATGATGCTGCTGGAGCCCTGAATAGCTTGGCTGTGGACTGCTGAACCCTTTGAATGTAATTGTTTTAACACCATGAAATGAAGTAATGCATAAAATTGATAATAAACGGATATCTCTCTGCCTCTGCATGCAAATGAGCACTTAGCACCAGGGCACAGATGCCACCATTGTTTCCCCCCTGAAAATGACAAAGTAAGTGAAAATATCTACCAAGAGCTTAGAAAGTACGGTAGCTGCATTTTCATTATATTTTAGAATTTCACAGAGTTGGGAAAGCAAATGCTCTTGCCAACACTCAGAAAGGGGCTGGATAATGCCTGCCTGTAGTACACTGGAACATACAGCGAAGCAAGGGTTTGTTGATTTTTTTTGAAGATAAAGAATATAGTTATTAGTGATTCTCTTCCACTTCTGTGTTTTCAGTTTTACAATCTCATTTTTTTTTTTGAAACAAAGACTATTTTTTTATCTCAGTGTCTTACTTCCTTTTCCATCTCCTCTATAAAGTACAGCTAGAATCAATGTGTAATACCCGTTAATCTGCAGTGCATATTAAACAGGCACATTTGGAATACCTTGGGTCTGGCTGCAGCTTTGGGTTTAGCCTTTGGTTGTTTTCTAATTTATATTTTTAGTTTTTAATTATATCTAGGAACTGAAATTATTACTTTGTTTTAGAAATGTTGTTCAGGCTTGGCTTGTTTCTTCTTCTGTTTTAACGAAACAGTAGAAATCCATAAAAGAGGGGTATTATTTTATGGATTAATCCTTCCATTTTCAAACATCAGCTGTATTGCTGTTCATTTCACAAAGAGAGCTCACTTAGAGAAAGAAGGTCTAAATTAGCTTGTCACATTTTTTCCCTTTGGTCCTAGGTTAACAGTTTGAAGTTCCTTATTATGTGACTCAAACATGTTCACAAAGTCTTAAATAGCAATAGATCATATTCATATTTGAAATCATCATGGTTTTCAGAGTTTCCTAAGAGAGCAAAATCAACTTTGCACTCATCTTCTAGCTTTATGATAAAAATTAGCACTTGAACTCTCCTTTTACTTTCTCTTTTGGCACATTAGGGGTTTTTGTCTGGTCATAATCTGACCTGACTCTCACTCATAGTCTTGCCATGACCAGACCTCACGCCAGAGAAGTGGCAGCAGAATGTAGTCATGGCTGAGGCACAGAGGGGCCACTCTTGCCCACAGCAGCCTGCCTTTTTGTCAGGTGGAGTAGTGTGATGCAGTACCCGAAACTCTCATTAGTTTGTGCTTTTGTCTTATGATAAGACAACCTGGACAGCTTCTCAGTGACCAAGGAGTCTGTCCAAACACTAGTTAAATCAGCAGGCTGTTCCTCTGCTTTCTCAGTCCCACAGCTGTGGGTTTGTGATGAGAATCCCTTCACATTGTTGTAATCACCCTCTGCTTTAACCTAGAAACAGTATCACCAGTTCTGATATAATGAGAACAGAGTTATTTCAAACTCAAATCACAACTGAAGAGTTACTGAGCTAAAAAATAGACTTTCTTTGTCTGTGTGTTTCCCAAATGTACACACCTTCTCCCCCTTGTTTGCACAGTGACACCAAATTGTAGCCTGAATTAAAGCTGCTGCAATATTTAGCAATGTAGAAGGACAGAAATACTGCACATCTAACCAAGTTCAGTTTTACAGCTTTTCATGGAGTATTTGCCTAGCAGTCAATTATTTGAGCTTTGCTTCGTTATGAACTCCAGAGTAAGATAGATTCCTTGGTTTACCTTCTCACTGGCATCTTCCTTAGAGATTATATTTGAGAAACAAATACTGCTGGCAGCCCATGGACTGGTATGCCCCCAGTGATAACAGTGCTTCCTTTGCCTGACTTGGGTGTATGCTTATAGCTCTTTGGGTTCTCTTCTACTTTGCACGCACACAATACCAAGCGTGCAGAGCTTCCACCTCAGTGAGACTAGAAATTAAGATTTCCTCCTCAGCCATTATAAATTGTAAAAGTAGCTCAGTTTTAAGGAATTGCAGTTTCTTTCAGTGTGGCTTTGAAAGAATCTTGGATTCAGATGGGTTGAGGTGGCTGGATGTATTCTCAGGCATACAAATCCTATGCTTGGCGCTGTAAGTCTGTAGGTTGAAGTGTTCAAAAGCAGAGGTGTGTTATGAGCTCTGCTGCAGTGACTGCTATACTGCAAAAGAAAGTGGAAGGCTGAAAAATGAAGTCATTCTTGATCCACTATGCTTACTTGACTTAGAAGCCTGATGAAACCTATCACAGAATCACCCATGCATACTCCTCAACATCAAAAGACAGACAAAAAGTAGTAGAGAACAAGAATAACTCAAACCAGGTTATGTTCTGCAGATCTGTCTGCAGAATGAGAATAACAGGAATACAGATAGTAACTCTTTGTCTTCTTTTGCCTTTTGTCTCTCTTACGTGTTTAAGCCTTCATAAACTCACTGTGTGCCAGCACCTCCCCTCTATAGATTTTTAGAAGCTGTAGAGATACTTGTAAAACTTAGACATTCTTGGGCAAACAGTAGGGAGGATATTCAAAAGCAACTTAAAGGAGTTGTCCGAACCCTCCTGAGGATAGTTTTAGCCTGTATTACTTTACATTTGTGTTACTTCAGAGTATTTTTCAGGAGCTTAAAATGTAGGTATTGCCGGTGGTGTGTCCTTTCTGCCTCTGCAGGAAGTCTCTCAGAGCAGCTACTTTCTCTGAAGATTTATCAGTAAACCTGTTACTAGAATCAGGGTTCCTTACTTGTCTAGACTCTTAATTTTAATCACCATAATAAGTAATATTGTTTAAAATAAATAATTCTGCTTTCCCCTCCTATTTGTTTTATGCAACATCAAATTGTTTCAGGGTATCACCTGTATGTGCTTAAACATACTTTAAACTGCTGTGACTTTTGAATTTTGTGATTAAATGTAATTGAGATTGATTACCTGCTGCCAATCTCACCTGACTTCTAGGACTCTCATAGAAATGAAAGCTTTCATCTCAACAAGAATTACCAGTTAAAATAATTTGTAATAAGCAACACTTTCCCCTTATGCATATTCAGTAATTCTAAGGAAGAACATTTTATTGAATGCTCTTGATGTATAACTGTAATGGAAAAAAAGAAGGCAATGCCTACAAAATTTTCAGCTTGAGGAGATGGATTCACTCCACTGTATGTTGTTTAATATAAAACTCATTCCATCAGTGTAATAACAAAAACGTTCTCTTCCAGTGAGAACCATTTTCTTGTTGACCTCAAGAAGAATGCTCATTGAAAATAAATGTCAAAGCAAGATTACTTATGTGTTTATAGCCAATTACTTCATTTTCTCATAAAATCATATGTACAGTTTTAAACCACCTATGTCATTGGTGACATGTACAACCACAATTCTAGTGACATATGGCAGACTTTCCCTCTTCCCCCCTCCTCTTGGCCCTATACAAAAAGTCTTGATTAATTCCTACTGCTATGAGGGGAAAAATGAGGGGGTGATCATTGCACCTGGGGTGAGTGTTCACAGCTATACTTCAAAGACTGTTTCATCTTTAGGGAAGACAGAGTTTAGCCCAGTTTCCCTAAGCCCACTTCATAGACATTGAAAACGTAGAGAAGTTCACCTTTCATTATTTAAAAAAAGAATGACTTTAATCCCTTCGACAGGGTTCTTATGAATAGATGTGGGATCAAAATTTTAAAAATCATCTCCTTATACATACAGGTACTATAGCAGTACTGGAAAATAAACCTGCTATTTAGCTGATGCCTCCAGCCTCTATTCTGCTAAACAGCCAGAGGGACCTGTGCTCTGTCATGATTGCTGAGCCTGTAGTAGTTGAATGGGACATGGAGCCCTTTGGAAATCTAACTCTGGACTTCTGCACGCAGATCCTGAATATCTGTGTCATGGGCTTATACCACTGACTGGAACAAGCAAGGTTGTTCTCATCATGTTCAGTCTTGCTCTACACTGAAGTCACTGTTTCTTGGATCAAAGAGATGCCTCTCAAATGACCAGAGTTCCTGAGTTAGTGCTTTGGCTCGTGTATCAAGACTTGGAGTTGAAGGTCCATAATTTTCACTGTGGTTTAGAAAAGAAGGGATAGTGTCCAAGTAGTTAACTTTGGCTTTTTTTCCTACTCTCCATTTCTTTTTCCTAGGTCCACCGAGGTGCACCCCCTGTACAAATGGTGCACTGGTATTTCAAACTAATGTAGGCCTTGCTGGTCACATCTCCAAACTCTGCCCCAGATACACAGTGTGGTTGAAGAGCTAAGGTAAGACCTTCTTTTTCTGATAAAACCATCTTAAAACTTTGGCTCTGAGCATTTGGTGTACTTCCAAACAAAGGAGGTACTCAGAACAGATAAATGTTGCAGATTTTGCCTTCAAAATTAATTGAACTCTGTACAGACTTTTCAGGATGTGTGACTCTGTCATGGGACAAAGGACAGAAGAGAAGGGGAGGGTGTAGTGATCTTAGATGATTCTTTCCCTCCTCCTCCCTCAGGTGGTACAGTGGCGTTAAAAGAGGCTGTACGTTTTGCTGTAAGCACTAAGTACATGGAGATGTGATGAGCATCACTAAAAAGGTATAAAAATAGTGTAGACATGGTGGTATGTAAGAGAAATACAAAGTGAAAGAAGAAGAAAAGTTGTTACCATACAACAGGGAGGTGGAAAGTTGTTACCATACAACACTGGTGGAAAGTGCCAGCCCTAATTTAGACAATTCTGATTTTCTGTGCCAGGGGACACTTGAAGAAATCTAACACAGTTCAGCTTCTGAAGGATATTTCAAATTATAGACACCAAGTTGTCCTGACTGCTAATTTTTGTTAGTTTACTGTGCTTTGTCTTTGAAATCTTGCCTTGTTTCGCTCTGTGGAACTCTGTTTCTTCTGGAAAATTGAGGATATTTGAAATGTGTACGCAGTGCCCAAGGGTTACCATTATGCAATTACAAAACCAAAGCAAGAGGTGAAGATAACCTCAGTCAGAGCTAACAGGAAGTTTATTTCACTCTGGGGGGACAAGGGGATTTTCATGGTGACTTTTGGTTAGAAAAGTTACTTTGGAGAAGGTATTTTTTAAATTCAGTGAACAGATTTATTTACAAAACAAAAATCTTTTTAAGGGAGGAATGAGAAACTAGTTTATCTGTCTTCACCTCTTGCATATCTGAAACGACTTTGTTTCCCTCAGTAACTTGATTTAGAGTAAAATCTACCTTGTGTTTTGTTATAACTATCGCAGCATCCAGCCTTGATTTGAAGCAATCAGGAGATGGATAATCCACCATTTCCTTTGGTAGTTTGTTCCAACAGTTAATCATTCTCACTGTGGCTTATTTCCAATTGGAATTTGTCTGACTTCAGCTTTTAGCCATTGGTTCTTGTTATTTCTTTCTGTATTAGATTAAAGAGGCCTTTACTACCTTGTATTTTCTTCCTGTGAAGGCACTTATGTACTGTAATCAAACCACCTCTCAATTTTCTTTTTGATAAGCTGAATGGATGGAGCTCTGTAGGTCTTCCACTGTAAAACAATTCCTTCAGGCCTCAAATAAGTTTTGTGGCTTTTTATCTCCTCCTCTCCAATTCTTCAATGTACTTTTTAGAAGGTGGGCACAAGTTGTGTGTGCAATACCTCCATCTCATCCTCTAGAGACATGGTCCTAGTTGCCCTCATGTCTCTTCTGTTTGTTCACCAACAATTAGATTAACTTTTTTCCACAGAATGAAAACAGAAGCTTATTGAGTTGTGTGCTCACCAGACCATCTGCACCCTTAAAAAACGTAGTCCCACACTTCTGTTGCTACATATCTCACCTGGAATTGGCTGTATTACAAGACGGACGCAGAATGCCAGTGGATTCAGGTCACTCATTCTACAGACCAGCCAGCCTCCTCCTCACTTACTGCTTTGCCAGACTTTTTGGTATCCCTAGATTTTAACCCCAGAAGTATTTCCACAAATATGCCACTCTTCAAAGCCCTGCAAGGACCAGTCACTTGGCCGATACCTCGTGCTCTGAATATGCACTTTGATTAAGGGGTTTGGCCAAATGCTGCATTAGATTTGCTCAGAGTAGAAAGTTAGGTTCCCTACAAAAAGCAATGTACAACTAAATGTAATTTCTTCCTTTCGTTAAGTTTGTGAGGCCAGTAAATACTGCTAGTTATATTTTTTCCAATAGTGACATAGCAATAGATGTCTTTCCGTTTCCCAAACTCCTTCAGCATTCTCTGTGACCTCTCCTTGAATTCTTACATATGATCAAGTACACTAACTTAGAAACCTCTTTTTGTGAGTAATATTTTGTGACCTGACTAGCTATTGTAGCACTTCCTAATGCATCAGGCATCGTGAAAATTATACAAACAGCACCAATATTCATCATTAAAATTCAAAACTGTATCACTATCAACCAACGATAATTCCACTCCTCTGCTAGGATTTCTTTCTGGTGAACTTCTAAGGATTCATTTTCACTGGTTTCGCTTGTTCACCATTTCATCTGAGCCTTAGTCCCCACTATGCTTATTTTTTATACTAAAGTCTACATGCTACTAATACTTTACTTTTGTTAAGTAAAAGTATTCTACTTTTTAAAAATGTTTTTCCTCTATTCTGCCACTGTTAGTAACCTGTTGTAGTAGATGCGTCCACCCTGCTATTAAAATAAGATGGGATTTTCCCATGCTGATGGCCATGGAAGATGGGAGATTTTTGGCCTTCTGGCAAAACCTGTTCTTCAAATTTTGTTCACATTTTTTTTACCTACATTTCAAATCCCCTTCTTTCCTGGTAATGCCCATCTTAACTCTAGGAGAGAACCCACACATCACTATGCAGTTGCCCTCACTTCTCACTACCACGCTAAAACAAACGCTGAAGGTAAGAGTCTTGTTCCTTCTTCACCAATCAGTCTTACAAGTAGAGGTAAACTACTGAGTCTGGTCTTTGCTGATGCTAAGCTGTCATTCCTTTATGTGCTCTTCTTACTATTTCATCTACCCACCTTTTACTTGGGTTTTCTCCCCATGACATTACCCAGTCAGCAGTAATTGGGGTATAATGACTTCGGCACTCTGGAGCACCTCCCCTGCATTACTGGCCAGCTGGGAAGGGATCAATGACCTGAGGTGCAGATGTGGCCTGCAAGCCCCAGCTGGTCATTAAAATGCAGGAAATGTGCTGTGCTGAGTTCATTATTACTAAAATAAAATAGTTTAAAAATATTTTAGGTGTACCTTTAAAGAGAAGGTTCCTATTTTCTTTCGTGGCTCTGCACGTGTGGCACTGCAGGCTTTGCTCACAATGTTTTGTAGCATTAGTGATCGATGGATTGGCCAAACAGACTGGGCCACTCCACCCTGTCAGGGTTTTTATTTACATGTCTTGGAGTCAGACGGTCTTGTCACTGCGATGACAAAATCCATCCTTTTTCTATTGGTCTTTGCTGACTTGGTTTAAAAGAAAGCATGCTCATTCACCGTTTGGTGGGTGGTGTTTCTTCTGCTTTTGCCCACTGCAAACCCCTGTCAGGCAGGTAGACAGGCTTCTTTGTCCAAACATTTGAAAATTAAAAATCAAATTTACAAAAGCCTGTACTTATTTTTCCTCCAGAGCTTTGTTTGCAGCAATTGGCATAGGAACCCCAGTGAAGTCAGTTGGATTTAGATGTATCAGTAGCTAGCTCAGATCTGGGGTGGCTTTCATGCTTTCTTATTTTTAAGCATTTACTGTCCTGAAAGATTTGTGGATGTTTGCTGGCTGAGAACTCACTCCATGTCTAACTGCTTCTTTTATACCTGAAGCCTTTCATTTGTGTTTCTGTCTATTGAAAGGTTATGAGAATTTTTTTGTGATGAAAATTCTTACTTTGAATACAAAAGTCCTCTGGTTTTGCCACCAGCCAATGAAGGAAAATGTCACCCTGGACGTGAAAGCTTTCAGTCCGTGCTGCATGTGTTTTCAGAGGGAACCTCAGGGTGAGAATGCCGGCTGACGGTGCAGACACGTGAACTATTGAGTTTGTCAGCTGTGTGATGGTGGTACGGTCTCTGGCTGAAATCTCAGAGTGAGAGTTGGGCAGAACTACTTTTTCTTTGGTTTCTGAAAGGGTGATGGTAGCAAGTTCCACAACTCTCTTTGCATTGCCAGACAAACCTAGGAAATCACGGTATCATAGATATTCAGTCAGATAGAAGTAAGAGTAATTACAGCCCATGTAATTGTGTATGTCACACAGGCTTACGTCTGGCCCAGTTAGTGCGGAAAGTCTATGCTCAGAAATGTGAACCATATGGAGCATGATACTTTTGTCTGTACAAAAATTAGTTCTGACATCGAACATGGGTTTGTTTTCTAAATCTAACCAGCTTGAACATCCCAGCTTAAATGTTGCATATGATTTGGTTTATAGAAACCGAGTAATGTAATTATAAATGGGCTCAAATCAAAATGATAGAATTGCATATTGCATACCACAAACTTTGGAGAAGTTTGGATCTGGGTTTTAACTTTTAACCTTGGACCCAACTTTCACTAGGCTGTGGTATATCTGACTTCATTTTATGGGTACAAATTTGCCCTTGTAAAACTCACACTCTCATTCTATCACATACTTAATTTACAGTGGAAATCTGATCACAGTCACCTCTAATTATCTGATTTGCAGCACTACTTATTGCACACAACTTATTTGCAGCACAGCTTATTACTGAAGGGCAAAGCCAGGCTGCAAACCTTACAGATGCAGAGCACATACAGCAGCATTCAGAAATGTGCTAGGATTTGGGTTTCGAAAACCCCTCAGACCTGTCCGGAGTTTCACACAACTTGGTCAGTGTCAAAATCTTTTTCTTTTCTTTTCTTTTCTTTTCTTTTCTTTTCTTTTCAACCAACATTTTCTTCAATGCAGACTTAAATGAAAACCATATTTTTCTCACTGTAGGAAATGCTGAATTAGACACCAAGCATGAAACTCTCAGGAAAATGGACTGGCACAGGTGGCTGGCTTTTGGACAGGAAGATGGGTCCAGTGCTTGCTGTATTTTGATCTAAATCATTTCAACATTGCAGTGCTTCTGGCTTTGTTCAATTATTTTTGTCAGTGTCCTTGCTTTCAGTGCAGCATTTGACAACTGTTCTTGCCAGGTGCAAATGAGGACAGAGTAAGTTTAACTGTTTTGTTCTTACTGGGAAGCTCTCTGGTCATCCCTTCACCCCCTGCTTTTCTGTAACCTCTCCCCCCCTCTCTCTTCCCCACATTTGAATTTCTCTTTGCTCAGCCTTTCCTTTATTGTTGCCTTGTATTGTGACTGGATTTTTTCCCCCTTCTCTTCAGTTTCACTTAACTGGAACATTCAGTAATCCTGAAGTTCTGCTATGAATTCTGAACCTCTCCAAGTTTTAAGTTAATTCAAAAATGAAACAAACAAGTTTGTTTCTTCTCAGAAACTGATGTGATTTTTTAAATAGTTTCTCAGGAGGATATAGTATCGTATCTCCAATATGAAAGTATCATATTTGACCACCTTTTTAACTCATGACTTCTCACAAAATGCATGCACAGAAAACGTGCTTAACTTCTGCAGTTCAGTGGTCTTGGGCTAAAGTTAGATTTTAAAATTAGATTAAATAAAAAGCCTCATTCTAATTCATGGGAGACAAGAAAAGGATCAGGCTTTGTGCTGCTTTGGACAATAACTTAGAGACCCTGAAGAAATGAGAAAAATATAAATCCCACACAGGGGCTTTTTTNTTTTTTTTTTTTTTTTACTAGGGTGGTGTGTGCATGTGTGTTCTTGTGATAAAGCTGTGAAGTTTTTGGCTGCCCTTTTCTGGCTTCTGTTGTTTTCTAGGGGCTCAGTGGGATAGATAGTTTGTGCTGTGACAGGACATGCCAACAAATTGCATCACTTCTGCCTCGGTGGCCGAGGACAATGACATGCCATATGCCCATGGCAAGAAATGAATGGGGCTCATTTACACTGGCACTGGGTGCCTTCAGCCCTGTCAGTCTTCAGAGGCTATCCATGGCAAATTGGAAAGTAGCACTGGAGTAGCAGCAGCATGAAGAGATGCAGCCTGAAAAGCTTCCAGCATTCATAACTTTATGAACAACATGCAGCTTTGAAAGGCAGAGAAACCCCTGGATGCACTTATCCCATCCCTTTGCAATTTTAACCTTTCATTCTCAGAAAGAAAGTGAATCAGCAGTTGTTGCTCCCTGTGTGTTTTTTCATGCCACTAATAAAATAGAAATTTTTTTTAAAAACTAAATCTTTGAGTAAATTCCAGCTGCAAGGAGAAAACAAAAACACAGTGGGTGTCATGCTTCATGCATTCAAAATAGTTTCTCCATTCAAACAGACTGCCGCAAAGATTTGCCCCAAAGTTGACCCCATTGCCTCTAGTTTGCACTCCAGCAGCAACAAAACTCATATTTGACCCCTGACCTTCCTGGCAACACATCATTTGTTTCCATGTGTTGAAGCAAAGGATGATGGGTGATGATTAAAGAGCAAAGGGTCTGTTGGCCTGAGACACTAATGAGGATGAAATGAGAAGGTCAGCGATCATCCTCACATGGCAAACTAGGACATGGAGCTAATCTGTTGTTAATTGTCCTTTACATTTGTTTTAAGGGCAGTGGCAGAGATAGGTGGCAGTCATATGTCTCCCTTCTTTATATTCTCTGTAATTAGCGCATGAAATAGAGTTGGGCTTGCCTGGGGAAGCCTGAAATGTGTTTTGCAAGTGGGTTACTTTATTTAAAAAATTTAGTTTAAATTTATTTTATTATTCCATTTCCAGTTTGCATAAATCCAGAGTTGTCCAGAAGTGACAGAAGTCCAAGTGTGGAGACAGAAATTGGCCCTTTTCGACCCTTTCACACAGGTTGCAGTCTGCAGGCTGTGTAGCACATGCTTCCTTCTCCTGTTCTTCCCACCAGTGGGTCTCTGTGTAAATGTGCTGGGGCTGCTCCTGGGGCTGGTAGGCTGCTTGGATTTTTGTGCATCTTCTCTTCTTCACCTCTCTCATGAGCCAGTTGGCCCAGTACTGTTTATGTCAAAGTCACCAAGATGTGAAGCAAGAGAATCTGGTCTTTCTGCACTGACTATCGTGTAACTTCTGTGCCCCATTGGCCTCAGCTGACATGAAACTGAGGAAGCAGAGGACAATGTCTTGCTCCCTGAACTGACCACAAATGCACAAACCTCTCTTGCAAAATCTCAGCGGCCACAAGTTAATGGGGAATCCTAATTAAATAAGGTATTGTTGGTATCAAAACAAATCCATCTTCAGGCTGCTGGTATTTTTGGCAGAACTGGCACTAAAGATGTTGGATACAAACACTTTTCCATTACAAATCCATCTGATACATTCCAGTGAAAAAGGGAAGCTAATGGCTCATGTCTCCTGTTTTGCTGATTCTTTCAGAGGAAGAGAAAAGAGGCCTTTAAGTACGTGTTTTACATTTTTTGATGCTCAGTACACAATTCCTCCTTCACTTCATCAACTGCTAACTGCTCCTGATACACAACAGCCCTATATATTATAATCAGTTTTGTCAGCTCTGCTGAAAGAACGTGCATTCCCACTTTCACGGTGATGTCATTTTGGTAGAATTTCTTATTTTTATTTTCCAGCCATATTCTCCCCAGCACAACTAATGGGTGTGTTCAGCCTCTCAGAGGGAAACAAACCGGCTGGCCAAATGGCAATCAGCTGGTGAGCTAAAGCCTGAGAGCTTTAAAGTATTTGTCTAGTGAAGAGTTAACTGCAGTGCTAATCATAACACACTCATTAATTACTCATTTGGATTAAGCAGAAGGGTCAGAGGAGCCATCTTGACAATCCATGCCTATCAGTGCCCTTTTCCTGCCAATTAGTACAGTGCCAATTTCAATGGCTGCAGCCTCTGCTTTTACACCTCCAGCACCACCCGCCTTCGCCCTTTATCCTGCATAGCACAGTAGCCATGCTGACAGCCAGCACATGCGCTTCAGTTTCAGTGCAGCACCTTGTCAGGTACGAGCGAAAAATGGATTACAGGCTGGGAAAGAATCTGGGCTAGGAACCAGGAAAGCGCTCATCTCCAGTTCCTTCTCTGGGCTTTCTGAATGGGAGTCCTGAAGTGGGTCTGGTTTTCCATCAGCCTTTGGTACAATGAGAATGGCCATTGTGGTGATGTGATTTGTGGTAGTCAAGGCTAAACAAAAGCAGAATACCAGATGAAAGCAGATGAACAGCTGTTGTGCTGCTATAGCACACATGGGAGAGGAAGGGCAAGAGTGCTGGCGGGGTGAAATGAGGGATTTCGTGTCAGCTGGTTAGGTGTATACATTGCAAAGCAAACAGCATACCTATCCTTCCCTTTCCAGACCAAGAAAGTACATGATTGTAGGTGATGACACATTCCAATCTTGGGGGCTATCACAAAAACTCCTGTTAAAGCACCTCTTACAGCCCTGATCAGGACACTCAGCTCTGTCTGGCGTTTCCAGAGTGACTCTACTGGTTGCAGTAAAATTATCCTGGATTAGTGCCAATGCAACTGTTGTCCTTTTTTCACATAAATTCTTCTTTATGATCAAAACTTTCAGATCTGTTCTTGGCCTGGATGAGTTCACATTATTAGGAGAAAATAACTGGAATGTTAGGGTGTCCCAATCTGCCCCTCTGCACTCCTGCCATACATATTCTGTTCTTCAGCAAATTCTGGTTTCCCTTTGAAATATAGATATTCTCAAGTGGTCTCAATTCTTTATTTAAAAATGTATACAAAATTAAACTATTGACAACAGCTATCCCAACCTAACCATAAATAGCTTAGACATATTCTCTGTTAGTGTGTAGGCTTCTTGATCTTCCCCAGCAAGCCAGTGGGCTACTCTTTCCACTGGCCAGGACACCAAATCCAGGTAATGGTGTACTCAACTTCTGCCCCAACTCTTTTTTAATTCACAGGCATTGCTCAGTTCTCATGCAGCTGTCTCCCAGTTTGGGGGGAGACTGATGTCTCGGATGTAACTGCCAGCAAATGCTGCCAGCTTAATGACACTTACATTCTTTTCAAACTTGCTTCTTTGGCCACTGAGGAATACCCTCTTATTATACATTCCCTTGAAGTTTTATGTGGACTCCCAGGTTTGGGTAGAGATTAACGTGAGAATTCGGGGTGTACGGGAAAGGACCATATTTTACCAGTTCTATCTCAGGGGAATTAGTGGTTTTCTGGGTATAGTGGAGGAAAACAGTCAGCTTCAAAAGAAGTCTGTCTATATGTATTTCTTTGCACGCATCTCCTCTGCTTGCTGTCATGCTTTTTCCCCATAATTTACAAACCTTGAACTTGAGTGGATTTTAGTCATTTAAAAGCCCACCTTGGTCTTTTTGTTATACTTCAACAACCCAGTCACCTGAAATATCTGAGCAAATGAATCCCAGGGTTAAACATCAGGGCACTGGCCTGAACACATTCCTTGTGAGGTGGCCTTGGCTTTGGAGTTTTCACCCTTTGTTTCTTCTCCTTGGTTCACAAAAGGCTAAGTGTTTTAAAATGAAGTTCCCCCTTAAAAGAGGAGAAGTAACTGGGTGATAAAACCACAGCACAGATACAGAAGCCAATGAAATTCCTTTGGGATAGGCTCCAAGGTTCTTGGATTACCTTGTTTTCCAGGAGAACCAGTGGGGTTCTGGAAATGTACACAGATAACCGACTGATTGTTCTATTAATTTTAAATAAAACTTTGATTTTAAGCTTCTTCTTGGACACAGATAAAACCACAGTTAAAAAGCTGCAAAACCAGATCATCATGGTTTAGAAGCAAATATACTAGCAGAAAACCACTTGCAGTAAGGGCTGTGCTTTTGTTCAATACATACATACAGTTCCAGAGGTGTTTCCAGCAGAACTGTGTCAGTGCCTCTTCCTTCAGTGAAAAGAAAGTGCCAAGCTACTTAATGGGCTCAGCTAAAAGTTGAATACCATGGAGTAAAGACTTTAAAAAGCTGTTGATTCAAGAACTGCAAGCAGGAAATTAATATATTTTGCAACCTAATAACTTGCCTGTGACGTTTTCAAGTAAAGAGGGGGAGACTTTTCTCTAGTAAATTACGATCTTTGTTCATATCTGCATCTGCCAGACTGGCTGTGTTCATTCAAAGCAGCACTTCCACTTGGACATGTACAGAAACTAGGGGTCACACAGAAAAAGCACTGGCCACTTTGTAGAAACTTTTGATAAAGGTAAATCATATGCATATGCCTATCTCGTGAACTTTCCCTCTGTTTTAATCAACAGAATGTCACATTCAAAACTAAGGTACACCTGTTCTGTGCCACACATCTCAGAGGAAATTATGGCTTAACTTCTGTAACCAGAAGCAGAGACACGTCAGAGGCACAGTAAGTGACTAATCTGCTTGTTTTCTTCAACATAAATCAACTCTATCCTTAAAAAATGACACTGCAAAATACCACTTTTGCACATTTTTCTGACAGACAGCAGGGTCACAGTTAGGCCTTTTTAGCAGGAAACTGAAGGAGGAACATCATTTGCATCTCTTTGGATGTTAGCCTAGAAATAGCGTTTCCTTAAATTCAGTAGATGTTTATTAAATATTTCTACTAATCAGCCTAAACAGCTTTGCAAGACATTGGCAGTTAGCTCACTTAGCAGAAGCTGGAATTCACAGGAATCAGGAATTTTACTGACAGCATGCCATGGTAGGCTTGGCATGCTGGTAGGGGTAACTTTATCCAGTAGGAAGTTGTCGTGGTTTAACCCCAGCTGGCAACTAAGCCCCACACTGTTTACAGCACAAATCCAAAACATAGCCCCACACTAGCTATTATGAAGAAATTTAACTCTATCCCAGCCAAAACCAGCACAGAAGTTAAATTGTGATCTTCCCTGCTGCTGCAAGAGAATTCCTTACAGTTAAGGGGATAGATTTTTCTTTGCCGCATTTTGTGACCTGGATGAATTTCTGTTACTAGAACAGAGCACTGACTTGCACACCCAAAGTAGGGTGAATTAGGGCTTCTAGGTCCCAGATACTCAGCTGCTGCCAACCCAGGAGACACCTGGCTTCACAAGGTGCTTAGAAGCTCCTCGCCTCCTCCAGACATACCTTCTTCTGCGGCATTTCATATTGGATGGCTCTAGACAGCTCTGTCCTCAGTGTATGGATATTTTAACGATTTATCTGAGACAGGCAATATTCCTATGTATTATATAGGCAGCCCAAGCATCTAGGAACCTATTACTAATCGTGAAAATAAGCACCCCTCAAATCATTCCAGAATTATGGTGTCTGAGCACTGGCTACAACTCTCTACCAGTCTAATTGGTGTGATGCCCCAGTCCAAACTCCCTGCTTTTGGCACTGGCAAGCTCTGACTCCCTGGGTGCCTGTGGGAACCTCATTTTGTGGGAGCAGATTCTAGACCGACTGCCATAGACCACGCTTGTGCCAACAGCAGCTGATGTGAACACAGGGTAAATTTGACCCGCAATAACTAGATTGACCTCACGTGAATACATCATTCAAGTAACTCAAGAAAAGCTATTCAGCACTTTAAAGGCCAGGGGTTTAATCCCCTCAAGTTGCTCTGGATAAATGTACATGACTAAAAAAGTTTGCGTACCTGACCTAGAACAGATGGTGTGTATTAATAGTGTACAGACTTCCTAGACACCTCGTGTTTTTACACTGATATGCGTGTGCATTTTTACTGTTTCAGATTTTAGATGCCTACCTAATACATGCAGACCAGGGTACATTTGAGGGAGAGAGACAAGGCATGGGTGTGTTTTAACTTCTTGTCCAAACATTAAGCCTCTATTGAAGGCATTTAGCAAGTCCTTTCAGTTTAATAAGACTGCTGACTTTCAATAACTCAATAGCAGGCAGGAACCTATAGCTAAATATACATCATCTGTTTTCCGGGCAGACGGGGTGGGGGCATCAATGAATTGCATTTTCAGGTGCTTATCATTAGGGCACTTAAAAACCCAGTCCCAAAATCACCACTGAGATCTCCTCTTCATATCGTCTATAGACTTCAGAAATACTATGAATTGGTCCTTAAAAGCTAGCAGAAAGGAGCTGCTTTAAAAGTGTGGCTGAAAATTACATATTTTGTGTGCAAGACTGGTGATAATACAGTTTTTTGGGAAAATTTGTAAAGGCAGTTAGTGCAGAGTGTTTATGTTTTCCTGTGGTAGGTGTGGGTGTCCCATGCATACAGGTGCTAGGGGATACACAGAGGGAAGCACAGGCAAACTCTAGAATAGGTAAATACCTGACCTGCACCCAAAAACTCTAAAGACAGACTCAAATTTTAGGAAGCAAAACTGTAAAAGCAATTTAATTCTCTTAAACTTTGTATCCCAAGCACAGTGTTCAGCCAGAAGGCGTAGGACCTCTCCCTCTTGTTGCCTTCCTTGCTGCCCGTCGGGTGAGTAGTGGCACACTGCTCCCTTATTTCCCTGCTTGCTTTGCAGAGGCTGTGAGAGCGGCACATCCACATCGTCCTTCATCGCTGCAGAGCCTGCTGTACCGTTAATCAGGTCAGCCAATCAGCACGCAGGGATTAGCATAATGCACAGACACACTTAATCAGGTCTACTATACAGTTAATCATGTGTATGCTAATAGTTGTGGAGGATTAACCATTTAGGACACTGGCTTTCTGTTCTGATTGGCTGTGTTTCCTACCTGTTAACTTTCCCTCTCTGATTTGGGTTCTCTCCTTCCCTCGTTTGTTGGTCCCACCCAAAACTGTCACTGCTGAAAATGTTTCTGTAAGGTTGCCTGTATAATTCATATAATATTCAAATAATGGGAAGAAAACCAAAATTGTGGGCAGATTCAAATGTTGTATTCACAAACCGATCTCCGACTGATAAAAATGTATTTTATTTTATTTTTTTTAAAGAAGTCTGCATGACTGTTTCCCCAGAAAATGCTCTTGGATCTCAGGAGCTATCAATACAAATTCCAGTTTAATCACCAGACTGTGTTGATTTCAGAGATAAATTTTGAATTTGTGAGCTAACTTTTAATGGCAACGAATCTGAACGTATTCACTTTTGGTAATCAAAAGCAAAACACAGCAATAAGATTCTTTGGCTATTCACTGGAAATTGGTAGACAGAGAACAAGTAGCAGCCAAAAGTAATCCCTCAAGCCACCCTGTAATTGAGTGTTTGCATATAGTCAGGGCTATCAATGCAAGGGCTGAAGGATTCAGTCAGAAGAAGAGTGGAGTGGTTAGGAGAAGGGGTGGGGGGAGAGGCTGAGTGAGAGGCACAGAAAAAATGAGCCTGCCAGTGGTTAATTGAGCATATAGATTCCTAATGTGTCAGGCACCACCGTCTCAGATGAAGGATGACACTTTTTAGGACGCATCTTCCTTTGTTACCATTTTAAGACTAATGAAGCCTGCAATTCATAAACCTGATGCTGGGCACTTATCTGCTGCCAGGACAATCAGTACAGCAGAAGACTATGGCGTCGTGTGTACGCGTTTTAAATATACACTTTTTGGGCTTATAGCACAGGATTGTGGTGTAGACAGTTGTGGTTCTAGATAACATTTCTAGAGGGGAAAAATAATGCAAGAACATATTACCCAGATACTCGTCATGTAGCTAAGTTTGAAAATCAGATAGTCTTTAAGTGTTTGAGAGAACATTTTTGTATTTTTTCTTTTTCTTTTTTTTTCTTCTTTTTTTTTTTCTTTTTTATTTTCCTTTTTCAAGTGAACCAGGCCTGTTTGCTTTTATAGTCTCTAAACAGCAAGGCTCCACGATACAAAAGTTGTGGGTTTTTTCCCCTGCCTTCAGGTCACTTGTTAATGAGCTGAGCACTGGGAGAGGATGGAAGCTATTACAATGGGATACAGGCAGAGAGATTTCCTGTATGTTTCCATAGAATTATGAGAGTGAGCAAGAGGAAGAAGTGATGTTTATCAGCAGCCCGCAGAGACACGTTTCTCTGGAGATTGACCAGGGCACCTTGCAACTGGTAGGACAGAATTTGGGTGCCAGTCAGAGGAGCCCTGGGACCCACCTCAGTCCCGGCTTATGTAGTCTCTGACCCCCTTAACCTCTGCGGGGCTTCCTTTATGAGTGTTCCCAGCCAGATGGTCAGGTCATCAAACCTTTATGAGCCCAAACTCCTTTTACCATTTCACAGTTTCTCCCAGCCTGAAAGCAGGGAGGGAAGACTTGTAAGGAAAAGAAGCTAGAAGGTGTTACAGATAAAAACAAGACACAGGGGGGCCTTCTTTCTGGATTAGTAACTTACTGTGATGGCTATGGTTTTGGTGCTGCCTGCTGTTACTAGGAATGCATTTAGATCTTCCAGTACAAAAAGCTTTAATGGAAAAGCATAGAATTATTTCCCACCATACACATTCATTTTATTATGCTACAATATGAGCATTTAGATAAACTTATAACCTCTTTTGTTTCTGATTATTTGGGACATTTTTGATCCATTGGTTTTGGGTGGGTTTAAACTGCGAAAGATCCCTGCTCTGGTTTCAGAGGGCTGATCTGTAGTGGCAGAGAAAGTTACCTACCTTCACTGGCAATAGGTGACTTAAATTACATGAGGCCTGAGCCCAGCAAAGTGACCTTGTTAACTTTATGAGAACTACACTCTAGTTTCCACCTGCATCCCAGGGAAACAACCTCACTTATGAGGAAGTCAATTTCCAAGCACTCCTCCAGGAGGAAAGGTAACTCAGCCACCAGTTCCTGGATTTAAGGGTTACACTTTTGCAATTAGAGAACACACACAGAACAGCAAAATGTGTAAAACTGCGATATTGCCGAGACATGCTGCAACCATCCTTTGATGCACAGAGCTAATTTTAGAACCTTTGAAATCAATTCCTATCATGAGCAGGTAAAGTCAAAAATAGAAGCCCCATCTGGGTGAGGTCAGACTCCTTTACAGGTTCGGGTTGATTGGTTTGCAATAAAACCACTGCGATCTGCTAGTTTTTAATGAGCTTTTATCTGACAAGGTGAACTTGTGTTTTCACTGGGGGTTGTTCTTGAGGGTGTGTTTCATGTGTCTGTCTCAAGCATTCCCTCTGCACCTCGCTGGTTTCCCACATTATGAATCATCAGGTGAGTTGGTGGTTGTTCGCCAAGGTACAGCATGTTGTATCAGACCTTACGCCAAGCCTGCCTTAGTGAGAGAGGGGCAGATTTCCTTGGATGCTGCTCACTTTCTGTTCAACTGATTCCGCTGGCAGATATTGCAGCCGTAATAAATAATTCTAGCAAAGGATCTACCTACCCTCTGCTTGTGAAAAGGGATTTTGACTCAAGGGCCACTGAATTTCTTTTGAGGAGAATGTAACTACTGTGGAAATTCACTTTGTCAGTTAGCTGTAGATGCCTAGATGAGACTAAAAACTGTTTAACAAAAAGCCTTCACCTTAGCCACAGCTCAGATGCCCCTTGTAGCAGTGTTGTTTCCAGCAACCAGTACTAGCTGTACACTTTTGGTTCAACTTGTGTTACTGTTCTTTTTTAGATTTGAGGATGTGTAGCTGCTGGATGTTCAAATACCTTTTCTCTTCTGTTACATTAGGAAGAAGTAAAGGGTCTATTTTTCTGTTTTCCCATGATACCACCAGGACATACGTAGAGCTGCACTAGGAAAGTTCAGTGTTACACCGGCAAATTTAGTGTCCTCAGCTTCTTGCAGGTTGTTTTACAGGGTTTCTGTGAGGATCAATTTTGAATCTGAAACTTATTTAATACATAGCAAATACATATTTATTAACAGTGTTGCCAAGAAGAAGCACAGATCTAGCACAAATAGTATTGATTTTTAAATGTAAGCATCTCATTAGAGGGCGTATTGTGCAGTGCTCACCAAACCCTAGGCTGGGGTCTGGGAGAGTCTAAGAAAATATACACAATACACGGCTTAAAAACTGTACAGTTCATGTTGAAAAATTATTTTTAATTTATTTTATTACAGTCATCTGGATGAAGTTAATGTGTTTGAGAGCTGTATAAATGTCTGTAGAATAACAAGTCCTCACACTGCAGTTGGTTGGCATTGAATGCCTACTTCCATCTTCTGAGAAATCCTCTCTTGTCCCCCACTCCTACAGGGCTTTTTTTTTCCTAAAGAGAAAAGTAACTCTCCAGACACACATAATGCATTTTTTTCCAAAAACTTTAAGTATGCGACTGGGAGAACCTAAGAAATTCCGAGTTAAGTCTAAAACTCTGTCCTTAACTCACCCCGCTGTGCTTAGGTATTATAGCACATATGGTATGTACCCCCCACTGCTCTGAGGCCGCCTGATTAAGTGCTGCAATACTGTACCTAGACACAATGTGGTGACTTAAGGAGAGAATTCCAGCTTTAACTCTGAATGTCCTGGTTCATGTGAGACTGTTAATGTTATTAGAACATAAAGTGGGTGGTTTAATACCTAATATATGGTGCTTAAAGTCAGCAGCAGCTGCCAGGGACTGGGTTCCTACACTGGTTTTTGCAGGGAGGTGAAATTGGTTGTTTTCCTTGCAGTAAAAACAGAGCATGAGACCTCTTTCCAAATTAAAGGAAAGTTTTATTCACTGTGGATGAGCTACAAAAAAGTAGTGCGGTCAGCAAAAGAGAAACAAACTGGGCAGGGTAAAGCTGGATCCTTCAACAGCCTGGGCAGACCCTAACGGTGCTTTTGCTATAGTGAACAAAGACTGAGCTCCTGCTTCGGTCTTTGCATGTTTTTTCTCATCTAACACTGCTTGTCTGGTCACATCTTACAAGATATTCCTAGTGTCTGGCAAAATCCTGAGGTCCTGACCTCAGACATTTTATGGGTGCTACTTGCGAATGCAACAGCAGTTTGGACAAAGCAATAGGCTGCACAAAAAGCAAGTAAAGCCATAAGGATTTAGCCATCAGGTTTTTGAGAACACAGTTTCTAAGTCTGGAAGGTTTGCTTGTGCAAACCAAGACCTGGTTTCACAAGTAGGCTAATTTTACTGGCTATCACAGAGGTGGTGCTACTCAGGGCTGGATTGTTACCGACCAAATTTCACTAATGAAGATTTGTAAATAGAGTATGAAGAGTTTCCACAGTAAGAAAGCAAGCACCAGAGCCTTCTCCTTACTTGGCAAATAAGAAAGGCTCAAATGTGAATGATTCAAGTAAATAAAGATTCAAATGTGGTATTTTCAGCTCACTGATCAGAGGTAATTCCTAGGAAGTGTTAGGCTGTCAGAAGCACTTTTGGCACCCCATAAGGCATGCTGAGGTAAGCTGTGTCCCAGAAACACAAAGAAAGGGCTTGCTGGAACTCCTTTCTTCCTTACTTTGGGTAGATGCATTTTTCCTACATCTTGGTCTGTAGGGTCCAGAGGAGTGGGACACCCTGGCAGCAATTAAGAGACTAAGCATGAGCTTAAAGCAGGCAGGTCTGGAAGCATTCCAGCATGTGGTGATCGTGTCCTGCAGTCCTTGGTTAGCATTGACTCTGTGTGTCTGTGTCTGTGTGTGTATGTGTGTTTTCCCCTGTGTCACCACCCCCAGGTGCACCTTCAGGACATTCACTGATGCTTTGCTTGCAGACAGAGCCTCTGTTGATGCTTCTTTGCTGGCTGGGCTGGGGGAAAGTGTAGACATTCAAACTCTTTCCCTTCCATTGTTTTCCTGCTTCCACGGGCGTCTAGGGATAACCCCAAGTTACACAGATGCTCTTCACACACACCCCCCTCAGAAGGTTCTACCTTCTATGCCTTGATGTGCCCCTCCCCTTGTTTACATGGTGCGTGCATGGGGAATACGTTTTCCTGCTGAGGTTTCCTGGCAAGTGCAGCAATCCCTGCAGGAGTCTGCACTCACACTTCTGAAGGGCGCTGAATTTGCGTGGGGGGCAGGAGGTCTTTTCCGTGTGTGAGAAAGCAATGTTTTTGCACAGAACTCGAGGAGCCTAGGTAACTGGCAGGGGAAAAAAAGTATATTTATGTTCTTCTTATTAAAAAGGTGTTTAAATGGATATTTCCAATAAAATCTGAGATTTGTGAGTCACAGGAACGTGCTCTAACACTAACACGTGCACACCGAGAGTGGCTGGGGAGGGCAAACAGGAGAGGATTTGTGGAGTTCGGCAGATTACACTTAGAAATACAAAATGGAAATGTTGAACTGTATCTGTGAACGCAAAGGAGTACTTTGTTCATGTGTCTGTGGGAAATATCTGCAGAGAGCAAGAAGTTAAAGAGAGCTGGGGTGGGGATGGGGCCAAGAGGGTCGGAGTTGCATCTGTGGGGCTTTAGGAGGTTTCTGGCTCCCCAGTTTATTCCTGCATTGCCTGGATCCTTCACACCGGGATAAATTTCATGTTACGAAGATGAATGGAAATGAAGAGCTGTGTAATTATTAGTGCTGCTGCAGGCCGATCAATCATGGGGGCTGAGCGGCTCGCAGAGGTCATGCGTGACCTTTCGGTGGGAGCATTGCTGGCACGGCGGCCGCGGGCTGCTGGCAGCAGCCGTCCCCCGCTGGCTGCATTATCCCAGGGCTGGCAGCGCTGAAAGGCGGGCCCGCGCTCCTGTCACTGCGCTCTGATAATTATGACAAATGACTAAATGTGTTATTTTCAGCAAAGCAATGGCAGTCAGAAGGGGCACTTAGGGTTTGTAAGAGGTGATGGCTGGCGTGGCTTTGAAGGCTTTTCCTTTTCTTGACGTAGCGCAGCCTGACTCAGACGTGGCCACCCCACTGGTAGCTGAGCAGCGTGTGAAACCCATTTCACACGTCTGAGCTGCCTTACAGCTGCGATGCCCCCTTTTCATCCTGACAAAACCAGAGCTAGTGGCTGCTGCCTCCTCAAAACAGGCACACGGTTCGCTGGGGGGGAACTTTGCTGGCTTTGTTTTAATGGGATGAATGGGAAATCCCAAACACTGAAGTGTATTTTACTGGAGTCTGGGAAGTGGGGGGAAAGTGAACAAAGCCTGATAGGAAATGGAGCTCCACTGGTATTTCTGACACCAGAGCAAGCTTCCCTGTCCACAAAGACAATGGAGATGGGAGCAGTGAAATGTTTGAGGAAAAAGCATGCACGTTTCTGGAAAGTCAGTTGAAACAGTGGCAACATGTTTAGTGCCTGAATCTTGTAAATAGTCCACAAATTCCCCCTTGCAACACTGAAAATCTCAAGACTAAATGTTCCAGAGACAACTTAAGAAACAGATAGGTCAGGGTTTTGAAGCTGAGTGTGAGGTAAGTATTACTAAATTATATTAATGTGTGAGTCAATAGTGCAGGGTGGAGGGAGGACTCTAAATGCATGGCTTGTACCACAGAAAATAAGGACTAAACCAGCTCTTAGGCTTAATCTGGTGCTTCCCCTGCCTTAAACTGACACAGCAGTATTGCTATTGATGTTTACAGGTATGGATCATGTCTCATTCCCTTAGCTAGAATGATAGACATGCATACAAGACCTGAAGTAATGCTGATTTACAGAGTCTGAAGTTAAATCAGCTTCTTTAAGCACAGAAACACTACTTTCTGATGATTTCTTGAAATATTTTTTTTAAAACTTTGTTCAGGGATCCACTGTATTTTGTCCATTCACAAATAATACCAAACAACACAAGTGTTGTGATTGAACCTGCCCTCTCACGGTTTGCTAGCGGTTCTGTGGTTTGGATTGCATGACTTGGACAAGGGTACTTAGGTGCTTTTCAGCTTTCAGCACAGTGGTGAGATCTCTAGGAAAGAACTCAGCCTGGTGCACAGTCCATCTTTCCTGAAGGATTTGTCCCAGCAGCAGAGGCCAGACAACCTCATGACATGCCACTCAGCACAGTGATGCCCAGCCAGACAGTCCCATCCCCAGACGTGTGCTGCCTGGCTCACCGTGCTCTGGATCATCTCTGTCATGGCTCTCCCTGCGCACCTGGGGCAGCAGCCGGGCAGTTGGCGCGCTCTGTGCCCGTGCAGCGGTGGCACAGGTACAGCTTTGCCTCGCACTGCACAGATGTTGCATTCCTAATTCTCCAGTCAGCCGGCAGCAGAGGAGCTGCGGAGGACCCACGACAGAAGTGACAGGAAAAGCAGTCTATTTACCCTCTTCCTACCCCCTGCCTTCGCCTCCTTTCTGTGTGATTATGTACCCATTTGCAAAGCTAGGCCCCGGGGCGGAGGGCTTGAATTGCAAACAGCTTGACAGTGACACTAATTTCATACGCCTGCCACCTCATCCTGTGCCTGTAAGGTCACCTGTTACATCTAGCAGTTATGACGGGATATTTTCTTGGTGGCTTGTTCAGCTGGTGAGGCATCACTCCGTACTGGGCCCAGGCTGGCTCAGCAAAGGCACAGCCACAGCAAAGGCACAGGCAGAAAATCTTTACTTTTAATTGTTAGTGCCAGATTTCAGGTAACTTCAGTGGAAATGCGGATGCAGGTTAATACTCTTTAGTAATAAATTCAGTGCTCTGTGGAGAATTTAGGTTGTCATCTTGCTTGAGAGCTTGATGGCGAAATAAATATTTGCATAGGGGAAAATTTTAGTAACCTGCTCTCTTCACACCTTTCATACTTCTTGTACTCTACATTTTCATTAATCCTGCTAAATTGTGTGGGCTACAGAAATCTCTCTCTTACAAACGTACTTCAGCATTTATATTGCCATAGCTGTATTATTGCTGTCACAGCTTCTTTCATGCACTCATTTCCTGATAATACACTTCTCCTAAACAGCAGTAATACTCCAATTAAGCAAAACTATTAAGTTTTGAGTTCATGAACAGCAAATAAGACCACTATAGCCTTTAAGTAAGGAACTTGCTTTAGGTGATAGGCTTTTCAACAGGCTTAGAACTAATTTATAGGCAAGAAAAATTTGGGGACCTAAGGTTTCCCTACTTGTGTATCTCTCTTAAAACTTTAAAACAAAGCCAACAAAAGGTCAATGAAACAAAGTCAACAAAACACAACCTTCAAATAGCGACAAAAATGTTTTTATTGCATGTCCAAAGTTATTGATGGGCACTGTGTACGGAGCAATGTGTCTGTGCTAGTGAGCTGGCTTTGCTTGCAGAGCAGGGTGGGTCCATGCAGCCTGTGCCCTGGGAAGGGTCCCTAGCACATGCGTGACCCCAAGCCATGCTTTGGAGGGGTTTCAGTCGGTGCTAGTCAGCCTGGGCCAGAAGCTCGCAAGGGGCTGTGCTAAGAAAGGATTGATGTCTGTCACTGGCAGCTGGCAATCTCCCTTGCTGCTCTTTAATTTACTAAGGTAAGGCCCGTGTGTGTAAAGGCCTTTTGGCAGTCTCATAGGGACACATCCATCTCACAGTAGCCACAGGTGGCCCTTTTGTTCCCCGAAGCCCCTCCTGAAGGCAGTGCAGAACATCGACACCTCTGGAAGGGTGACCACGCTGTGGCAGTGCCTCTGGACCCCACAGACTCTGGCTGCAGGTTGACAGTAAAGAAAAATCTAGGCTCAAGCTCAAAGACTTCTTCTTTTGAAAAAAAGCAGATGTCAGACCATGCTGTTTTCTTATTTCTGGGTTGATACTCATGGCAATTGAGGAAGCTGGGTTGGCAGCTCTGTAGCTTGAACACCACCTGACTTTCCATTTTCACATTATTATGTCTTACTTTTGTTTCACGGGGTACCTGTTTAACTCTGTTTTCTCTGATAGTGGCATTTCAAAAGATCAGATTATTTTTTTCTTTCCTTCTGGTTTTCTTCAAACAAACCCAGGAACATATCACTCACCCAGAATATAGTGACTTAACTGCAGAAGGAGATTGATTTCCAAAGTTCCTCCTAGATGTGGTATTTGAATTTTCCCATTCTGTTTATGTTTTACTTTTCCTAGGTTGCATTTTTTCAGATACAGGTTCATTGTGTGCCTTCAGCATTAGGAGATTACACCACATTTTAATTTCTAAATTCTGAGAATTCAAACTCTTTTTGAATTTCACTTCTAAATATAATCAGAGAAGGAGAGAAAGAGAGACACTTTAAAGCAGTTTTCTAACTTCCAGAAAGTCTTGGAAATATCACGCTCTCTGTCTGCTCCAAAGCCCAGGCCCTAATTTCAGCATGCTCACAGTAAATAGGAAGCCTATTAAGTAAATGACAGATAGTTTTTGAGGGTTTTTTCTTTTGCCAGAGTTTACAGCTGTAGCGAACAGTTTGATGCAGCTCTAATTTCTAATTATGACATACTGGGAGTGGAGGAGGTTGTCAGTTTTGCTTGTTCCTTGGTGAGAGACAGAATGATTTCATACTTTGTGCTGCCAACCAATTCATCCTCCTCTATTGCAAAGCTGAGAATAATCACTGCATATTACTTGATAAACAGATGCAATCAACATTTCAGAATTGCTACTAGCTTGTCATCACACAACCAACCCACAGCCCAAGAAAACAAATACTGGTCCAGTTCAAGAGATGTGTACACCAATGTTTTTTATTTTGGGGAATGAACTCAATGTGCTTTATTATAATCTGTTTCTGTGATGGGCAAGTTATTTAGGATAAATGTGTCTTTTTCTGCCTTCAGCTTCTGTCAAATCAGTTATTACAAAGACAAGATGGGGCAGGGGGGTTGGACATGTGGCATGCTTTAAACAAAAACTCAAATTGCTAAAGTGTTTTCAGGGCACTTACTAATTCAGAAGTAGTGATCCTAATGTTAGAAGAGGGATGCTGAAGCAAGAACAGTTTTGTTTGCTAATGCAAACAGATGTGGGGATAAACTATTGAAACTAACAAGTGTATTTAATTCCCTTCAAACATGGAGGACTAAAGGCTGAAGCTATATAAAGGGGGCTCTTGAAGTGGACCAGCTGCCCAGGCCTTTTAAGTAGTCTGTACCAGCATCTTCCCCCATTTGTCCTGCTGATTATTGCTTGATTGATGAGCTGGTGTGTGCAAAGTGACCACCTGAAAGTTCTGCAGGCTTTAAGAGCTTGGTCAGTGTGTATTTGACCCTTGGAGGCCATGGATCAAATATCAGGGTTATATGCATTTCAATAACTTTGTTTTGATACTTGAAGGGGAAAAAAATTATTCACACTAGGGGGAACGAAGGAGATTAAATATTTATGCTTGAGAGCATCTCTGAAAGGATCTCAAGTGACTGCTGTCACCAGCCTCCTGGTCAACTTTTCTTAGCTTGAGCCCCTTCGTCTTTTCATCTCAAGATGGGTAAAATATATATTATTGTGAAGAAGAATAGCAGAAAAGCTTTTGTAGCAGACTATGAAGGGATTTTCGGTAAGTGGCCCCTTTTGGGGGAGGAATGGGGGTTTCCTGAGAAATGGGTATTCCAAACTGTAACCTGACTCAACAGGGTTCTGAGGTAGCCAATAATTACTCAGAACAGGGCACAAGTTTCATTTTCTGCAACTTCACACAGAGCAGATTAAATAAAAGAAGCCTATCACTTCCCTCCCTGCCTGGAAATTAAAATTAAGGGAGGAAATTGGGAAATTTTAAAGCAATTCTTACGTAATTCACAGCTTTTTTTTTTTTTTAATAGATCTGTTTTGTCAAACAATTGTGATACAGAAAAGAAACCAAAAGATTTCATATGTGAATATTGTGTTCCTTGTGGTGTGAATAATATCTCACCTGCAAATTCCAGAACTTTGACAGTGAAATTCGTATAATCCAAATTGGCTGAATTGTAACCCACAGAAGTGCTTGTGTGCTAGGGAAAATGCATGTACTTCAGAAAATCCCTAAATTTATTGAGATTTAATGTTTGAAGATGACTTCTTAGATCCCAGTGAGTGAAGGCATATGTTTATACAAAAATGCATTTCACCAGCAGCATACATTTCACTCTAATTTTACAGAGGCTTTTCTTCTGAGATCGCATCTTATGGCTAGGAGTAAAGCAGATTGCTATGAAAGATGTGTAATCTGCACTTTCACGCACATTTTAATATGGGATGTGTGCATGCAGAACCAGTTCACTCCATGGAGGCTGTGTGTACCTAGATGTTTAACCCACACATGGACACAGAATTGAGTGAGATAATTAGCACCAATGTCTTGTGCACAACTCCACTCTTGCCCCTCATTCCTCTCCCTCACCCCACCAAAGGAACCCCAGCTCCTACGCAAGCCAGAATATGGACAAGATTCCTGTGTAACAGCCTTATTCTGGGAAGAAAACTGATGCCATTGGTTACTTGTGGAAATAAAAATAATAGTGTGGTCGAATTTCATCCCTGTCTGTTTTGACTGGAGCACTGTGTATCCCTGTAGTGGGTGTGCCAGCTGGCTGTGAGGGGTGATCCATCCACATTCAGTGCATCGCAGAAGTAGCTGCTGTGCCAACAATTAACCTGATACTAATTTAGGGGACTGCTTGCAATTTGAGTTGATGGAAGATTCAAAGGCCCACTTGCATCACAGGGATTATGGATATTTTATTAGTTAACCATCCTTCTTGTTTAAAATCTGTGTAGAATAGCCTGGATTTGTTTTCCAGGCCTTAAGTCATTTTCATGACTCTTTTCTGAACCCTTTCAAATTGATCAGCCTACTTTTGAAGTGGATTTAGCGGAATATGCTGGTAATGGCCTGCCAAAACGTAAGTAATGTCCCTTGCCTACTTGTGTTTAAAGCCATTGCATTTACCATTGGAGTCATGCAGCTGAATAGAGAATATCTCTGTTATGACCAACTACTTTTTAATATGATCTCCAGATCTTTTTCAGTATTTTCTTTTTTTTTTTTTCCCAGGTTACTTTTTAAAAAAACTGATAGGATTATCTTGCTCCTCAGGGTGCCAAAATTTATTAATTAGCCAATTCTTATAAGGCTTTTGGATAAAATTTGTGCAGAACCTCAAATTTTAAAATATTTACTTTGAATTAGAACTTGTTAATGCACTTAGAAAAAGAAAAAAATGGAAAATATTGCCCTATTTTATAAGATGTTAAGATATCACTACCTTTTCTTTTTTAAAAACCAGAAACACACACATGCAATCCAGAATTCTGCCTTTTCTACATTCAGATTGGAAAGCTTCCCATTATTTTCTGTAACAGTGTATTCCACTGCTGTACCCTATATAATACCGAAATGCTCTGCTGCCATTACTGTCACTTTCCTCTCCCCCCATTTCTAGTAGATTTTGAAGTGTTACTTTTTCACCTGTTATCTGATGGGATAATTTGAAATGAAACAGGCTTCCTGAAAGATTGCAGTATTGTGCAGTTTGAAAAGCCCAGTCTTGCACAATCAATTTCCAGTTATGCCATCGTTATGTATCTGGTTTTCCTTTCCCACTCTGTTTCACTCATAGCTGTTTCAGCTTTGGCAATTCTCTGTTTTGAAGTCCTACACATCCTTCTAGTTCACAGTTATACTTACATCCACATGTACTGTTGGACAGTAATGGATTTTGTGTGTAGATTACTACAGACTATTTCTTTAATATATGCTTTCCTTGGCCTTCAGGAGTTTGTTTCCTCGGCTTCTTAATTTATGTTGTATCAACTTACATTAAATCATGCCCTTGCTTGACACGATGAATCATAAATGTTGAACTCCTTTAATGAGTGTGTTTGTGGTATGATCAATTTGGATAATCCATCTTGAACTGAAAAGGAATGAGCATAAAATTAATTCTTGAGACTATTTAACATTTAAATCTAATTCAAAAAGGGGCCAATATGCTTTGACATATGAAAATCTAACACAGTCCTCCAGGTCAGGGTGTTACTGCATGGAAAATGTAATAAATTCACATATGAGTGTCCCAAGAACATGCAGTGTTGCAAAGCAGGTAACTTCTGCTGCTATAAAATTCAGAGTGTAGTTGCTGAGATGGATGACAGTTTATTATGCTTGTCATGAAGTCCAATATAACAGATTGTGTCTGATTTAGACCTTGTATTTGTGGACATCTGATGTTAAAAAAATACCATGTTTTAGGTAGTCATGGCCCAGACGCCCAAACCATGTGATGGTTTCCAAATGAAAATGCTAATGCTTGTTGTGTTGAGCTGCAAGCCAGTGACTCGGTACAGACAAGGATGTTCACATGGGCTTTCTCATTTTTGTGCTGTGAATTCAGTCCAGGCCAGTCACGGCAACAAGAGCTGACTGTTGCAAGCATCCGTGCTATCATCAACTTAGTTACGGATTTTGCTAGGTTAGATATTGTCTCTAGAATGATGTGTGCCACCCGACTCCTTACTCTCAGGAGGAGAGAGAACAGCTTCACACTGTAACTGCTCCACAGCAGGGCAAGGAGAGCCTCTAACCTGACCTGTTCCAGTCAGTGCAAAAGCTATGGACTGAGCTGATGAATTTTATCTCTAAAACCTGCATGCAGAAGGCAGCAGCTAGAGACATTCAAGTGGTGAATGTTTTATTATTTTGCTCAATTAGGTGATCAAAATGCATCTTTTCTGCAAGGCTCCTGCCTCTCACAGAAGTCCTTGTTGGAGGACCAGCGTTCCCTCTTTCCAGCACTAGTATGTTTATGGCCAAGTTACATGCAGTATTGCAACCAAGTCTTGCAGTAATAATGAACAAACACGGAGGCCCAAGGAAAAAGTGCTACATATCCTGCTTAAAACAGCTTAAAATACAATTCTGAAAAATTCTTCAGTTTCTCTAGTCATCCTGCAATTCTCCAGGTATTTGCTGTCAGAAATTCAGAGGGTATTTTAAACAGTAATGAAATGTGCCACTCCCAGTGAAATGCATAGCGACACTACACAGCAGTTCTAGGAGCTGGAAGAGTGATTTATCCAACTGACACTACAGGCAGAATTTCAACAGGCACAGTGTGATCACCCAGGCTGGAGTTTGGCCAGGACACCAGGATTAACACCCTGGGGTGTGCTGCAAGGGCCTTGGGAATGAATCTTCTTTAAACTTGGATTTCATCTGGAAAATAGCAAACTTCTGCAGCCCTGTCAGACCTGCTGGGAGGAAGGAGGGCTGCTTGTGAATCATCTCTGCTTCCTGCAGCAGCAAGGTTTTCTTTGGCACTTTGACTGAGCCTGAATCTACTTGGTGAATGAAATGGTGAGGACACAGGCCAAGGCAGCGTGAAGTATGGTTAAAATCCTCCATATCATTTCTAATTTACACATGCTTTTTTTTGAGAGAGGATGAGTAAGAGTTCACTGAGCATAGCGAATGCTCTTGAGTAACACCACGGAGGGAACCCTGGTTCTGCTGAAGCCAGGAGGAATGTGCTGAAAGACTGACCTGGAGCAGGGTCAGGGGTTGGTGTGTTTGTTGATGACTTTATTTTCAAAGAGGTTTCTATATACTGTGCAAATCGGTGTGTGCAAGCAGGAAGTGGATTCCCCGAATCTGCAGACATTTGGTCCTGTGCATGAGGACCTTGCATGTCTGATTTTGTACTACCCGTTCGAAACAGCAGCTCTGCATTGTCCTTAACATTCCCAGGAAGATATGTGCTACAAACAAGTTTACCCACCTCAGAAGTTCTCTGGTCAGAGTTGGCACCAGCATCTTTCCCCACCACGGTAGTGATCCATATGCACCTACAGAGAGAGGCTGTGCCCTGTGGAACCCTCGTTCAGTGGGTGTGCTCTGGGTATGAGAAAGTCCTACACTGTTTTCTCTGTCTGCTGGGAAGTTGCCATGTTTTCACAACAACCATCATATGTGGTGAATCTTGAGAGAGATGTGAACTACAATGCAGTAAAAGCTAGCAACTGCTGGTCATGTACAGTGTCCTTTAATCTGTCCCGTGCTTTCTAACCTGAGGGAAAGAGTACCCTGAGGACCCAAACCAGAAAGTGCTTATCTTGTGCTAAGAAAATCTCCTTAATGTCTGTGCTTTAATTCCATCCGAGTTGAACGCTCGCTTAGATGGCAGGTTATTTATATACATAGTAATGTGCTTTTTATCAAGGCTTAGGTACTGGGTGGTGCTGTGCTGCACACTGTGCACAGTGCCCACTGGCCAATAAATGAAGACTTCATCTGTGTAAGTGTAACCTTTCAACTCATGCTTGTTTACAGCTGCTAATTCCACCGGTGTGTCTGTGCTGTAATGCTGCATCATCACGTACCTGAAACTCTCGTGCACCATCGTCTGTCACCGTCCATCGCTGGGAAACCTCCCCCTTTAACTCACTGCCTGTGATGTGTGCACACCAGAATGCTCAGAGGCCTTAAAAAAGCAGAACTCTGAATGTTTGTCACTAGTTTGTTTCATCATGTTTCAAGCCAGAGAAATTTGACAAAGCTGCCAAATTGAAGTGAGTCAGAGCTTCAGCATTCCTGCAGGATTCTTTTGTGAGCAGGGGCTTTCAAACAGTTTACGATGCAATCACAGCAACAGTGGAAAATCTTTTGGTTAAGAAAAAACAGAACAAAAAGGAATGAAATGCTAAACACTTGGGCAGAAAGTAAGCCCCCTCTATGTGCAAAGTAAATGATTTAGTGATGTTCTCTTTACGTTAAATGAGGCAGGAGATCACAAACTAAAGAACACTTAAATATGATTTTAAAATTAATTATGCTTCATCCCCATAATAGTATTTAAATTGCATTTAAATTGATTATGTATGCATTGGGTTTGTTACATAGTAAAAGCATTTTTGTTGAGTATCTAAGTGAAGCTAGGCTTCATTTGTGACATGCACCCAGTGTGATCATGGAGCTCAATGTGCCAACAGAACCAGGAGCATGTAGTATGAGAACTGTTATGTGAAAAGCATTAATTCAGTTGTGGCAAAACCTTTTTTTTTTTCCATTTGCTGCACTGCACTATTGCTGTAGCTATTTAAAACATTTTCCATGTACATTTTGCTGAAGCAAAGCACTGAGAACACTGAAATACTTCATAGAATCCAGTTATGAAGTAATGCCAGCCATCGTCACAACAGTCTCTCTCTAGTGCAGAGGAAACTTCAGCTTTCCACTGGCACAGCTACTGTTTTCTTCTGCAATAGATACTCCAACCCGTTGCCTCCCTACTTCTCCACCAATGGAGGTGACAGCCCAGCAGTCCTGATCAAGAGGCAGGGGTGCTGTGTTCACCACTTAGATACAGATCCTGATGGATTTGGTCCCAGTCAGGGCTGGAGTTGAGGAGGGTGAAGGTTAAGGGGTACAGCAGTGGTGTGTGCTCAGGTGCTGTCACTACCAAACTGGTTACTGGCATTTGCATAGTGGGGACTGTAAAATGAAGTAGGTACAGACTGATTGTCACTAAGTGTATGGTGGGCATCTACTGCAACAGGCGCCTGGGCTATATTAATTGCTGTTTCAGCTGTGTCTCACCACAGCTACTGCTGATCTAGATTTTAGTATTCAGTGGGATTCAGTTTTAGTAGTCTGTAGCAGCATGAACAAATGACATGCCTCATAGAGGCTTTGGAATTTTTATATCTCATGTCTTGCATTTTTCTAGAGTTTTGCAGAGAAATGATGGGGTTCTGCAGCTTTGTAGTTTTGCCTCGAAATATATACAAACTACTTACTGAAAGGTAAAGTGCTTTTGACTTAATCTCACATGAAAGATATTTTTACCCTGTGGAGAAAGCCAGAGTTTAAGAAACTCTTGTCTCTGTCCCAGGCTTCCATCTTCAGCCACTTATTCCCCTTCATGTACAATAGTTAAAAATTCTTTTCAGTGAGGCTAGCCGTGCTGTTCGGGGGATATACTGCACCTGAAATAGCCTCTTATTCCTTTGACTGTGCTTTGAATCCTCTAGATCATGACTGTTATAATACTTTCTCTCTTTATTTTTTTTTATTAGAAATGGAGTTTCTGTAAGTTAACATCTTTCCTGTAAGTTAACATCTTTCAGGAGAATAACTGCAGACTTTTGAAAGAGTTTGTATTCTTTGTATTAGTTCTGCGCTTTCCTCCCACCCCCCGTGGGGCATTGGAGTTCCCATAAATTGGGCAAAAGATGTACAAGGGGGAAAGACAACAGCAAAGGTGTGTAAATCCAAGGGGGTGGGAAATAAAAAGTGATTTGTTATGTCCTGAGAGGATTAAAGCCTAATATGGTCCCAGGCTTGTCTCCTCCTGGCCAGTGTGCCTGCTAGTGTTTTGGTTACTGTAGTGATCACAGCACCTTGCAAAGGTCAAGCAGGAGTGGGTCTTGTCAGCTCCACTTGGCCATGGGGAGCTGCAGGATCAGCTGTGGACTCAAGCAGGCAGGCAGACGTGCAGGTGGGTCCAGCTTATGCTTGCACCTGTGCCAATAAGTAGCCTACCATGTCTCTGAGTAACAGGTGAATAAGAGTTTGAATCTAGGGAGTATGGTCATGTCCCCATAGGCAAAAGGCAATGCAGACAATAGCCTATCAGACCTCAAAGACCTTTGAGCTTTCAAAACTGTTCTGTTTTGTGCCACTAACATCAGAGCCTCGTAGCATCAGAGGACCAGAACAAAGCTCCTGGCAAGATATCCTGCTCTGCTCACTTTGGACAGTAACCAGCCGTTCCTCTACTCTGCTTCAGATAGAGGGGTAAAATTCAGGCCCTTGCTAAATCTAAAGGAAGATTTGCTATCTTAACCCGTGGGCTCAGAGCTTCACCTAAAACACACGGGTTATCAGGGATGAGTGCAATGTTCTGAGATGTCCTACGTGAATTTCCCTCAGTTGAAAAATAAACTATTTTTTTCGAAAGCGCTCATGGAACACTTCTGAGTAGAAACAGAGAAACAAAGAAACTGTGGAGTTATATTTGGATGTGGACTTTATCGTCTCATGGTGAACCAAATCTTAACAGTTTTTGCTAGGGCAAAACTCCCATTTAAGTTGCTGGGAGCTTTGCCTAAGTAATCACTAAACAAGGCCTGCAGGATTTGGCTCCAAGTTTATGTTTGTTGCTGGTTTCCAATGAATGGGTTTTGCTGAGATACATCACTTCAGTATCGAGCAATTTAATTCATTTACAGAAATGTGTAAATTCCACCAAATAAGCTGTATTCAGGCAGGTTATTTTTTTTTCTATAGCCTTTGTTTGGCCTTAATAGGCAGGCTATCTCTTGCATTACTAAGCAGACTGGACTCCAGGAGTATTCTCACGGGAGAGCGCAGTGTTGCAGCCTCTGATAGTGAAATTCCCAGCCTCTCTCGGCCCCTCTCCCCTAGGTTAAGCAGCTGTTAAAAGCTTAAACCATTTCAGTGAGGCAGACCTGAGCGTGGGCACGCCGTACCTGATGGATCTGTCAGGCTCCTTGCACAGCTGTTTCCAAAGGCTGTCACTGTGTGCTGGGCCTTCAGAGCACTCCTGCATTGCCTCTGCGCTTTCTCCCTTAAAAAACAGAAAGAGCCTGTAAAGGTCAGAGCAAGGACACTCCTGCAGCAGGCTGCTGGCTCAGGCTGGGAAGTTGCCTTATTACTTCTCACTTTTACCTTGTCATTTAAAAGCAGAGTGAACTTTATCCCCTATCAGAGAGAATCTCTCCGGTGAATATACCTGAAGTAGAGGCACTGTCAGGTATCAGGGTGGGAAGGAATCCACAGCTTGACAAGATCCTTCCTGGAGCTGATGCTCTATCCACTCATATTTACTGCTGGAAACCATCATCTTCCCAACAGCTGCCCAGCCCCTGCCTTTGGGCGGTATGAACCCACTTTCAGGAACTATTTTTATTATTATTTATTATTCCTATTGTGCAATAAGTGTGTGTGATGTTTTCCAGACTAATTAAGAAGACAGTTCCATGCTCCAAGCAATTTGCAATCTCCTTTGAACAATGCTTTACTGCTATTGCCCTCCAAGCCAAGCTCTCATTGTGTAATTATAGATAGATGGAGAGATAGAAAATGCACACACACATATGGAGATAGCACCACAAGAAACAGAGAGGAAAAGATGAATTGTTTTGCTCTGACTGATCCCATTTCCGAGGAACACACAGGTGTAAATCTGGCCATGAAAACTTTCCTAACAGGAACGTTCTGGGCCAGCACTGCACATCGAGTACATGAGAGTGATCCCATGGAAATCAANGGGGGCTTCTTTTGGCAGAGGGGGTGGGTTGGCAGAAGTCCTTAGGTAGACAGCAAAGGTCGATGGGTAATTTTGCATAAGGCAAGTTCCCAGGTTAAAAACAAAAATACAGCAAACCATCCTCCCACCAAACACTCCAGCCAATCTGATCTGCGTTAGGGATTGCTTTTGTTCAGCCTGGGGCAGAAACAAGTCTGCCTGAGAGCTGCACTTTAATACTTCCATCGCATAATGGAAGATTTACAGGTAAGGACCCAAACCAGTGTCGACTCCCAACTACTTTAATGCAAATGAGGAGATGAATGCTCATGAGAACAATACAGAAATGCTTCCACATGACTTCCTCTCACTGAATTGCTGATATAAGGCCCCTATACAGGGTACAATACTGACAGCAGGGAAAAGTTTCCCCTAGCTCCCTGCCACCATTCCTTCTGAATAAAGTTATTAAAGTAGATCAGACTAATTAACTGTAGCTTATCCCTATTGATTGAACCAATCCCTGTTGTGGAGGTGTCATAAGAACGCCTTTACTCGGTCTGAGAAACCTGCATTAGTGAGGACATTATAGTTGGCTGTTTGCTGGTTGCTCTTAGGAATTTTATCAGTTTTTGTTTACATCTCACAGATGTGTTGAAGCCATTTGTGGAGGTGTATAACATGCACATAGACATATCCTCTGCTGAATCATTTTTAGTTAATGTCTGGATGTAGCTGGGGAAGTATAAAAGCAAAAACAGCCCTTACGGTGGCGCTACATGTTTTTCTTTTTTAGTCTTGAATATTTAAAATTACTAGCATAAAATCATCTGATGATTTATTTTAACTAATATATCCCAAGTAAAATATATTGGGGAATATTAGGAGAAAGCTTAGAAGCAAAAGGTTCTTGTTTAAAAAAACCTTAGCTTCCTAAATGATTTTGTTCTAATACCACTACAGTAATAATCTAATTGCTTTAAGTACCATACATCTCTGCAGTCTACTTGTGACCCTCTATTGGTTATAAATTTACACTATATTATTGCTGCTTATAATTCTGGCTGTAGGATGATACAAGTGGCTGTATATTTTCCCAACTAACAGCAGCTTATTGTGGAACAAAAGAGGAAAACCAATCTGCTTAATGGCACACTAGGCTTTTTTCCTCTTTCAAACAGGATCACTGAACTACTTGGACACTGGAGTATTTCAGCATTCGGGTAATGTAAAACCTCTTTTCTCATCTCAGATCAAAAGTGTAACTAAATAGATACCAAAAATAAAAACAACCCCACAACAAAACACTATTTGCAAGCTCATTGTTTGTTACCATTTGTCATTCACTTTACTGACCAGAATCAAAACACGATTTTTCCTGCATTTCTTTTTTCCTTTTTTCCCTGGCTGTTATACTCAATATTTCAGCCTCAAATTAATATTTTAATGGTCCCTAAATGATTTTCCCCTAAGTTCTTTATTCTTAATGCCTTTTTTATTATTATTATTTTTCATTAGGACTAGCCAAACGCTGTTGGTGTCTGACACGTGAAGAACTAACTCACAGGAAGAGCTGTTCAAATTCCAGACAACTCTCCCACCTCCAAGTATTTATTATTAATAAACACTGAAGTCAACATGGTTATTTGGCTACTGTTGTTTTCTTGGGTTTTTGTTTTTGTTTGCTGGTTTTCATGAGCGAAATGCATTCAGGATGGGGATGCAAAGCTGCCTCTGCTCCTTAAGGGCTGTGTCCAGGCAAGAAGTACCCCAGGAGCTCCCAGGAAAGCCCTGTGCACCAGCCCTGTGTATAGGCAGGAGATCACACTGGGGCTGCCTGGAAGAGGCCAAAATGCAGCAGTACCATTAGGCAGTGCTAAGGAGCCCTGAAGTCTGATGAAGCTGGTACAAGGAGGCTCACATCCTGGCTCTGGGTCTGCACAGCCCAGTGCTGGGAAGGGATAGTGCCATCCTGCCAACACCACGTTAGACATGGCTAGTAGCTTGTAGGGTGGGCTTTCATTGGGGGGCACCCAACATGCATGTCGCAGCAAGATTATAAACTGCTTGTTAATCTCCAGTTCTTTCACTAATTCATTAGCTGCAGATTGCACTGTGGGAAAATGTTTCTGGTGCCAAAACAGGAGACAGAAAGGAGTCCATGTGGTTTGCCCAACAGCTGGGCATCCCAGGCAGGAATCTGGTATTGCAGACAGACATGTGAGTAAGAGGAGGGTGCCCCTACATCGGGGTAAGCATAAAAACAATTCACAGATAAGTTCAGCCTTTTCCCTAGTGAATGATACAATGAGTCGTGAGGATTTGCAAGCTTGAATGCATGCCTATTTCAGTATTTACACTAGATCAGACCTCTCTAAATAGGGATTTACGAAGTTTCTAACAGTAGATTATGAGAAGGGCTGCACAAGCCCAGAGATGTCAGACACTAGCAGCTCATGTCTAGGTCCTATCCTGTTATCTAGGCCAGGTATTCTGAGTATGGCGTGTTTGATGTGGTGTGCTTAGAAAACCTTGGAGCAGCAAAGTGCTGGCTAAAAATTTGAGGGTACGCATTATTAAAGCTTGCTGAGCCTGACAGCTCCACACAGCTCTGCTCGTTCCACTCTCACTGCTGCTTATTAAATTCTGTTGTATTTGTATTGAGGTGTTTAAAACAGACCATGCTAGAAGCTTGTATTGTTCATGGGACACAAAACACAGTCCCTTGCTGATCCTCTTGCAGTGTTACATTAAGCATCTGACTAACTTCTCTCATATGTAGATCTTCCTTTTGTCCTTACCCAAAGAGGAATATAATCTGTGTAAGCCAATGTTTGCATTATGAAAGTTCAGTCTATAGGCAGCCTTTAAACCAAGAATCATCTTCAAAAATTAATCTCCTAACAGTTTGATTTGACCATCCGAGCAGGCTCATGTTTAAGATGTAGATGCTGCCTTATGGCAGATGCAGCCTGTATTTAGACAAGAAGATGCATTTCAAAACCTACACACCCCGGTTCAATTTATCCCTCTTCAGCCAAACCCATGAGTCTGTTCCAAAATGATCAAGGTCTTTGCCTAGCAGTAGGAGGAACTGTTAATCCCCTGGTTCATGATCACCCTCTTTAAACAAAGAAAAACCACAAAATAACCAAAGGTGGAAAATTAATAGACCAGAACATCACTGTTGGAAACAAAAAGCAACAGCAGCCAAGCAAGGAATGTGTGGACAACATGGCCAGCAAGAGATACTGTAAAAAAAATTGTCATTCAGCTGAGCCTTTGACTCGAGGGAAGCAGGTACTGCGAATTTTGCACAACCTTATGCTTCCTGTTGAACGTTTTAAATGGGTTGGACGGCATAGCAGACACCTTTGCTTGGATTCATAAATAGGCTTCCACCTCATATTAAAGGCCTGAGTTTAATTTGTTTAATATTCCCACCACTAACGATGCCTATTTAAGACATCCTTTTAAAAGTTTGTAACATTAATTTAATGGAAAAATGCCAATACCGCTCTAAGAACTCTATTAGATTTTCTCCCTGTTAAATTAATGTTACTAACTTTTAATGGATGTTGTAATTAGATGTTATTATTAACAGGAATATTACCCAAATTAAAATCAGACCCTGAGAGAGAGACAACTTACGTTTACAAGTGCATTAACCATTAGTATCTGGACATTATACATACAAACTGGTGGAGCCAGATGGCCTTCGCTTTGTTTTTCCCCTGTAACCTGCTACAGGACCAGGCACACATAGTTTTGTTAGCACATAATGTCTGCAAGAACAGCACAACTATTAATGCACCCACTTACAAAGGAAGTGATGGTTTCTCCACCAGCTCTGGAGTAGGAAAGGGGAGCTCCATCTCCCAATTTCACACTCAATTTAAAGGGTCACTCTCAAACCACCCTGATTGGGTTCGGCAGCTTGAAATTGATTGTTTTGGTTGTAAAGCTTGCCTGCCTTCCTAGCCAATTTAAAAAAAAAAAAAAAAGAAAAAAAGACTGCTAAGCTACTAGCTTATTACGAGCTGAGAGCGGTGTGAGGAGGAATGTCATGAATTCAAAGCTAGTGAATCCAGTCTCTTTAGGGCACGGGGAAAATGACAAAAGTGCTGTTGTTCATGAAAGGTGAGAGACAGTCCTGCCTCTTTCTTCTCTATATTGTGGCTCTGGCCCACTTCACCTGCAAAATTCTGCTGTATGCTTGTACCACGCATGTATGGGTTAGGGGTTAGGTCTCAGCTGAGGAGAAACGGGACCACTTTCACCAGAATATCACAGTCCTCAGAAGCACACTCCTGCCAGTTTGGGAGTATTTTCTCTTGTGTTTCTGTAATAGCAAAGATCCCTGTACCAGCAAGCAGGAAAGTTCAAATGCTTTTGACATTACCAGCGTATTCTGAGCTACTGCCCTCAATTTTAGACTCCTGTTTTAGTTTTTTAGAAAAGAAGCAGCCTGGTTCTGTTTTGGAAGAGAAATGTATTTCATCAGTTTATGCTGTGAACAAGCTGAGTTGCTGTTCCACAAATACGGACTGCAATATGTGCTGCTCTAAAAACATAGAGTTCAAAGTCAGTAGCAGCTGATTGATCAATTTGATGCAGGGATAGGGAGTAAATTAGTAGAAAGAAAATTCATTAAATTAGAGAAAAAATGTATGTGCTCAAGGTGATGAAGTATGACTTGTCCTGTCCTAAAAAACATATAATACAAATCTTGCAAAGAAGTGGAACGTAAGGATGCAGCCCTTGGGGACATTGTCAGTGCTGTGGTGCTCTCTTGGCACTGGCAATTCTTGCCCATGTCAGGTCTGCAGTGGGGTCGGTTTGCCTAATTTCAAGGCCAGTGGATGTGGCCATGAGACAGAAGGCCCAAATTTCAATGATTGGGTTTTTTTTAGCATTTTGATTGCTTGCCAGACCTACCTAGTGGCAGCAGTTATTATTTTGGAATGTGTTGCTGAATCTACCAGAATAAGAAAAAAGCTAATGGGTTATTTTCCTTCATAACTGCTTGTTGACAAAATCTAGTATATTCTTTCCAAGGTGCAGAAGGGTTGTATATTTCAATACATATTTCCAGAGAAAAAAAACCAAACAAACAAAAAAAGAAGACAGGAATAAACATTTCCTTTTTCTGTTTGGGTTGGGCTTTTGTCTTTTCTTGGCTCCACCACCCTGTTCTTTTAGTGAAGAAAACAGAAAACATGTAGTGGCAGAAAATGGGGAAACAGCACATGAACAACCCACTCTCCTGGTGGAAAAGATTTTACTTTTAGGTTACTTACTCCTTGCTTTATAAAAATCATAAACGATTGTTAGGGAAAAATGTCCTAGTTAAATCAGAGGGTGGAAAAACCCCAGCTCCAGTAAAAGAACTGATGTCAAGAAAGTGTAACCACAGACATCCTACTGGAAAAAGAAATACCTACCTCATACCCAGGAGTTCCTTGCAAACCTGGCAGCCATTTTAGTGCAAAACCATGACCCTTGGCTCCTTCTCCCCTCCACATCACTCCCGCATCAAGAAAACATTTCCCTTTTACAGTAATCAGCATCTTCCCCTGGCAGACTTAAGAAGTATGTACTGATGCTCTCCTACAGTGGCCTTCAGAACATGTGACAAGGCTGAAACTTTTTTAAGTGACAAGAAATTCTGAAGAAAATTTCACAGACAGCAGCAGTTTCCACAGTCCCTTGACCACGAGCACTGCCAAATGCCCGTGAACATAAATACACTTTGTGCAAACAGGGGAGTGTTTCAGAACAGCAGCTACACCTTTAGTCACGTTCTAAAGCCAAAATCGAAGCAATAAAGTTACAGTAGCCCTATACTAATCACCTGAGTATTAATGTCATAGTAAATGGGGTGCTCTTGCTGTTTCATAATGAGCTTATCCATGGATATCTACAAAACAAAATTTAATCTTCTGTAATTATTCTATTATGTTAGTCACAGCTATTAAATAAATCACTGAACAGATGTAAATTGAACAGCATTCAGAAACTGGCCTGCAGCAAAAAATCAGGTCTTTTAATATATTTTTTAACTTTCATCTCTCAAGTGTCTGTTTTTTTCTGTGAATAGTGTGCCAAAGGATTCTTCAAATGCCAAATACTACGTACTCATAAATGCTCAACAGGCAAAGTGCCTCTGCATTCACATCGTGGGCTTTATCTTGCTGCTGTGTTTTGGCTTTCTATCATTGGAAGGCTGGCAGATGTGAGAGCAATAGATGATGGATGTTTTGAGGAATGAGATAATAATAATAACATATTATTATACAAGTAATAAATATATTATTATATAAAAAATAAACTTTGTTCTCCATAAACTGTGCACACTTTGAAAGGTTCAGGGAGTAGAGAAGAATGAGAGCATCACCCTTTCCTATGACATTTCTGCCTTTGAATATAAACCAGACAGCCTTCTGTTGTGGTAGTAGATTGGGTGCATAAACACACAAATTTTTCATCACTCCTTCATAATTTCTGTTACAGGTTATCAATTCTTACCTTTTTTTTTTTTCTCTTAACTTTGTAGCTGCTCCAAGCGTGGCTGCCCCCGAGCCTGCAGGCTGGATGCAGGTTGCTGGAGACCGCTCCATGTGCTTCTCCTGTCATTCCAAGAACCTCCCAGGCGCTGCAATGGACTAAGTTCTGCACCAGACAACATCTTCAGAAGTGTATTCTGCCCTGTGGCCTTTAGGGATATGTAGTCTCCTCCTGCCTTCATGTGGCCTAGTGTCACACCATGTCCCCTGTTGCGAGGCGGTTGCGCTTCCATCCACATGATAGGAGTGGAGGGTAGACACAGCCTGGGCCTCCTCTGGTGACAGCAGTGGGGATTATCTGCTGTGATAACCTCTCCAAAATGCAGGTGCACCCTTGTGATGAGCACCTGGCACATGAGCTGCAGCCACCCGGGGTCTGGCCGTGTGAGGAATGAGCATCCCACTACATGATTGTTGTATGCATACCAAGAGGGTCCTCACTGCAGGCTGCTGTGCATCTCTGAACTTTGCAAGTTTGCAAATAATCTTAGTGTGAACACAGGCTGGTTTTCTTCTCCCTTTAACACCTTACAGGGGAAGATTAAAACAGAAAGTGATGGAAACGGGAAAAACCTTACAACTGGGGGTTCTGCTCTCTCTAGATCAGCCTCCAGATGACAAGATGTGTGCAAATCTTCTGCCACGCTTTTTACTTCCTCTAGCTGTCTATGCCCAACGTGAAGAGAGAAAGATTTATGTGGTTCTAAAGTGAACCTAGATAAATTTCTTTAAACTGGATGACCTCTCACCCTACCGCACCTTGTCCCTCCCCTTTTCACTCAAAGCCAAATTCCTGTTGACTCGAATGAGAATGGGATCAACTTCTCAGTTAATTATGTCTGTTAATATTATGTGACATATTAGATTGCAAGTAAAATGCATGAAGATCAAAAAGGAGCTAGTCAGCACGGGTAAAGGAAAAGGCATTGATGTGCAGAAATCGGTGTGACTGGCGCATCCCCCACGCTTGTGCTCAGGCTCGGAAAGCGTGGGAGGAGGTGATTTCTCAGAAGTGATGCTCTGCAGACCCCTTTCCCCACATCCTCCATTCACACAGATTCAGTGAGAGGACATGTGCAGGGCTCCAGGGCTGCCTCTTGGGCTACCAGGCGTTCTCTAACAAGGGTCAGCAGCTAACAGCTACAGCTCGAAGAGCGGTTGGAGATACCAGCCAAAGCACAGCAGTATGAGCCAAAGCTAATAAACACTACAGTCTGAAAAGGATACTGTGTCACTGATGCTCCAACTTGAGTTGTAACTAGAAAAAAATAAAAGAAAAAATGGTGAACAATCTCATTTAAAACCGATAGAATTCAGATATTGGGGAGAGAAAAAGCTGCTCATTTCATTAAAACTACTATTTTAAAAACATTCAAAAGAAAACTATGCATGCACATAAAAATCTCTCAATTCATGGGACTCTGGAACCCTAGACTGCTGGTCAGCATGGGGTAGACCTTAGCTTTTCAGCCACCTTTTTTTTTAACCCTCACTGAAACCGAAAGGTTAAATTCTTCTGCTCAATCTTGTGTCTTCCAGTCTTGTGCTCACGAATCAGGAATTTTGTGAGGGAGACCAGGAGCCAGAAAAGTTAGCTTTGATCCACTTTGAAGCTCTTGTGCTTCTGTTGGAAGCTGGCACTCATAGTGCTTGAAAGGATTCAAATTTTTTACTGTATAACTAATGAGTGAAATCAGAAGCCCATTGGGGCAGCTAATCAACAAATCTTGGTAACTAGTGAAGAACTCAGCGCTGCTGCACTTTATTAACTGTTCTCCTCACTATAGGTGACAACCATGGAGTTCGAGAATGTAAGAACATGCCTTCTACTGCCAAGGACCAGCTGACACCCACGGAGGCACAGAATGGGAAAGGCTGCGTGCACCAAAAGGGAGGAAGTTCATAAAAAGATTTTTGTTTTCATTCATGCTGTGACCTGAGTAACGTCCCAGTTTAAACATTAAACTTCAGGTCATTAACTTGTCACAGTGATTTCTAGTTTAAAACTTCATAGTAAAATAAGAGTTAAGAAGGCATGAAAAGGCTCATTAATGGATATGATAAAGCTTGCTGAAATGTAACCCTTTCAATACTGCATATGGCTAGAGACAGTGATTTTAAGTTATGCTGTTGAAATGGCAGGCGTTGTTCAAGCCAGTGACTGACTCAGGTCATACCTTAAAGACAAGGCTATGTAACAAATGCATTTCCAAGGGAATAAAATATCAGAGGGTTGGTCTCTCTTTGGCTAAGAATAAAAATATTTTGTGAAATTGGAGCCTGTACTTAGAAAATGTAGGAAACAGACAATTATATGTTGCTCATTGAGTTGCAGTCTGATGTCTGTAGCAGATGATTTACATCAGAAAACTGGCCATGTCTCATGCTTCACTATTAATCTTTACACTTTGAAATAGGCGTGTTTTAAATTGAGACCAACATGATGTCTTGACATTAATGTTATGTTACTGCCAGTCTCAGTGTTTTAAAGTGAAATAACTTAATTTCTTCATTAAAAACCTGAATGCAGCATCATACCAGAGCTAGTAAAATGTATTCTAAATTTTGACTGAAAGTAATAATCTGCATATTTTCTGTGGGGTTATCTCTTCTTCTAACCAAGTGTGGTATTTTCTTTCCATCTTAGTACAGACACTTTCAACCAGCTTCATTTACTAATGATCATGACATACCAAACACAATATACATATAACCTAGCTCATTTTTAAGGGAAAGTGGCTGATGACAAAAAGTTAACATTTGCCACCTGCTGTTTTCCTTAGAACAATCAAGCATAATGGCACCTGGTTTGAAAACTGGAGACTGCCCTAGTGGATGAGCTGCAGTATCGGTCCTATTAACCCCTATCACTCTCCTTGTAATTACCCTGTCTGTCCCGGAGTATTGAAGGTTTTGTTGAGAAATATCTGGATTCCAAATGAATCACTCACCTTTGTCTCAAAGTGCCTGTAGGACAGCAGGGTCCCTGGTCTATGCCTTTGCTGTGTGAGAAGGAGCTGATAACTCTGAGCATGTCTGTGCCTGGTGCTCAGCAGTTCCTCAGGTACATTATCAGGGTAGGAGAGAACCATGACATCTTTTCCCTCCCCATTCATGCTTTATATACCAATGATTCACAAGCAGATCTTGCATCTACAGGCTGGTCTTTAATTGGATTTTATCAACTGGCATCTATTGATATGCAGGGAAAACGATGCCAGATCTGAAATTAAAAGGGCAATAAGTAAATCATCAAGGTTTTTCTATCCTTCTGGTGAATTATTTGAAGTGGTGAGAAAAACTTTAGTTAGAAAATTTCTCAATTGTCTTCTGCAAATCCAAGTTTATAGTGAGCAAATGCTTAGAAGTTAAAGTGCCCTTTTAAAGCTGGAAAGAGGGTACACTGGCAATACCTCTTCATTGCTTCTCAATGTTTGTACAAAGACAGCCAAATGTGTACCCCTTGCACATTACTCTGTTATCTCAACTTCAGGCCTTCAGCTATCGTGGCCACAAATACTGAGCCCTGCCATATTCTGGTTAGAGAAGGGGGAAATTCTTTTTCCTGCTTGTAAGGAAGCAAGAAGTCATCACTGCAGAAAATGGGCAGAATGTCTGTTAACAAGAAATGTCAAGTCACCCACCAATTCACATATCAGTATACTTAATAGTGAGACCTAAAAACATAGAACATGAGAATTAATGTTCATGGAGAAATGTACATATTCATTGTTAGCAATGAAAGAAAACATATTAAACATTAAAATGTGCTGACAGTAGACATATTTAATGCAGATATATACTACCCACCTTCCACACTTCTGAGACCAAGACCAGCAAAGCACTGGAAAATGCTTGAAATTAAGTTGGAAATAAAGATGTATTTAAGTCCATAACTGAGCTGGACCCTTGCAGAAAGAGTCAGACCCTTCTTAATTCTTTTCAAAATTTCTCATTACACCAGAGAACTGCACTGTGCTGGAAACCAGTGAACTGTCTCTCCAGCAGAAGTATTTTCTAAGTGTAAAGCCATTTATTGAATATGAGCATTTCAGACGTTCATTAGCTTTATTGTATTTCCTGTTCATAATTTTCCTAAGTTTGCAGAGTTCAAAATGAAAACTACATTTTGTGTCACATTACTAGCAGTTTTATGCACAAACACAGTGAAATAACTGTTTTGCTGTAAATCAATTTAATGGTTTTCACTCTAAATGTAATTGGCAATTTTTTTTAACAGTAACTAACACTTTATAATACAGAATTTCTATATATAGCAAACAGTTCAAGGGACTTAATTAGACAGTGACAGAGACTGTTATGTTCTCACTCTGTAATTTTAAAAATTCTCATAACAATAAGGAGCAATTGAAATTTATCAATTCAGGAGTGAGAAAAAATATTTTTGACTGTAGATATGGTACTTAAATTGTTGTTTTACCAGTGGACTTGTCACCTTGATGTAGCTGGATTTCATAAAAACAGTTAAAAACTGTAAATTAAACCATCAAAGCTAATGGCAAAACTATCATTGGCGAGTATTTGTTAAAACACATGAATTAAAAATTAGATGAAGACATAAATAATGAGCACTTAAATTGTATTTTGGGGGTGTGTAGAAATTAGCACCAGTTGAAGCACGGCCATGAAAATGGTATGATTTTACACCAGACAATTATTTAAAATAAACTCCTAATATTTGAGACCCCACATAGAGAGAAGCAGGGCTCGTGCTCCTGGCTAAAAATAAGGCTAAAGTTAAAAGCATTTATAAAAAAAGGCAATAACCCCTACACTACAGTCACAACACTGATTTTGGTAAGCAACTCATCATCCCCTTGCATGTGTAAAGCCTCGGAGTGTAACTGAAGTAGGAAAAGCACTCGGGGGACTGCTGAATAAGTAAACACGAGGTAGCCCTCACTTTCCCATTAGAACTCTCCCATCCAACAGTGTTCCACTGATGGTCAGGCAAACCATGAACCATGGACATATGTTTACAGCAGTTATGGCTCATCAGCATCAAATATCAGACTTGGGAGACCTGGGTAAACGAAGGCTTCCAAGCACAGCAGAAAAATGCCTGTGGGTTTTCCAGCTGGGAAAACCCCTATTGCTGTGTAAGGAAAAGTGATGATTGCTGACTGTGCACAAACTGGCTGGCTGGGTCCCTGGCTTCCCACCCCGCCAAGCACAGCGCGCCTGCGTCTGTCGGAAGTGTGGAAAAGTATAAAGGGAAAGGTGGGTCTGAATCTGCTCAAGTGCTTGGAAGAACCAAAACCACCACTTCACGTGAAAGGATCCCAGGAGAGGCAGAGCTGAACACCACCCACTGCTGGCTGGCCTCCTTGCTCCCCTGTAAACGTGGGGCTGTTCCTACACACTGCATTATTTTGATCTGTTACACCAATAATGAAGAACCCTTCCAATCTGGGGCACTGCCATTGCATTCTAGCTACCTCTCTGCCAGGATGGGTGCAGCATCCAGTTCCACCAAGAGGAACAACTTTCCAGGGCGCAGACCTGCGCTCAAGAGCCCTGGAGCCCCTAAGAGGCCACACTTCTACCCACGGTGTTTCACAGAGCTCAGGAGAGCCACTTGTCCCCCACAGGCAGCCCTGCCTTTGCCCACCGCAGGAGCAAGAGTCAGGGCACGGCATCCAGCCATGGCTGAGCCCTCTTGGTCACAGCTGCACCCGCCTGGTTCCAGAGAAAGGGAAAGGAGCTTGGCTGGGGGCTGGGAAGGTAGTGAGCAGAGGGCACAGAAGAGATCTATGGAGAATCCTTAGGGAAAGGATGTTTGGAAGACATAGCTTATGTGTCTATATCACTGATGATACCTTCCTACACAACAACTGCATTCAGCAACTGCGTTGCCCCTGTTGCCCGTGTAGGAACCAGCATGGTCTGTGTCCAGGGATCCAGTGAGAGCAGTGTCTCCAAACAGAGGGTTAAACTGAGGGTTATGCTGCCCTGTACTCTCTTAAATGAACGCTAAAATATATCTGAGGGCCAAAATTTGCTGCCAACCACACATAAAAACTCCAACTGACTTCAATAGGAGTTTCCTGTGTGTATCCAGGAGCAGATTTTAGAGCTAAGAGTATGCATCAAAGCCTAAATAGGAAATGTTAGTGAATTGACATTCTGTTTATTCATTATTTTCAGATGTCAATAGGGTTTTCTCTGTCTAATATAAAATTATTTGGTTGTCACATTTTTAATGAAGGCTTTTAATTACTCTTGATATACAGTATTGTTCTGGTTGTTTTGCACAGTTGCTTTTGTGCATTTAACCAGATTCCCTGTCTGTAAGAAAACCTGCCTACACCAGGGGCTTGGCCAAATGCAGCCTTTGTCATTGCTTTTGTCCAGATGACGCTTTCAGTTTTAGCAGAAAGCATGAAACACAAGACCTATATTAGACAGAGGAAAAATGGACTTTGTTTTACTGGAAGATGTCTGTTTAGTTGCCTTTTGATAACAGCAGAGGTGGTTATGCTGAGGTTCTACATGAGTCACTGTCTAATTTATTGGGGAGGGGATAGCAATTTCAAACAATTACAAGCAGGAGGGCTAAGAGTTTGTCACAAATGAGAGGACCTGTGGCTCACAGAGTCCTTGGAAGGGTGGCTTTGGATCAGTCCTTTTGCTGCATTTTGATTCCCATGGAAACGAAGGAATGAAGGCTGGAAACCATGGTGTTCCCGGGTCTCACCCACCAAGGCACCCATCAGAGGGCAGACCCAGGAGCTCGCATGGCAGGCGCAGCCTCCTGCGTGTTTGCCCTGGCTGTCTGCTGGACAGGCACAGACATTCCAGAAGGACATCCAAACATGTGAGGCATTTGCATAGACTGCAATGCCCACATAATGAACTGCGGGCCCATGGGATAAATCACCTTTATGGGCATTTAATTTCAAACTGTTAATGTTTAAGCAGGGAGCAGCAGAGACAGGACAGGCTCTGGGAAGGTATTGACTGAGTGGAGAGAGGCAGCAGAGGACACCAGCTCCCCTTCTGCCCCCACCTATGACCACACAGAAATGCCCCAACATCTTCAGCCTCAGAACTCTTAAGAGCAACATGTCTTCATGGGTCAGGTCCCTAAGAGTGAAGCAACATGTCCATTCCCAACGCCCAGACAGGAAGAGCTCTCAGTGTGGTTTGCAAGCTCTGTGTGAAACAAGCAGGCAGAGTTTTGGAAAACGAAAATAATTGCATATTTTTTGTATATTCAGAAGTCTGTGGGCATATGCATGAATGCATGCATGGAAATATGTATCTATGTGTATTACAGGGAAAAAATAAAGCCATGTGCAAAATACAGGGGCTAGAAAGCAACTTAACACCTGAACTGGTGGCTGGTTTCTTCGAGCCTAGATAATGTACCTCAAATATTAATCAGCTTTTATGTTTCAAATTCTAGTGCTCTTTAATTGCCTTAATACAGAAAGTCTCCTACTTTGGTATCATGGAAGGGCTCACATGTAACAAAAATAAACACATTAGATAAATAAATAAATAAACCCAATCTCCTAGGTACTAATTTGCCATGGATTGTATTTAAGTCCTCATCCATTATGTGAATTAGAAGTGAAACAAACACTGGCATCAATACTCTATTGCAGCCAGACCAGCCTGAGATCCAAGTGAGTGTGTGTCCTGGACAGTTTGTATTGATGCTGTCCTGAGTATCACGCTCATCAATAATGGAAATAATTGCATTTTAATAATTAAAAAACCCCCATCATTTTCACAGAGGTAGAAATGATGACTTTGTTCCCTCCCTGCAGTTTATCTACCTTCTAATGACAGGAATGATACTCTGAGCAGCTCATTTATGAACACACAAATGCACACAAAGAAATCTGCTTTTATTCAGATGAAAGAGTATCAAATGTCCCTTAAATATCAGCTTAGCCATGCACTGCATTGGAAGCTTTGAAATGAAAAGTGAAATGTATGGAGGAAGAGTAGCCACTTCCGCCCCAGCCCTGGGGTTTTTTTTTGACTGTCCTGATAATGGGTTGAGACAAGTAATGAAAATTCTTATTATTTTGCTTTGAACTTTTTAGACTAATTTAGCGTTGCAACACTAAAGCCTTCAAAAATGGGGATGCTTAATAATGCAAGAATGTCTTGCTGGATACCGACTGAGTTTGTACAACATTTTAATGTGGATCTGGAGAAAAAGTTTTGTCTCTCAGTAGTTCTTTCTCTTTTTTTTTTTCCTTAATTCTATTGTGCAGTCTCTGTGCAGAATGATCCTGAGTTTATTTTGCAGGCTTAGGTCTGCCTTGTGTAAAACTAACTAAACCATGATATAAACACAATCTACCCCCAAGATATCCCCTCACCTCTTTTTTGCTGGTAGACACACACTGAGGGTGTTTTGCACAGATTGTGGCCTCTATCTGGGATTTTGCAGGTTAAGAATATCCCAACCTGACATACCCAAATGTCTGGGAGACGCAAATTCCTGGTAGTGGAAAATAAATAAACCAATAGAAAGGAAACAGAAGTGTCATAAAATTCACTTTACTCTCTGGGGACTTTCTTACATTGATTTGAGAACATGCACAATGAGGAATGAGCCTGGCCTGTGCAGTAGCCAGTGTAGCTTAGATACTTGCTCACTCCCTTATGACTACAGTCCAGATTCAAACTGATGTAATTAAGATAATGTCCAACAAAAAACTATGCACAAAACTCATAATATAGCAGATACAAACTTTAGAAGCTTATGGCTCTCTGCCTTCATACTGGCCAGTATCTCAATTAACCTCCAATGAAAAGTCCTTTAAAGTGTGTGCTAAAACTTTCCACTGAAATGGCCTGTTTTGAGATGTCTGTCACTTTCTCACATACTTGAAGACAAAAATATATTTTATGAAACATTTGTAAACTCTTTTCACCACAAATAAAAATTTTTATGACAGCTCTCTCCTAAAGACTGCTTAATTTTCATCTCCTGCAAAAACAAACTCAAAAAGCAAACACTGCATCCAGCAAACAGAAGCATTCTACACATACGCCTGAAACTAAGTGGATACATAAATACTTTTCCACCTTACGCCTTTAAAAACATATGCCTCTGGATCAATATTTATTTGTAATTTTGTATCTGTCTATTTAACAATAATATAATAAGAAAATCAGCACCTGTATCTTGAAAAAAAATGTAGCTGTTCCTTTATGTTAGAAACACTTTTTTCTAGATGTGAAAGCAAAATCTAGATGAATAAAGCCTATTCATCTAGATTGCTATAAAGCTTATGCTGTGGCTGTATAATCTATACTAAAATTTCAAGTAGGCATTTAAGATTTTAAATCCTTATTGAGATTAAAATTAGGAGTACCAGATATCAACATAAATATTCACTTGCAAGCAAAGGATATTCTCTCCCTGAGCAAAGGATGTCCTTCCATTATGCCAAAATGAATAACCTAAACCCTTTTTTGTTTCTTTACACTCACTGTTTAGCTTTGTGTCATACCTATTTCTTTCCTTAAAGCTACTTAGCAGATTAATTCAGAAGAAATAAGCGCCTTATTGTTGATTATATAAATGATTCAGGATGTTTGACATATTTAAGTTGACAGAATGGCACAAATTGCAGCCTTACCCTGCGCTTTGCTGGTGCACATGCACCGGGACCACCTCTAGGATCATTAAAAGTTCAGCTAATTCAGTAGCACTTTGCACTGAAGAGTTTTGCTGCAATGATTAGGGTTTCAAAGATAGCTGCAGGTCCTTCCCTCCCAGCCCAGCTTCTCTTTCAGATTGTAGTGAAAGTGAACAAATAAAGAGGGGGGGAGGAATGAAAATACCTGAAGAGAATAAAGAACAAGGGTGATGGGGTAAGATGGATTACTTGAATTTTCCACCAATCACTGAACAACACATTGGCTAAAGCATTGATTGATGAAGTATTTAAGTCGTCAATCTCACATCACAAGCCTTTTTACAAATGGCTGCAGAAAGGGGCTGACATCGAGGTGGTATCAATGGAAGTTGGCTTTGCTACAAAATATAAGAAAGACCTCTACTCCACAATTTGCTCTCTTGCAAGACGTTCAATAACCACTTTCGACGGCCACTTTGCCAGCAAATGTTTCACTTAAAATGTCGGTATTCTTTACTCAGGACTGCTGTCCACCTCTAAATTTATAGGCCTTTACTATGGGAAGATTTACCTTCCTTTAGTTTTTGGTCAGTTTATTTTTCCCCCATGCAGACTGCTTTTCAATTTACATGGAGGTTTTCTTGGTCGGTACTTTCTTCTTTTTTTCCCCATTCCTTAAAAGAATTACAACCAGTTGTTGTCTCTTCAGATATGTTTTAAAACACTAAATCAGTCATTGCCAGAAATCTGTGTTTGACTGAGAAATCAGCTTGTTCTGGCTTTTTATTTCTTCCCTCACCTTCACTTTTCTTGTTCATCGCCATTAACCTAAAAATAAATGACTGCACAGGACTTTAGTTTAGTATCTGCAGAACCTGTTCCTGCAGAGACAGGTCACTTCTTGGTTACCATCAGCACCGTACCATTTGTTCCCTTCTTCGTGCAGGGTAATACAATAAATGTAAGGAGCAGCTCATAACAAGGGAATGACAACCAAGCAATTCAGATTCCATGAAGGGAAATGAAAAAAAGCCAACAAAAGAGAGTACATAGCCCAGCATGAAAGAGCATCTTGATTTCAAGTTTTCTTTCAGGAGTTGTTAATATTTTACGAGACCACACAGAGTGTTCTTCCAGTGACATTTTTCTAAATAATGTAATGTGCAGTAAAGTATCACACAAAGGGGAGGAGGAAGAGAATATCCTTGTTTAGATTAAAAAAAAAAAAAAAAAAAAAAAAAAAAAGAAAAAAAACCCCAAACATTTTAAACTAAGCATTCTCAAGGTTGGCTGGTGCTTGACTCCAGAGTCCCAACCTTTTGTAGGGTCAACAGTTACCAGGGGAATGGTGCCCAGGGATATTTTAGAGGTTTTCTTCGTTGGGGTTTTTTTTTCATTTTTTTTTTCCATCTTACTTTTTTTTCCTTTCTTTTTTCATTTTCCCTTTAGAAGACCGTAAGTATAACATGAAGGCTCACTAGGCTTCCTTTTCTGTATTGATAAAAAGTGGTGGGACAGGGAATGTCTAGAGAAAACTGCAAAAGAAAATCTGGAAAGACCACAGTGCCTCTTATTTTCTTCTTTCCTGACCCACTCATGTATGGGAGCTTTTCTCAAAAACAAATTTTGATCTAAAGCTCTGGATGCAAACATCCCTAGAGTTTAAGGAAATCTGTGGGAGACTTACAGAACAGGTCCAAGACCTCACAGGTCTCAGCACTGTACTAGCTGACAATAACTCAGAAACCCTACTCTGGACCAGACTGTACCCCCAGATCTTCTGCTTTATAACAATCAAGATTGTTGTCATAAAGCAGAGAGACTCTAAACTTTCAAGACTACTCCAGCTTTTAGGTTTTTGGGTCACGCGTTTTCCTGCCTGACAGGCTTTCACTCTAAAGCAGGTACAAGTTTGCATTATGACTAGTGAGTGACCATTCCTCTGTTCAACCATTTGACTTTCCAACTAGCAACAGGGTAAAAGCATTCATGTAAGAGTTGAACTTGCAGGTTGGTAATTTGGTAGTTTGTAATTTCCTTATTTATACTAGCTCATGTTGATCACAGGTCTTGGTGACATACTCTGTTCTCTTGGAATCTTAAATTTTAGAACAAAATTAAATATTCTGGGTTTTTGTTATTAATTTCACGCTCCAAATCCCAATGGGTCTTCTGGAGATGTCCTTTTGAAAATTTGTGCTTAGATGTACAGAGAAACCCTGGCACAAGTTCTTTGAAATCAGCATAAAACAATAAGTATAGGATATTTTTATATTGTATGTGGATCAGCAAAGTGCCAATTAGTAAAAAACATTGTTTAGAAAAGACTTATTTTAGAATTTACTAAAATCGAAGTAACTGGGGAACTGGAGAAGAAACTATCAAAAAGCATAACTTGTGGACAAGAAGATTGAAAAATTATACTTACTTTTGTTTTAAATATGCGAAGTATCTAATGGACATCAAATTGTGATAGACAAATGAAATCACTCAGCAGCAAATTGCACGTGCTTCCCTCCCTTTGAATTATTTAGACAGACACAAGTTAGTGGTCACCATTGTTGTACAAGCACACTGTCTGGGACCAGAGTGAATACAACGTACTGCAGTAGTAACGCACGGAATGAATCAGGCAACTTGTACAAAGCTGCAACTAAATTTATTGTATTAAATAAGAATCCAGCTCACCACTGCAGTTTATACGAGCAGTTAAAATGGTTTGCCTCATCCCGTTACATGACAATGTAATCAATGGAATAAATCACCAGCTGGCAGAAATCCTACATTTGAAATATTTCACGTTTCCTATGGCACAGCAGAAATCTTCACAGGAAAACAGAAAGCTGAGGAAGCTGATAAAAGGTATTTGTATAACTGCTGTTGCTGAGAATTGCACCCAAGTTAGGAGTTAAATTGCACAAGCTTTGATCATTCAGACAGACAAAATACATGTAATCTGATCTTCAGTTATGCAATGATATTGCATCAGATATAGCAATTACATAATTACACCCCAGTCATACAAACACTTATGCGTGCATATACTTATCTTCACTAATAGGAGTAGTTTATTGATTTAGTTGTTTTACTACTCCTGGAAGTAAAATTAAGACATGCTTATATGTTTACAAAATTCAAGTTCTGTAAAGCTGCTTTATCTGTATGTACTTATTTTTTTAGCGTGTTCATGGATAACATGCAAGTGTGTGGTAACCCAGGTAGCTGTTGGACTGAGTGTGGATGGGAAACAGAAGAGAAATCCTGTCACAATTAATGTCAGTAGGAATTTTGCCACGCTTTTATCTTATAATTCAAAACCAGAGGAAATGGATCAGTTGAAATGTTTCTAGCAATTTCTTCAAAATAACATGACAAATATTTTGCAATATGATAAAATAAGGCAGATGCAGATAGCTGCTTAGCTGGTGAGGTATCTGCTGATGCTTACCTTCTCCACATGTCTTTATTTCAACAACAAAACAGTTCTCTTCCCTTGATCACATTCACACACGTTTTCACCAATGCCTTCCTCCTGCTTTAGGAGGTAAAACCTCTGTGCATTTGTTTCACCACCCTAACATACTCCTGAGGCGGGCTGTTATTCAGCCATTATCTTCACCCTTTTCCTCCTTGTTCCTAATGCAACCTTTGTACTTGTTACATTTATCTAAACTGTTGTTTCTCACGTAGTTTTGAGGGTGAAGGTTACTGCTTTCCTCCTAAGCTCTCCTCAGGTGCTGCTGCCATTTCCATCCCAGCACTGCCAGTGAGCACCTACTAACTGGCCCAGCATCACTGCCCGAAGAGCCTGCATGGCTGAGGAAATATTGAATGGCTGCCTACTCAGACTTAGTCTGGGTTTTTCAACACCATTTTCATTATTTTTCTCCCCTGTAACTACTCAATAGTAGTGATGAAATAACTATATTCAAACAGAACCTCACTTTGCTGGGTGTTAATTGGTGTGTCTGGAGTGAATCAGTACCAATGTGTAATTAATCCATATCGCTCTTCACAGACCTCGTCCCACCCACTGCACCGCCCCCTGTACCTGTGCCTCCCCTCAGGGAGCTGCAGGCGGCGGCAAGGCCTCCCCTCAGCCTCCTCTTCTCCAGGCCCGGCTCCCTCAGCCGCTCCACCTGTTCTCCAGGCCCTTCACCAGCTTCACTGCCCTTCTCTGGGGCTGCTGCA
>VZRW01008836.1:76396-103721 GCA_013398125.1 Aegotheles bennettii | reverse complement strand
GTTTGAGGTGCGGCCCCGCCGGTGCCGAGCACAGGGGGGCAGTCACTGCCCTGGGCCTGCAGCCGCGGGAGTTCCAGCACATCAAACCCTGTCCCTCGGCTTTGGCCAGGCACCTCCGTGAGGTGTCCCTGGGGCAGTCACAGCCTCCAGACCTGTCCTGTGGGTGCAGAGACCGGGCACCACGGGCGCCCCGCAGGGAGCAGCCAGGCCTGCGTCTGCTTTGAGGCGCCGCCCGTGCCCGCCCTGAGGCGCCGCCCGTGTCCGCCCAGAGGCGCCGGCCGGTGCCCGCCCTGAGGCCCGGCCCGTGGCCGCCCTGAGGCCCTGGGGACACCGAGGGGCTCCTGAGGGCCAAGCTGTGCGGAAGCACCTGCACAGACACGCCAGGACTCACACAGTGCACACCAGGGCTGGCAGTGAAACTCCATACGTCTGGCACCTTACAAAGCCACGGGCACGCTTGCTTCCCAGAGCTGGGCTGCATTTTAAGCTAAGGGGCAGGTTTTATATTGGAAGTCAGGCCAGGGGCTTGTTATTTTTCCTTGTTGCCTTCCAAGACCACAGAGGTTTCAGGTCTGTCATTCACATGGGTCCAAACTCCCCACAGACAATTGCGTTTGGGAGATAAACACGTAACCCAGAGCCCCTGTGTGTGTCCGTGACTGCTGCTTGGTGTGACTCAGAGCCAGCAGCAACTCCACATCAAGCACTGGAGCTGCCTGCGTTGCTGAGCCCATAAAGAAGGTGCAAAGAAGGACACCTTTCTCTCTGTGGAGGAAAAGGTGGAAGAATGGCGCTGCCCTTCGGTCCCTTTAAAAGACAGTGTGAGGGGACGAGCTTTCTTTATCTAGGAACACCTTCCTTTTGCAGGGGCTGACAACTCTGAACACAAGCACTGAAATGCAGGAGGAGTGTATGGCCTAACATATATGCCGGCCTAGATTCAACAGCCCAGTGATGGCTCGGGGCCACTTATTCTTTCCTGATGTGAAAGCACGGCACTTCAGCTTGTGTGTGTGGCAGCGGGAAGCCCCACAGGCTGAGGAGAGCTATTTTATGTACTGTGCATATGAGGGGGAGCATTATGTTTGGTACAGGGGAGCCGCTGAGGTTTTTATACTCTCATTACTAGAAAACATTTCTGTGTACTTTTCTCTGTGTTTTTATTAATCCATTTCATTTCATGCTGTCTCCCCTCCCACATCTCTAACAGCTGCTCACACAATATCTTACCTACAGTTTGGGAAGACACAGTAGGCAGATCACAGTATATATTGCATTATACTCCTGGACGTACCATCTGCCTTCTCCTCCTGGACATTTTTGCAGCTGACTGTTTACAACAACAGAGGGTATGGCTGCTTAGGGCAGATCCTTTGCAATGAATGTCTTGTAAATAAGTGAAAGTTTAAAAGGAGCAAGTAGCAGAAACGATCCTGCTTTAGTTAAAATGCTTCTGCATGGTTACGAAATGACTCCCACTTTGAGAAAAAAAAAAAAAAGATGAAATCTGATTCTTGGTGTGTTCCTGATGCATCTGGTTTTATGACTTCACCTCATCTCTTCTCTTCCTAAAACTGGGAGAGGTGGGCAGGCGTGTAGCTGGCTTCCACAAGGAACATGGTAACTATGTCATTTATTCTTAGACTTCTCAGTCAAATCCTCATTCCTGCCCCCTCCGCAAGCCCTTCATCGCCGCCCCCCCATCCATTGCCATTGACAGTAAGGAGTCAATAGTAACGGACTGTCCATTCAGAGGGAAGAACAAAGCCTGGATTGTTAATGAGAGATCCCTCTGGGTGCTTTGAGACCCTCAACCAAAACATGTATCTCTATTTGTCCTTAGAGCTCTGTAGAGCAGCTTGGTGATGGCACCCCCATGTAAGGCTCCCCTACTTCCATGGCACCACTCAGTGACCTTCTCCATACTGTCATCATTCAGAAACTGCTTCCTGCCATTCCCACCTCCTGTTGAGGAAAAAAATATCTAGGAGAGCACAGTATCTGCTTACCTAAACCTGACTACAACTCACCACCAATCTTTTGAGCTTTAGAGAGGTATGCTTTCTCCCCTTCCCTCCTCATGGATAGTTCTAGTCAAGCAGCAGATCCAGTGTTTTAATTCCTGGGTAAATGGAGTGGCTGGTTGGTATATATATAATCTGTACCAGGGGACCCACTAGCAGGCTCACAGTTTCATTTCTTACTCATACATCCAGTTTTCTTTCTCATAGAGTTTGGGAAGTGAGTCACAGAGGTAGGTGCCCAAGTTGTATTGGGCAAATGATGCCCAAGTACCCACATACGCACTGACCAGAGGTAACACACGAAAGGCTACCTCAGCTCTACCCATACTGATTCATGAAGCAAGCAGACCAATGGAGACTTTGATGTTGAGTTGTGCTTAGGTCTTTGTATGAAAGACTTTTAGGAAATACTAGGATTAAAACAGATGAATGCTCCTAATATCTTGCTGTGACTCCAGGAGCAAGGACCTGCACTTGGAAATGCAACAACTTTACTCCCTGAATCATACTGCACAACAACATAAAAGATCAAGGTCCCAGTATATTATTACCCACCTCCATCCTCTATGACATGAGACTGCCTGGCTACCCAAGGAGGTATAGAATTTTTAATTCCTGCACCGAGAAAATGTCAATGAAATCATTATGTCTTTAGCTGGTATGGGAGTTTTTTAAAAAACATTCCCTGTCACCCCATGAAGACATCAATAGAAGTTAAATTGCTTTATACCTGCTTGGAACCCTTATTTCTGTATTTGCACCGCAACAACTGGTTGCTACAATCAATAACTTCCTATAATTCCTTTTGTGAGCAGAACAATAGATAGGAAGTCATTTTTACAGCTGATATTTAGTCAGAGACCAGTTCACAGAAGGAATTACAGCTTTTTATTGTTTGCTGCTGAAGTGTTATAAGACTGTTGCCATTTTTTGTTTTAAGATGGATTGTCGTTGTTTTCATGAGCACTCAGGGTCACGAGTATTCAGCTGATGTCCTGTGACACCTAGCTAGTGCCATGTATCTGAAGCTGTTTGCTTGCCACAGAAGAAAGATTTATGTCTTCAGCCATGCGAAGTGAAATAGCTGCATTGTGGAGAAGAAGGCAAATGTTTGCTTGTTCAAGTTTGGCTCTTATTCATCTCCCAGCTGACTAAATCCATGAAGATAAACATGGCCTGGCTTCCCTAGCTCAGCAATGACTGCTTATTGTCTTCGAATAAATACTGCAATATTTTTGCTCCACACTTTCCTGGCCACTGGCAGACTGTGAAAACAAGCTGAAGTGATACCATAAGTCGTAACATATACAGTCACCATTGTGACTAACCCAGGGTAAAAGAAGAAAGAAGGATTCAAAAGTCAACTTTGTTTTAACCCCTGGAATTGTAATTTTTTAATTTTTTTTTTTACCTCCTGTAAACATGATTGACGTCTCCTAGGAGCTTCCTATCCTTTCATAGGCTAGGAAGCACTAAGTAGTTGTACTTTCCACTGGCTGAGTCTAATCACATTCCTATAGATGAAGTTGGCTACCCTGGACACTCACAGCTTCCCATTTATCTTTCAAAATGCAATCTACACTTTTGTAGATGAACTCGTCTTGCGGAGTGGCAGAAAGAGGAGGACAAGAATAGAGGATGGATTTTAGAAGAAACCAGCACATGATAACATTTGCATTAAAAGCATCATAACAAGCTGCCCTAAAGAAAAGAGGGCTAGAGAGGAGACTGGAGAAACATTATTTTTAAGAAGCTAATTTGCATGTAGATTAGGAAAAGCCACAATGAAGATTCTGAATTGTCAAAGTCTAACTGGTATTTATAGCCACACGATGAGAGAAAAGCTTGTCCTGCAAACCCTGGTAAAAAAATATTTATGATGTGACTGGCACCTCTTATTCACCATCCCAGAAATAAAAGCACAGAGCTTTACAGAAGTAAACAAAACTTACTGAGAAGTGGGTTTGGGTTTTTTTTAAATTCGCTATGCCAAACAATAGTATGACCAAGAAAGAGAGGTCTGCCTGGAGATCTGATTCCAGAGGCAGGAATGAAAACAGCTGTCCCAGTGCCATTCTTCTTCTGCATTTTGCAATTCACTTACCCATAGACAACTCCTGCCAGAAAGTTCACTTCTAAACTGCTATGATTTTGGAGCTGCAGTTTATCCAATGGTATGCTCAAATCTCACGATGCTGTCAGTCATACAGTGTGATACACCTTGGTTTTATTTTGTACAACATGTTGCAATACCGAGGAAGATGGAGAGTACACACCAAATTCTCCTCTACACTTGGGCCACTTCTGCAGCACGTGTTACCACTCTGCTACTGATGCCGTAGATGGGAAGGCACTTTACATCCTAAAGTGAATGGAAATACATATTCATTTTTCTTGTTTCTTACATAAGCATAATGTTAGCATGCCTAAGCATAAATGAGAGTAAGATGCTATACATCCAGCACAGCAGACATTTGCCATCTGCAATTAGAGTTTAGGATTACTTTCATTATATTGGAGCAGGAGGATCTGTTACAGAGCTCTGCCTCCTGACACACAATGTGCTTGCTTTCTATTGTGGGACTTCCATGAAGGAAATGCACTAGAATGGGTATCATATTCTAGGGAGGTGAGTTGACATTGGGATTATCTTTTAGCCAGTATGAGGGTAATTCCCTTCCATTCCTATACAGACTACTTATGGAAAAGGTCAATTGTTTCAGTTACAGCCAACAAGGGAAAAAATAACATTAACGTTACATAAAAATCTCACTGTAATTGAATTGTTCCTGCCACAACTCCAGTACTGAAGCTGGAGTATTTTGTCCTGGGTCTTCGAAAGATCTTTGTGCTGGGAACAGATGTTCAGATGCCAGAATATTCATTTTACAATCTATTATGGTTACAACATTAAGCATAAATGAGTAAATCAAAATATCTTTACAAACCACAGAAAGGAAAAGATTGGTGCTATAGGGAAGAACATACACAACAAGACATTGTTGCCATAAAAACATACAAACTAAAGTGGCTGTAGCAAAAAATAGTAGCAGAAAATAAAAAGGAAGTTTCTAAGCAGATGTTTGTAGCTCTTTAGTCAAAAACTTTCTGCAAGTTTCTTCATGTTTGCCCCTATGGTTTGCTGACCTCAATCTGTGGGGTTCCTAGGCCTCCCCGCGTTTATTGCGTTTATACCCTATAAACTCCTTGCGTTTATACCCTTCACCTTTGCAAATTCTAGTGTATTTACTGAAGCCAGGGTCTTCTGGCTGTCTTCTCAGTTCTGGGTCCTTGATCTCCAAAAACTGTGCATCTGACTTACCAGTCTAAAATACTTCATACATAATTTAGGAATTCCTCCAATGAAATCAGTATTGTTCAAATGTCTCATTTACCTAAACACACAACAGTGCAATAAGTGTGCAAATAGTAAATGTTTATTTGCTTTTTTATATAACTTGTTTCCTCTTCTCACACATTTTTTTCTGTTGAACCAGTCTGTGGCTTTGCCTTACTAAAAAGCCATTTTCTGATCATCTTAATTCCATTTAGTAGCTTAAATCTCTCTCATGAAGAGATACAGTTCTTTCCTGAACCTTTTCCAGTTCCTAGTTGCTATTCAGGAGGGTTTCCTGTTTTGGATAAGCTATTTTCTTGGGTTGCCACCTCTTCATCTACAAATCTGTTTGTTGTGTATTACTTGATTTGCTCTGGAATGTCATACAGTTTCATTAGACAGTGTTTAAGATGTGATATTAACTGTAGTAGTTATAAATTGTGGTGGGTCTTCCATGTAGCAGCAGATGGATTAGCATGCATTGCGAGAAAGATCTGATGAAGGATCCGTGTGTCTCTCTGGCAAGTTGTTTGTCAGCTTCCTTACCCTCAAAAGGCTATTGCCAGCAGCGTGGCACTTTGGAGGGCACACCAGGGAGCACCCTGGGGGTGCCCCAGCCCTTCCAGCAAGGCTCCTCACACGACCTGCCTGCACTTAAAGGTCAAAACCACATAGGCAATTGAATGAGCTGACTTCCAGGTTATTACCAGGATAATGTATTAGGAAAGTGTTAGCAGAACAGAGATAAAAAAATAACCACTAATTTTCAGTGCTTAGTTCAAACAAGATAAGACTTAGCTTTATGTGATGCTGCCCTTTAAAAGCATATATTTAGCTCTTCATGGGCTAGCAGTCCCACTGATTGCAGCTGTGGGTGTGCAACTCAGCATTTCTATGTATGGCGTGGTATGGTACCCCCTGGGATCCCAAACCTTACATGAAAAAGAAAAACCATACATGAAAAACTTAGTGGCCATGGAGGTGGCTTGAGTCCTTAGAAAATCTGCAACAGCAGAACAGCACTCAGATACCTCCTCCTTCCAGTTTCCTTCAGCCTGGCTGAACTGTACACATGTGTACACGTGTTTATCCAGCTTGTGGGAATTCCTGCCTGAGGAGGAACCATCAGAACAGTCAGAGGCACATCCATTGCCTGGGAAAGAAATTTCATCTTTCCCATGCTTTTCATTTTGATTTCATCAACATATTTGACATTGGGAAATGAAGTTTATTGAACCCCTGTATTCATCCTTTGAAAGGCCCCTCCCAGTGTCAAAGCAATAACTCAAATGGCAACAATTTCAAAAGGTCCCTCTCCAGAATTGCAATTGTTCTTGAAAGGTGAAAAATCTTAATCTACTTTACTGGAGTGCTCAGCAGATCTTTTTTATCTTCTCTTTTTTTTTCATCTGCAAGATTAAAATAACAAAAAGAAAGGAAAGTAACTAGTCTTTTCAGAGAAGAGTAAGGATAAAATCGCTAGTACCCTTTTTCTGTGGCGAGAGGAGTGGAGAAGGCTATGCACTCAAGTTTACATTTTTTTTATGTTGCTACAAAGGCAAATGTCCAATTTCTCCCATCAGTTACATCCATGTAACCTCACTTACTTGAAGGGAGTGAATTTTGATGTAGTGAAGTAGTAAGAGAATTTTTAAAAAGATTTTATTTTTCTAAAGCTGTGGGATCTTGGAAGGTGTTTACAGAACAACCTGATAAACTTTACCCAAAGGCTGGAGTCTGGTAACATGATTTTTGGGTAGGTAATGCTTTGCAGCATGTAACATGAACGGTCCTGAGGGAACTTGAAGTTGTGCAGTCCTGAGCAAGAAAGGGTTAACAATATCAGATATGTGAGCAGAAAAATTGTTGCTTGGCTGGTGTTTCACACACACCTCCATACACAGAAACAAATCATGACTTAATACAGAAGACCATGAAAAACTGGATCTGCAAGACCACTTTCAACTATTCACTGAGAGCAAGATCATAAACATATGGTGCAAAATGAGCATAATATCTGTGTAAGTATATAATTACAGGAGAGCTATATTTTTACCAGTGTATATTTAAAACTTCCCATCTTTATCACGCACAGCAAAAACTGGGGAAAGATCTTTGTTACTTTTCTGCTGTAGACACTTTTTGAGACAGACATTTATCATGGCAAAGCCTCATCTCAGGACCCCATTAAGACTCAGGAAACTGCAGCCTGCAGCTGCTTCCTTTTACTCCAACGCAACACGTGTAAGAGCTGTGGTTCATGGCTGTCTTCCAGATAGGCACCTTCCAGCAGGACCGTGGCTGACCACAAGCGCAGGACTGGGAACACAGGGGTTGCCCCAGTGGGATCAGGGACCTCTAGCCATGCCAACAATGCACTTGGCAAGGTGAGTGATCCAAGGGAGAGATGCAGTCGCTGCTAGTAGGATGCTGGCATGATGTAGCAGAGCAATACACAGTTTTTGGCTCATGCAAAAATATTTAATCACAGGTAAATCTGACAGTGTGGATCGGGGGCACATAAAGCCTCCAAAAGGCTTGTGAAATGAAAATTATATCCATAGATGTATCGTGACAGCTGCTGCTGTGATTTATAACTCTGAAAGTGTCTCCTCTACAGAAAGCATCTCACGTAGAGAGCCTCTCCCTTGTCCCCCTGTCGCGAGCACATGGAGTCAGAGTCTCAGCTGATACTCAGACATCTTTGGGTGTGCGAGTTTCAATAGATGCTATGCTGTTAGTAATGTCCCACTGTGTCCACACAAAGCTGCCATGGGCAACACTGTAAAGCAAAAATGGTCTTTCCACTCTGGCTCCAAAGTTTTCTGTCTCCTCTTGGTTGATGCAATGCCTTTAACTATATTTCAATTTGGGATTTATTTATTTATTTATTTAATAACTATTGTGTTCCCTTTACGATTCTGGGATGATGAGTAATATTTCAGTCATTTATATTCTAAAAGCTGTGCATTACTGAAACAAATACATTCTGCTCTATAAAATCCCTTTTAAGGCTTTCACTTGGTCAGATTCACAAAAGCTTAATGTCAGATTATTATTTCTGGCATTCAGTCATCAGCAAATAACATTTTACCTTATGATGTGATTCTTAGATACTAAACACCAGAAATAATTGATTATCATGACATTCCTTTGTGCATTTCTAGTTTCATTTTTGTTCTTTTAACAACAGATTTAGCCAGTTCCTCATACGGATTGCTGTGTTTCATTAAAACAGTGCTGCTGTGGCTATTATGTTCCCAAATAGAAGGTTCACTCTCAATACCTTCTGCTGGACAAAGCCAGTAAATTAGTGCCGTAAGTGCCAATGTATTTTTCAGATCACCAGTTTTGACAGTGAGGTCCAGTATTTCCAGTGAAAGTTCCATTAGGTCTGGGAGAGTTTAATCTCCTAACTCCTTCTCTTTATTTACCTTCTCTTTATATGCCCTTGTCCCACTGCACCTCCCAGAATGTTTTCACTTAGAGTGTTTGGTACCATAAATTCAGGATGTATTGAACAAGTCAGCATCAGCACAGGCAAACCGGTCTCAGTGAAATTAATTTTTTTAAAAATCCAGAGAAAAATTAAAAAGAAAAGTCTGTTAAACACAAAACATATCTGGAGGAGGGGATTGAAATATTTTATAAATTCAAAACTTGCAGATGCATGCTTGCATAGAGCTACAGCACAAAGCTCTTGAGCAGCCAGTGGAACAGAAGGCTGGGTTTTGCCTACTGCTGTGGTCTGTATATCAGTGCTGGAATTGGACATTAATTAGCACTTTATTTGCTGTTGTGCTCCTTTTCCTACAAATATTTCCTTTGGGGCCATGACAGCCATTTCCTGCCCTTTCATCTTCCTCCCCCACTTCTCCCTAGTGATTGAACTATTAGCCTCATGTACCTGTGACAGGCTGAATACTAGCTACTTATGGGGAAACCAAAGGGATAAGCACATGCAGGGATAAAGGATATAATGCAACTAGGGGCACCATTCCCACAAGTGGAACAAAAAAAAAAAGGTACCACCAATAAAAAAAAAATAAATAAAACCCAAAACAAAACAAAACAACACAGCCAAAAAGCAAATGCTAATAGCATGCTTCAAGATATTCAACACAGGTAAAACTTTCAGCTCCATAATTTCTTTCTCTTAGGCTAAAGTAGCAGGGAAGAGGGGTGCTGTCAGCTGTTGGGAGAGGATATGCAGAAAGGTTGGGATTCAGCAGCCCTGTGGCTAAAGGAGAGTTTAACTTGATTTAATAATGTGTTTAAGGCTTAAGCACAGGCAAAGATCCCAACAACATTAATCAAAACTAAATGTATTGCTGATGGAAATACATGGTGGAAGCAAAGGAACAATACATTAATATCAACTATAGACAGAGTGCTATTATTCCTCAAGGCTTGACTTCCAGCTGGCACATGTGCTTTTGAAAGCCTTCTTAAACTGTCCTTCCTCCTTCCAGTTTGAGCACTAGAGAGGGATCTTCTCACAGGATTGCACCCTGTTTTCAGCATAGGCTGCCAATGCCATCCTTCTTTATTTCATTTCTGATCACTGAGATGCAAGGAAGCAAGTTCTGCAGTCCCTACCCAGGCAACACTTTTGAAGTCCCAGAGTATTTGGATTGGGCCCATTCTAGCCACCTGGACATGTATTAGTCTCCCACATAAAAAGAGACTTTTAAAATGCTTAGATATTCCTGCATAATTATTCCCAACTGTTGTTTCATTTTACCCATGTGTCTCACGACAGATTCTGTAGTTATTTCTGTGTGCAACTCACGTACTGTGTTGCCACAGTTCATGCAAGTAAATCCCAAGATCTCCATCTTAGGGCAATTAACTTATTTAGTCAAACTCAGAAAAATGGAACAAAATGATCGTTCCCAGTTCTGCAGCTTCCCGGTTCAAACCGAAGTAGAACTACTAAAATAGAACAAAATGTGTATTTTGTCTTTGTTCCCGTGTATTCATATGCTCTACACAAAAACCCTTGGAGGAATTTCAAGTAGGTGATTGCTGGTAATCATTTTGTTTAAATGTGCAAGGTTGCACAGGACCTCTGTCTACTAGGAAACAGAATGTTCTCACTCAATTATATTAGCAATCATTATTTCAATAGTGGAAACTTCCACAGTAAATAATACAGACTTTATATCGTATTTAAGAAGAAAAAGTGTGCTCTTTAAAATCACCAGGGACAAAAAACAGTCAGGCTGGGGAAGATTTTCTGTTTGCTTTCAGCAAGTAAAATTAAGCTATGGGGTTTTGACCATAATGCTGCGGTACCCTATGGAAAAAGTTTTAAAAAAGTAAATTACTATTTTCAGTTAGATACTGAAGGGAAAAATTTTGCATTACTCTTCTAAGCATTGTGCTCATGTGCTATATTCACACACATACACACTGACAAAGTATGTATTTTCAGAGGTGAGGTTGTTTTTACTTAGCAAGAGGGGTTTTGTCATAGGCATGATGCAAAATGCTTTCCAAAGAAACAGTGAGAACCTATAAGCATTGATGTTACAGAGAATTGTGTAGTGCATCATTGATGATATCACCCCTTAACTCGCCTGAGAGACCAAATAAGGTTATTTCTAATGAAAGTTGTTTAATCTTGTTAAATTCTTTTGTTTCTCTGCAATTTGTTTGTAAACTCTTTGCAGCTACAATCTTCTTACTGATAAACATAAATCTGAAATTGAAGAGTTGATTTGTATCCTGAGAAGTCATTCAAAATTCGTGCTTCTAATTTCAAATAAATAACCAAAATTAATGTAGATACCTGTTATAACTCACGTTTTCCACTGCTTTTCAGTTATTTTGCTTTTTGTTCCTAGCATCCGAATATTGTGAGACAAAAGTATTATAAGCATTATTAAGGTTATACATTCTGTGATGCTCTTGCACTGCAAGTCTAGTTTTGCTCTGTGTGGATTATTGTTCCATTTGACATCTTTGTCATACTCATCATCGTGTATTTTCTCAGATTGTCAAGGGGAAAAAAGGATCGTCTTCAATAATAGCATGCAGTTAATTGCAGTGAGCAGGCATACACATTATTTTAAGGGACCTAGCAGATTAAATAAATTTGGCAATAAACTCTTGCTATCATGAGCACAATCTGACTGCTCCGGTTTTATTATGCTGGTCCTCAGTTTTGAGAGCACAACCTGGTCCCATTCGAAGTATGTGTTTCCTGTAAAAAAAGAAAGGGGGAAAACCAGAGCAAAATAAATGAAGTCCAGTCAACATCCTGAAGCTTATTTAAAGCTTTTTTTTTTATTTATTTTCTGTAAAGTGGATAAACTTTTGCTGAAAAGAACCTTTTCCAGACTTGCTCATTTGGCAAAGTAAGAGGAAGTGTTTCTGTCAGTCTTTTAAATTCATAACCTTGTGAAAGGATCAGGCTCATTTATTTCCTTTTCTTCTGGTGCCATTCCTAGAAGAATCTCTTCTTACTTGGGCATCCAATGGGTTTGCAGAGACAGTATCAGGATTCAAAGCTGATATAATTCTGTAGGAGTAAGTGAAGTGCAGCCGTTGGCCCTGGCCAGCAAAGCTGCATCAGTACACGGGAAGAGTCTGCCACTTGCCAGAGGATAAAAACAGCTTTGGTAGGCTGGTCAAAAGAGCACTTTCCAATGTTACTTTTTAAATGAACGATTCACAGAAAATAGGACAAGAGTTAGTGTCTGTCTTACTGAGATTTCCAAAGGTAGAGATGTGGTCCAGAATACACAAACACACTCAAGGTGTGCTGAATACAGCAGACTTCATTTTACATTGACACTACTCTTCCGTTGCACTCTGGGGAAGTGCTTAGTGACTGGATGCACCACATCCAGCCCTGTCTGACTATGGTCTCTTGGAATTGCTGCAATATGAACAGTAAGTCGTAAGAAGCAGCTCAGAACATCTGCTCATTTTCGTGATGTGATTTCCATGTGATTACAAAACTTGTGGATGCCCATGCCACCTGATTGTAAAGAGTCACCAGTGGCTTGGGTGGCACATGGGACAGATTTGAGAACACAGGCTGTAATAAAACAGTATGTCACAGTGACCTATCTATATACGTGCATTGCTCTGCTTTCTTTGCCTTTGAGGACTAGGTGTGGTTGAAGGTTCCTCCAGAGGATGGAAGAAGTGGAGACAGGAAAATTTTGAGAAGCCTGTATTTATGTGAAAGCCAGCAATGTCCTTGTTTAGAGCTAATATTTTAGTAGAAGACTGTAACCAAAATAATCCTGCATGTTTAATTATTTGCTTCAAAATTAATAACAAAAAAGACATTTTGTAAACCTCAGGGCAGATACTCAGTAGGTATTAATTGCAATGGCCTCACTGATAGCAGTGAAGCAATGTCAGTGTAGATTAGCTACAAATGTGCTTCCCTGGCTCAGTTTTAATTCACCCTGTAGTTTATGAAAGAGATTATGAAGCTGTCACTTCATTTAAACACACATTACCAATCATATGAATAAAACAGATTTAGAGGTAGCAGTTATCTGTCACTTAGGCATATTTAAAATTTTTCTGTAATGTTACAGAAATCAGATCTAGGTGCAATATAAGATGAAAAAACAGGCAATAGTAAAATTTTAGATTTGTCCACTCTATGGGGTGCATCTCTGGCACTGAGCATTTGCCATGTCCTCTACACATTGCAAGAACAGTAGGGGAAATGGATGTCTGACCTTTTGTGTCAGTATGACCACACAAGCAACTAAATATATTTTGCCTTTTATTGCCCAAGATCTTTAGTTGCTCTGAGAGTCTGCAATTGTTCTAAAAACAACTGAAAATCAGTGTTACACAGGGAGTACCTTTGTATATAAATACAAGTAGCAGAAAAACTGGAGAGGGGGAAGTACATATGGGCGGGGAGAAAGGTCCTTTTTTTCTTAATATAAACATTTTTATTTTAGAGGAACTATGCTAATTGATAGTATTTTGCAGTGGAAATCCACTCTGAGACTACTGTGAGGGAAGTGTGCTTTATGGGGACTCAAGGAATATTTACACCAGTAGCAGCATCTTGCCTCAGGGAAGATTGGTCCTCACTGGACTCTTTGAACATTCCCAATGATGAGAAAATACTATGACTGTGAGAAGGAAAACTGAGATCAGATTATTTAGAACAGTTCCACTATATTTATGTTGCAATGGAGAAAAGTATCAACTTCTACTCTTCCCAGCTAATAACACAAAAATTGTGCTGGAATCCGCTTTAATCAAAGTGAGTTTATCATCACCAAGCACCCTAGTGTCTCTAATGTGCCAGTCCTGCATAATTCCTTGTGACCTATTGAAACGGAGCAATGGGTACATAGGTGTCAGTCTGTCACTCTTTCTTGAGGGACAATATTTTTGCAGCACTAACTAGCCTCCATGGTGGTTTGAAAGGTGTTTAGGCATTTTTTTTGGCCTGCAAAAATCTATGCTTGTTGGCCATCGCTAGTCTGATGGGGCATAATAATCTCAAAAAGAATTTTTTCTGCCCTCTAGGAATTGAAAAGTTCATCCAGTATAAAGTAATCACTGTTTGATTGACATACAGACACACTTTCTCTGTCCCTGACTCCCACTTCATATTAGCTGCTTTTTAAAACAGAACCCAAGTAACAGGGAGTACTCCACATGAGGTACAAGGACTATGATCTGCCTACACCAGAAAGGCTGATAGGGTACTGGTCAGAAGCCTTGAGTGACATACTTGCTATTGTAATTTCGTTTTCAGAATGAGAGATCAGCTTAAAATAATCTTCCTTTGGGGTTAATTGGGAAGAGTAAAGCACTCGGGAAATGCAGTTCTATCTTGTTGGGGTTTTTTTTCCCTGCTTATGTTAGATAAATATAAATAATATAGGTATAAATAATATAAATGAATAAGAATAAGAATAAGAATAAGAATAAGAATAAGAATAAATACTTATTTTATAATTCAAAAATACACGTATATATATGTGTATGTGTGTATTTTTGAATCCACTTGGGGTTCATTTCTTTAGCTAAACAACATGTGGAAACACTTTTCCATAAAAGGTCCTTCAGACAGTATGCTTAATACAGTCTGTAAAAGAGTAATGTAGAAGAGACAAGTGAAACACTGCCATAGGATGTGTGGGCACGTTGTTTACTCTCCAATCCACACGGCCAGTCCCTTCCCAAGCCTGCAGGAAGGCTGGAGCTTCCAGCCAGCACTGATCTGGCAGCAGGGAGGATCAGCCCCCGTGGCCCTGGCAGCTCTTGGCACATCTTTGTGTCCAGCCCCCTGCTTCCTGCCCTCCCTCCCCCGCCACTCAAGCCCTTGTTTGTGGGTCTCAGGAGGTTGCGTTTCACTGGGCACTCATGCTACCTCGCCACTGCTGGGGAGAACAAACGGCATCCCAGCCTGTAAAACTGTACTTCCTAGCAACATGTTTGAAACTACAGCTGCCTGATATGGCTAATGAATTTTACAATCAAAAGCTAAAGTGAATTAGCTGTAGCAGATGTTTTTACTCTGGGAACTACCAGACCTTTCTGGCCGCTCATTTATCCTTCAAGAGGATAAAACTCTGCACTTCTATTATGTGTTGTCATTGGAGCATTGCACAACTTTATCAAACTTTTTATTCTGGAAACTGAATTAATTTTCTGCAAGGGGTTTTTTGTGTGGCTCTTTAATCACATTTACTGGGGAACATGTGTACTGTAAAGTTGGAGAGCCGATTATGGCTTCTGGAAAGGCCACTTTCAAAAGGAAGCTGCCCTCGCTCCTGAGGCTTCCATTTGAAGGTCCTCGGGTTTTGTGAAGAGGAAAAAATTAATTACTATTTTAATAACGAAGCCAAGCCAGCTGAAAATCCTCTTAGAGAGTAGCTGGATGATGTAATGGCTAGCAGGAGGGATATTGAAAACAGTGACCACACAGCCTGCCCTTCACTCCCCCATTCACTCCCTGTAAGATGATACGGGCTGCTGGGTCACAGATGAGGAGTTGAAAGCACAGTGCTGCTGGCTTGGGGAGCAGGGGCTTGGAGGCCATTCAGCCATGGGGGGTCATCTGCAATGACAGAGGACATCTGCCATCACCTGCCCCGCGAGATAACCCTGGAGTGTGGCTGGGGCCACACTTGTCCCCCCGACCATCCCTGCTGTAGGGACCCCATCTCTCACCAGCAGCCCCGAAGGGTGGCCAGGCAATGGAGCAGGGGTGTGTGCACTCACGTGCAGTGCTGGCTGCCTTCAGGGCTGTGAGGAGTGCTACAAATGGGTCTAGGTCTGCCCAGCCTCCTTAAAATGGGAGCTCCAGGGTGAATGTTGGATCACACCATGGAAAAATCAAACATGCATCCCAGCCCAGTGGGACAGAGGGACAGAGGCTGCAGCAAGTGCCAGCCTCCAGTGGGACGCCGGAGGAAGCAGCGGTTCATCCAAGCATGGACTCCTTATGGGCTCCTGCTTTTGCACGACAAGGAATCAAAGCAAGGGAAACCCCAGACACCGCTGTCTCTTGGCTGTCACTCAGCAATACGCAGGTCTGCAGCCCTGCTGCTATCTAAAACTTTCTTTTTACAAACCTTAATAAAAATAGGATCAAAAAACCCCAAAAAGCACCATGTAAAATACTGGCAGGTGATGGATCAGATTATAACACAGTTAAGAAGGAAATAAGCAGTATCTTTAAGATAATTGGAAAATAAGACTACATGCTTTTTCCCCCCCAACTTCTGTATTTCCCGTCACCCCAAATTACCTTTGATATCAGAAAACATTAAAATATTATAAGATGCTGATCCGAACCACTCAGTTAGGATTATAAATTCCACAACAGAACAATTCCTTTGATATCAATGTGGTTTTTTTATGAATTGCAAAGAAAAGCAGGTGTATAAAAATAAAACCCACATAAAATATAAATTATCATTGCAAGTTAATGCCAGCCGTAGGCTACAATAACTTGCATATTTTCTGCTTCTAAAAATCTTTCGAGACTTTTTTAAAAGCAGCGTAATTGCTTGCTAATATATAAAAGCTATGCTCAGAATAGCTTTTGGTCACAGAAGAAACTTGGGATCTGCAATAGCTGTCCTGATTCTGCTCCATAACTTTCCATGCCTCTCTGTTCTGATAGGATGAGGTAAAACAGCACATGCTGGGCAGTGTACCACCTACAGCTTCAGAAGATCAGGAACTTGTGAGCTGCCCTGTCCTTTGCAGAGGACTGCGTTTAATGCTGTGTGTGTAACTCTACTGGTTGCGGTGAAAACAGAGGCCTGAAGGTGAGTTATTCGCAGAGACCACAAACTGAACAGCAAAAAATCACCCATAGGGCTGCCCTAGAGACAGGAGATCCCAGAAGTGCAGGTGACACCTGTGTCAGCTGCTGGTCTGCCATCCTGTCATCCCACAGGTCCTCTTGTTCACCCATGTGGCAGCAGCTTTGGGGCATGTGTGTGTTACCTCCTAGCACCCCTGGGGTTGCTGTCCTGCCTGAGCGGCCACCCTGTCTGCTCCTCACTGCCCATGCAGTGTCCAGCTGGGTCTTCGCTTTTCCCCTTGGGGTTCTGAGAGCAGCCAGTGTGTTCATCTCTTAGGAGAGGTTCCCCCTCCTTGCACAAGCTGGAGTCACCACGTGTTTTGTTGGCCTCCATCGGTTGCTTTTCTTTCCTCTGATTTACTTTAGTGCCTGTTCCTTGTCCACCTCTCAAGGTAGAACCTCTCAGTCTGCTGGTTCCGGACAGTCCTGGTAAGCGTATGGTGCTGCATGCATGGTCTCTGTACAGGCACAGGTCACCACTTGGGCATGGCTCCAGGCCAAGGACAAGGGGGAAAAGTATAATCAAAATTGTCTTCTGGGGGCTAAATCTATTTTTACTTCAAGGCAAATATTTTGCAAGTGTTCCTGAAGTTGACTGAGTTGCTCCAGTAAGTGGGAAGCTGAGGATGTCATTCAGATTTTTAGGAAAAAAGTTTGAAATGGAAAAATAGTGTGTCAGAACTCATCCATTTACATCTGTGTTAGGAAAAAAATAAATATGATGGACATATAAGAGTGACATTTCATGAATTTTGTACTTGTAATCTGGGAAAAACAGCAAATGCCCTATGTTTCAAAGAAATGGAAAGAAGAATTATTTTAACAACCACAGCACAAAAACCTAACTTATTTCTTCCTTGCACAACAACAGAACAATAATGAAATAATAGAGCAAATACTAAGCAATAAAATCATTAAACATGTAAAAGAAGATGAACCGCATGTTGTAAACAGCTTAATTTTATAAAGAGCAACATTCATCAGACAAACTTAATTCACCATTTACTTGATTTACTACTTGTGGGTGAGGAGTGATTTTATTCTAGTTTTATTATGTGGAGAATATATTCACATGATTATGAAGTTAGAAGACGTGCCTGGGTGTTTACTTTATGAAACGTAGCATCTGGCACAAATCTCATCAGGATGAAGTGAAGGTGCAGGAAAATAAATCCCATACAACTTTATTTTCCCCCTGTATTAAAAAAAAAAGAGAGTTTGGTGTGTTTCACAGACCATGCTGAAGAAGCAAAAATTGCCCTGATCAGGACTGGCAAGTGGTTAAAATTTAATGAAAAGAGACACAATGCAGGGGAGAAGGGGGGCTACCTGTGTTTATCTACCAGCCTAGGGACTAAAAGTGAAAACTATGAAAATGGTTGTAATAATGGAGCTAAACAGGGAATCTGGATGAATGTTACCTCTTTCAGTACTCAGAAACACAAGCTTTAAGGTGAATCAGTTGAAATAATCCCAGAACAAGTTGCAATAAGTGTATTCTTGGTGAAAGCAGAAGGGATTGATACAGTGGTCAATGAAACCTCTTCTCTCACAAACAGGCCATCCAAGTGCAGCAGCACTGTACTTCTTCCTGGGTGGTCAACACATTTTGGTGCTATCCTGGAGTATCATTAGGAGCCGGTGTTTATTCCTGCAAAGTCTCCTCAGCTTCTTGTGAGGAAGACATGAATCACTTAGGGCTCAGCATCCCCTCCCACTGCAGGGGAGCTGGACACAGCACACACTGAGGAAAGCTGAACTGGTTAACATCCTCTGCTCCAAGGAAGAGTTGCAGCACTGGAAGAGGAGCACTAGTAGTGATGCAGGCATCCTTGCTGCAGTGCCTATGCTCAGGCTGCCAAGCAGTGGGTCAGAGGAGAACATCCCTTACCAAAACAATCATGACAGCACCTGCTGCAAAACTGGAGAGGTTCAAACCCCTTGATTTTGCACCCCAAACCACTTGCAGCAGTTTGGGGACAATGCAGTGCAAGAAACTCTCTGAAGGGATGAGCCTCAGCTTTTGTGCCCTTGCCAATGCCCAGCCAGGCACTGTTCCTCTCCTCAGGCAGAGGAACACGTGCTGCAAGAAGAATGAGAATAAGAGAGGAAAGCAGTTCAGGAATGAAGCTGGCGGTCTAAAAGAGATGGGATTATTTATCTGGCAAAAGGCATAGAAGCAATCACTTGCCAGAACTTAGAGTAATTCAGTATTTGCAGCTGCGAGCAGGATATCTCACCGCATCCACAGGAACAGCGAGAACGGGAGACACTGATTTAACATATCATATGGTTCTTTTTCTTCTATAAAATAACTGTAAGAGGAAGCTTCAGGGCTTCATTTTCAGTCATGTAGCTTGTAGAAAATGTAAAAGGGAAACCTGTGTGGCCCTTTTCTTGTGATAAGCTGGAGTATCATATAGTGCTGCATACTTTACCGATCGACTTACAAAATGATATTTGGATGTGAGAAGGAAGCCCTCAAATAATAACTTCCCTTCTTTTGTGGTGGAGCAGCCATGCAATCGTAATTTAATTTGCTCTTGAGAAAGATCATATGAACATCTATTCTGCCCGTGTAGTTCATTTTACAAAGCAAAACACAGATGAAAGAGTGCAGCCCTGATAGACTAAATCTTCTCTGGTTAAGTTAGAAACATTTTTTCAAATGAGTGATCGCAAGCACACTGATCACAGGTATAAAACAAGTTGTGGGGGGAACGACAGTATATATAGGCAAAAGGAATAACTGCCCAACATTTTTATATGGGGTGCCCCTTCCAGGACACTGCGGGGGCACTCATGCCTCTCGCTGGTGTGAGAAGTCCCCAAACCATATTCTCAGCTATTTTAACTTCTAAGATTACACAGCTTCTGAAACAGGGTCTTCTTCCATAAAGTGCAAGATAAAACTGCGTCTGCAAAGAACGCTGAGGGTGCAGAGGCGATAATACATATGGGTTAAATATTGCTCTGTTTAATGATATGCCGTATGGTATAGTTAGACTCCCAGTGGTTCACTGGAATATATACTACATCATAACACTGTGTGTGGTTTTTTGCTTTAGTAACAAAAAAGCAGAATAAAATATAATAAAGCCACAGTCACTAAGATGCCTGTTGAAGGAGAAATTGCAGTCTGAAAAATAACAAATGCCAAATAACATGGCGTTTTGGAGGAGGGAAAGAGGCAAAAGAAAGCCAGGAGAGCTCAATGGATTGGCTCCAGTGAAAAGGGGAGGCTGAAGGCGGAACAGTATGGGTTTTTCATACTCTAGATTCCACGCAATGCTTGTAAAAACCCTTGCCAAAAAAGCTAAGTAGGGTTTTATACATGATTCTGATTATTAGGAGTATGCATATGCATAGGCTTATATAGTAGAGTGTTTGCCCATGTGGTATGTTTTTTACATGAGTACATGCTGTTAAAAACACACAAAGGGAAAAATAAGTAAATATGCAAATGTCTTACCATAAAGAACAATATTTTGCAGACAGTTACTTTAGCTAAGGTTTTTTTTAAAGCTTTCATGATGCTCGTGCTGATGGTGCACTGAATGAGCCTTTCTGAAGGTGAGACAATGAGATGCTGCCTGGAGCAGGAAAAAGTGATGCCTTGATATTTCTTAGCTAAGGGCCAGATTCTGCATCTGCTGTAGTTTTCAAAAACCTGATGAAGTTGCTGTGCAAAAATCAGGCCCTGGATGCCAAATCGGGACCAGCAGCTCTAAGAAGGTTCATATGTGCTGGTGCAGAAGAGTATTTCTGATTTTTTACTTCCTTTTGGTCAGAAGTTGGACCATCTGTATCCAGACTAAAGCACAATGTCAATATACTACAGGGTTAATATACTACAACATTTTGAAAATAGTGTTAAGCAGACATTCCCAGCAACGAGTCCTTACTCCAGCATGCAGCATGGCTCAGTCTTGCACTGCAGCCGAAACATTAATGCAGGCTGAGCAACTTTAAAAACCATCAAAGCAAGTTCTGTCTCTCACAAAAGTTTTACTAAGGGCTGTGTAAACAGAGCACTGTCTCTTTAACTGATTTTATTTTCCTCTCTCTTTTTTTTTTAGTTTAAAGATTACATTTAATATCTATTTCCCAGCAGTATACAAACTGACATCATCTACTCATAAAAGCGGAATGCTTTGCTTTTTTAAGCTTCAAGCTGAATAACAAATTGCCACAGATGACAGCATAAAAGAATAACAGAATGGAATCAAAAGAAAATTCATTGTCAACAGAAACCCCCTGCTGAGGAATTTCAATTTCATATATCTAATTATCCCTGTCAGTTGGAAGAACTGACAAAAAGCATTCTTTGTTCTCTCTTTCTGCCTCCCGCATCTCACTCTCAATTAATTCCGGCATACAAATATGACTAATTGTCTTTGCAGTGCTCAAGAGCTCTGTATATAAATGTTCATGAACTGAAAATGATTTGGAGGGTATTCATGCATCGATTTATGATATTTGAACACAATAGACATGCATAATTCAGGTGACCATGTTAGCACCCTCACAAGCCCTTATTACAGAGATTAGGCAGGATTCTCTTTTCACATCCTTTTTTCATATATATGCTTTGTAACAATAACTCACTTTGCAACTATTAAAAGAGGAAGCATTATATGTCTGCTGTGGCTTATTGAAATTGCCATGAGCAAGATTATCAGCATTTAAATAACTTAAGTGGGATGGCCAGAAAATATTAGGTACTTTCAAAAACAAGAACAAATCATGATGAAGGTTGAAGTTAATGGTGGTTTTTCTAATCTTGACTTGATCATTTAAAGAAGCCTTTGAAGCGACAGAATTATCTTTACTCACATCCTGTATTGACAAACACTGTGAGGCTAACTTTTATATGATATTCTTTATGTAAATATATAAAAAGATGCATGAATGCATGCACAGAGAGAGAGAAAAAATAATAACTTTGTCTTCATTAGCTTTTCTAGCTAAATGTTAAGGTTATTTCAAGGGAAAAGCTCTTGTATGATGACAGAATTAAGATCCATAATCTACGCCCGGAGAATGTTTTATGCAACTTGGCTATCCTGGTTCATAATAAAACCTCCCCAGTTAAGTGGGTATTTTGTGCTTCTATTACTGCACTTGTTATAATCATATGACTTCTTTTTTTTTAAAACCCTCTACATTGATACAGCTGCACTATTTACTAGGGCAAAGCTTTTGCTCATAATATGAACTCTTCACCTACCCCAAGAGCACAGCAACAGACCTTAACTAGACAGGGACCGAGTCACTCACGGAGGTGCAACAGTTACTGCAGTGCTGGCACCCTGGTTTCCCATCATCACACTGGATGTTTGGATCCATATAGCAGAACACTAGTACCTGAGAACCTAGCATAAATAAGGCATCAGTTTTGCTTATGTTTCATTCATTTTTTCCTGACTGATTCTGAACTCTGGCATTTCCCCTGAAGAAAAAGGAGTTACGCGAGAAGTTACAAGCAGGAGTGAAGCCTAGAGAGAGTAAGACCATTTATTACAATTAGTAGCAAAGGTATAAAAATAAAGGTTGCACAAATGGCAAGTTTGCAATGAAAAAGAAAGAGAAGTCTGGTCATGTAAGAAAAATCTGCAGAAGGGGTTCTCAGAGGGGACGGAGTTTCAGCTGTATTTTGTACCCTGCATTGGTTTATACAATGTTATGGTGAAAATTTCTTGTTCTCCACAGTGTGACACTTTTTAAAAAAAGATTATTTTAGTGTGAAATTATGCTATTTTTCAGAGAATGCAATTTTAAATGACATTGAAGGTTTAAGACTCAAGAGACAGAAATAGGTATTTTTTCCCAAGCATGTTATAAACTCATCCTGTAAAACTTGGGAGCTGTACAAAGCCCAGGTCTTCATCCCTGTTGCTGCTCCAAGATTAGCAATGACTAAGGTGGAGACTTACGGTGTTTCCTGCATCCATATAAAGCACTTCAAAACTTGCATGCAAACCCATCTAGGCTGTACATAAATTTGTCCATGACACCCAGCAATTTATGTGCCCTTTGTACACAGTTCTCAAAGGCAGCTGGCTCCCACTGCTACATGCAGAAAATGTCATGAGCTCAGCAAATCGAGTTTTCCATGTGAAGCAGCACACTGATTTATACACGAAGTCATCATTCACTGAAGACCTACAAGAGCATATGGATAGAGGGAAGGGCTCTCAGAGAAAGTGGGGGAGAGTGAAATAAGAACTACTATTCAGCCTCGACTGCAGGATCAGGTAAAGCACTCTGGAATACTGTCTCAAGAAATAAGTATCCTCTTTTTGTGAAATATTTACTAGTGACAAAAATAATAGTGCCAGATGACCTGTTCTGCAGAGGCTAGAAAACAGATGTGCATACTAACATGTAAACAAAGATCTCCAGATATTGTGACAAAAGCAAATTTGGCAATGCCTGCTGAAATTGGCATTCAGTTAGCCAGCAATCAATAAATAAAGCCAGTTGTTTGGGGTTGTTTTGGTTCTCCTCTGCTGATACCCTCTGAACTTGCTATATGTTTTCCTTTACAGCTGCAGGTCAGCTTTTCATATACGTGCTATAAACAACCCTGGAGGCTCATTGCATATGTCTTCAGTGGAAGCTGATGCACTTTGAGGCATATGCTTGTTTCTCCAGATCACCTGCACTCCTCGCTTATGCTGCTGTTAAATTGAGCCCTGTATTTGAAACCCTGATTGCATTCAGAGTTCTTCCAGGGCTTTGTGAAATCAGTTCCCCTTACAAAAATTCACGTTTTCATATAAGTCACAGAAAGCTTCTTTCAGTTTGGACAGAAGAATCTATCTCAGGTTTCCCAGCCACTGTGGTATTTTTCAGGCTCTCTTGCAGACTGATGTTGTTTTGGTCAACTCAAGAGGCAACTGATTTTTATTTTTTTTCTTATCTTGGATTTGAATTTTGCCCCTTCTTTTAAAGGCTTTCCAGTTAGCCACAAAAGGAATTGCTGTATAAACACCAGTCTCACCAAGAGAACAGCGTCCATGTGCTGCTGTGCCCATACAGACCCTTCCTGAGGTCAGTGCACTTTGCCTTCCTCTAAGTATCCTCCTCCTGCTGTTATCAAGCATATAACTTCAGAACTGCTGGGTGATCAGGAGAACTGAACAGACAACTTCAGTACCTACCAGGGCTCCCCCAGAGAATTAGTGCCCTGGTTACTAAACAGACATCATTTGCTGCCAGGTTCCACAAAAGATACTTTGGGTCAAATTTTCCTCCCCGATGTACACTTTCTATTATCTGTGAAACTGCACCATATTTACATCGTAGAGAGCTCAGTGCTTGGCCCCATTATTTTATTTTTCCTCTTTTTTTTTTTTTTTTTCATTTGAAGAACTACAAATGTTATAGAGCTGAATTAATGGCACAAAGCCAGCAGTTTAAAGATTGAGAGGCTGCCTTAATTTTTCAAACCACTCTGTTGGCTTTTGATTTTGGTTTAATTTAATTTTGAACCTGCAGGACTTAATGAGGCCATACCTTTGAGTTTCCTGGCATTTACCACTTTCACTCTGATTTGTATCTCTATAGACATTGCTAAGCTCTGTTTAGAAAAATGCTAAAACTAAAACACTCCAATGTTCCTATAAAGCTCTCATTCCAAATCTCAGCTGAAAATATATCTTTTCCGACTTGCACATATCTGTTAATTTTGCTCTCCCTCTGCTATTATTTATCTCTGTAACTGTATTGTTTAACTCCTGTAAAGTGGTTTTGGGATACACTTTGGATGAAAGACGCTATACAAGATAAAGTTGTATTGTTTTGTACAAGCTGGCACATACTTGGTTCCGCATAAGCTTGGCAGCGATCTCTTACAGTGCTTTCTAGTTTCTCCTCAGCATTTGTTTTTGCATCTTTCCCACCTCTTTTTGCTGGCTAGGATGTACTAGAAGAATACATCTGTTATGACTAATAGGTAACTACAATTTTTTTTTCTACCCAGAGCATGTCCTTTTCCCCATCAAATCTTTCCGAAACAAGGATGATTTTACTGAGGGAGGTAAGGCAGCAATATTGACCCAGCTGGCATCTGGGTGCAGGAAAGAAACAAAATAATGCATCTAATATTTTAAACATAACATCTACTTTGATTTTTATAAGCAATCAGAGGTGATTAATGCTTGGGAACACTGTTCATTATATGAGCCTTTCTGTATCCTTGGTCAAATAAAGCAAGCAGGTGCAAGTCATAGGAGTTACTGATTATTTATGGCTTTTAGATACTTTGTGGGTTTAGCTGGTGAGAAAAGTTTTATTCCACTCACATGGACAAAACACAACCAACTGTCTGGGCTGATTAAATTCACATTGTTGCATGAGCACATGGCAGGCAGGGGAAAAATTATGAAATCTCACCGCCTATGCCATGGCAACTGAGCAAACAGCTCATGGGAAGAATGTGAATAATAGAAAATAGCAATATTTCTCTTTGTGTTTTCTCACTTGACAGTTTTATCCCCACATCTGCCTGATGTCCGGTGAACAAGTAAAGTGCTTGTAGTAGCTACTCTCATTCTCACTGATTTGACTCATCCTTGGCTAAGAACTGTCTCAAGATGAGACATTTTAAACTTTGGAGAATATGAAACAGGAAATATTTGGAGTTATATATGTACGTAGGGAAACCACAGGAACAGGAATGTGCTACTCATGAAAAGGTTTTTAAAATCGGTTTTAGTGCACTCACTCAGGATTTCAGATTTCTGGACAGAAAAATGAATGCTGAAATAATTTTTCTGGATACATTTCAAGTTAAATGCCAAATTCCCACATGGATCATTCAAAAAATAGGAAGTATGTTCAAAATCTTCTAGGCATCTACTCCTTTCCCTTCAGTCCATGGTACCCGTCGGGGTCTGAAAAGCAGACATCAGCTGACATATTGAGCTCTCTTTCACATCAGTAGTGTGGCTTTAATCGGATGTTTTACCCTGTCACAATTGTGCAAAAATTAATTTACCCTTCTGTTCTGGGTGTTGCACTTTGGGCCAGCAGCTCTTGAAGAATCTGCATACCCCAGTTGGTGTAAAGGTATATGGGTAACTGGAAGCTAAGGAAAGGAAAACCAAGACGAAAAAGAGACCTTGATTCAGCAATGACACCTACTGAAGGCGAAGATGTGAAGAGCACTGGAATTTATTCTGTGAAAAATTAGAATCATAGGAACTGCTACTGGACTCAAGTAACAAAACTTTGGTACCTAACACATTTGAGCAAGAGGAGTGTAATTGTCCTAAGGTAGGTCTGTTAACGTTTCATTCCCATCAGGAGTGTGCTTTCAAAGTGGCTTTCCTGGTAGTCCCCATCGATCACATTTTGGATTATATAGTGGTGTGTGCAAACTGGATCCCTGTCAAATGGCACTAAACTGCAGGATGCTGATGGGCTTTTAGTCTATGGGACCAAATTAGAGCTACTCGGAAGATAGTGACCCAAACACACCTGGAGTGCTCAGAAGCAACTGCGCTGTTCTGCAGATCGCCTATTGCCTCGTCAGTGTAGACAAAGCCTTACAATGGTAAAGGATTCAGGGGACATTAGTAGATTATTTCACAGTTTTCAAATCTACTTCTATGTCACATATGTTTTGAGACAACTTGTAAATCACACATAAGATTGTTTATATCTGTACTTGATTCAAGGACTCTACCTGTCTCATCACGTGTTGTCTCTTGGATTTGTGTTCTTTTCTCCCCTACCTATTACCTGCTTGGCAAACTTACCACAAAACTGTGACAGAAGGAAACTGGAACTTAAGAGATATTTAGGAATGCCCAAAGTATTTACAGAAAAAGTTCATACACAGTGCTAACATCTTCCCTGAGTAGCGTTTCTGTACACTTGGAAGAACTCTTATGGTCTCTTACACAGGAAGAAATCTGAGCTGAGAGCTAAAACATATTTAACTCTGCACACCAAAGGCAAAGAAGATGGTGAAAGGCTAATAATTATTTCTGAAAGTAAGGAATAATTCTGAAAAAAAAATGAAAGGAAGGGTAATCCTGGACCCAGCTCAGCTTACACTGAGGAAAAATGGAATTCTGCTATTGATTTAATGAAAACAGGACCAAACCCCGTGTGCCACTTGTCCATATGAAATAATTTGAATGGGTTGAGGAGGAACACAATAGTAGAGACAGGGAATGAAAAACACCCACAACATTATACACCTTCAATTCACCAAGGAGAGTTTTTCTCGTGAAGGGGTATATTGTTCCCTTATGTGTAGGTGGCTTCCATTACCAATAATGGGAGTTGATCACACACAGAGAGGAGAATGGACTCCTCCGTCTGACATCTCGCTGGCTGCCTGGTATAAAGCCAGTAGACAATGCCAAGTTAGTCTGATCGAGCTACTAATGGGAATCATGTTGTATATTGCTGAAGTTTGTTTATTTTTATGAGAGCATTAAAATCTTTGGTTGAGCTGCATTTGGATCTTTCACTGCACACACATACTAGGGACAGTCTCCTTGTTTCACATGACATGCAGGGGTATGGCATGCGTGCGGGTGCTTTTGTGTTTTGCTGTAGTGGTCTAGAGATGGCAGCATGTGAAATTATAGCCCCTGCTGTGTAATGTTTTTAATATGTACAAATGCA
>VZRW01008836.1:31396-71396 GCA_013398125.1 Aegotheles bennettii | reverse complement strand
CTTGCTAATAGTTTGCAAACTGTGCCTTGTAATATGTATGTTCCTTGAATATTGACTAACAGAAGCAACCAGCCTTGCCTTGTATGTACTATAATACAACTATTTGGGGAGTTCTTCTCATTTATATTACTAAAATCCAAAAGTAGTAAACAAATAGATGCTGAAGTGACTTCAGATTTATCGTCTCGTTTCTGTTGTCCTAGAAAGTTTTAAATAAATGACATTTACAGATAATCTGTCACTTCATGTGGGTCAAAGGCCTCAATAGCACAATTTTCAGCAGAACTCCATTTCAAATATATGCCATCTTATAACACACAAGTCCACTGCCCAGGTCCTTCATGCTGGACTTAATAACTGCATCATCTAGCACTGCATGAGTTCATCCATGGCAGAAACTGTGGGATTCTCCTGTGAGACTTAGAGTTTGAATACTATAGTTTTTCAAAATGAAACAATTACAGAAAGAGTAAAGAAGAGAAACATTAAAATGAAAATATGTTTCTAACTTTATACCTCTGAGAATTTAATGAGCTGAAGTACTCAGCAGATAAAGAGAAATCTACATTTTAAAGTCACTATAATTTTCTTTTCCTTTACCACCAGCAGAAAAGAACAGACGGAGAACAGATAAAATCCAACATGTTTGTATTAGGGTTGAATGAAGAAAAGTTTTCCCTCAAATAACTTAATTCAAGATGTTTACTGAAAATTTTCATAGAAGATTTTTGAATTAAGTACATCTTTGATTCAATTCTTAATCTTTCACAAAGCTATTCACAGCACCTTCAGGAAGAGAATTATGCAACCTACCCAAAAATTAGTCTTTGACAAAACTCTGGTCTTTTTCTGAAGTGGAAATGAGCCACTGTGAAATGTATCAGCCAGTTCTGATGAAGGTAAATACAAGAAACATGTTGAGACAGGGAAACGGAGGACGCTCTGCTGTAGATAAACATGTGTCAGTGCATTAGTTACACGGACCCATGTGAAGTGTGCACAGCACCGTTAGGGCCTCTTTGCTTGTTGGTGTCCCACGGCCACAGTTTTCCACCGTGCTGAGCTGGCTTTTCCCTGCAGCAGCAGCACGTCCTCTACCCATGACTGGCAGAGAGGTATGGCTTGCGTGGTGAACTGGAAGAACAGCCAGACCAAGAGGAGGGGCAGAAGCTCTGAGATTGTACCTGCTGAGCAGCTGGGAAGAGTACGGCGTGAGGAGAGCAGAGAAGTGGATTAATGTATGTGCTTATAAAATGTAAAGGTAAGGATAGCTGAACAGCTCTTGATAAATCAGAACCATTGTGCCTGAATCAGAACAGATGCTTCCCTTTAGAATAAGCATATTTAAGCACGTTAGATAAATAAGTAGCCACTTCTTTTAAGTGAGAAAAATTGATTATTGCAGTTCAGTGAGAGGATGCCGGAACACAAATCAAACACAGCAGCAGATAGTTGGAGCCATGGTTAGCAAAAGGGAGAAAGAGAGAAGTAAAGGCAACAGCAGAATCAAAGTGGTGTGCTCATAAGCATAGCTTTCTCTTCTAGAGTGGCCAGAAGCCTTCATAAGATGCTGCAAGTGGCACTGCTGGATACACCTGAAAACTCAGTAGGAAATCAAAAGGCAATTAAGCGTGAGTTAACTTGTGGAACACCTCATGTGGGTTCTTCTATGACTCAGTGTTCACGTTCTGTGCTGTTACACGAGGCAGTTGTTTTGTTCTGTCACTTGTGCTCTCCAAACACTTAGCTGTAACCTAGCAGGGACTGAGGAGGAAATAACATCCCAATTTTCACACCAGCAACAGCTGCTTTGGTTAGGCAGTACACTAAATATAGTAATTTGCCATGTAGCCAACAACAGTGATAGCACATCAAAAAGAGATTCTGTGACATAGCAGGGATCCCTAATGTGCTACAAATGATGGATGGGCTGTTCACACACCTCACAGAATGATGCTGCTTTTCAAAATGGAAAGCGGCATGTGTGACCATCAATATCTTACATTGAGTTATTGGCTTCTGTCATGATGCCTGTATTTTAGCCAACTCATGTGGTGGAAAATTATTTTATTCTAGTGACATTTCTGATAGAAGAGCCATAAGTAAGTATTTACCCCGAGAAAAGTGTCCTAGAGGTTTACAGGTAATAGCAACAGTCCTTTGAAGAGCCATCTGTGGCTCATAATAAGTAAATAAAACTATTATTGAACAAAGATTGAAATATGAATATGGTTGTGTTTAGTGGGTCTCTTTTCACATGAGCATTCGCTATGCCAAACATCAAGATGGATGGCTGTTGTACCTGTGTCGTATGCTGCCTGACTAAATGTTACTGTTTCCTTCTGTGCCTTTATTATTCCTGTGGGAATGAAGTGCCTCCACAGTTGACAAAGGTGATATGATAAAACACTACCCCTCTTGCCCTTCACCCCAGGTTGCCAAGAGGATTTTGGCATCACTGCTGATCTACCTCAGCCTGTGTGGACTGTAATGAAACACCATCTGACAGGACAGCAGCCATGGCAGCAAGTGGGGTTTCCTCTCCATAAGCCAATGAGGAAATTAAAAATGCATTGAGGTCAGGACTGGCTGTGATCTCCTTCTCATCTTATACTATCAAGTGCTATATAATACCTGAAAGACATTATACTGAATCCAGTTATTCAACCATATAAAATGTAGCATGAAGATTTCAGCCAGGTCCAGCAAACCACGAGTGCTCACCATGATGCCACCTGGGTACTGTTTATAACCATCTATAAACATCTTACAAGAGGAGGGTGATTTGATTGAAATCAAAGCACATAGGACAGCAGTATGGTATGAAATTTATTCAGAGGCAGTTGCAACCTCTTCTTCCTTCAGTTATATTTCAGTATTGCCTTACACTAGTACATTTGTTACAAATTAATTGCATTGTGGCCTTTTCATCTTCTGTTCTGCAGTGGCTCTGTACCTTCTCTATAGGGAACTGTTCCTCCTGTTTCTCTTTCCCATCGTGTCCCCCACCAGTAGATGCTCTTCAGCAAACCCTTGGAACTTTCCAAAGCGATCCTTAGCACGGGGCCCTGCTGCAAAGTGACCACTGTTGACAAACAAATTTTGATTTGATATTTTATCTTCTACTCTCTCTCCTTCAATTTCAGTACTCTTGACTTAACAGCAGGTCACAGGGTTTGCTATCTTTCCAAAACTTGTGCCTTCCCCAAATGATTGGTATCTCTACCACATACCTGCACTGCAAGCAAACAAGTTATATGCCACATACAGCAGGCAACTGAAGCACGCAGACTTGCGTGCTCTCCAGAAGACAATAGCATCTATAAAATGCCATGGAATATACTTGGCCTTGTGTCACAGATTTAATTTAACAAATCTTATTTTGAATGAATTGGTACTTGAACACTAGGACTTTTAAATTGTAGCATTACCTGATAAATATTTGGAATTTAAATGAACTTCTGCTTTTTAGAACACCAAATATCTCACATGGCAAAGTATCTATCTGCAACAGTGCTGGCACTTGCGAGTGTCACTAAGCTTGTTTCTGCTTGGGTTTTGGTACTAAGCTTGAAAGTTGAAAGGTAAATTACATTTTGTCATTTATGAAATAAGACCATTTTCATAAAGTTGGAATGGGATCCACAGTGCTTGCATTTTTCAGGATTTTTGATTTCACTGTAAACAGTTTGGTAAGCCCTATTCAAGAGCCACAACTACTACAATCAATAGCAAGAGACAAGGTATCTATCAGCACAGCAGGGATGGACCAATTTAACACAGCACCATTTCCTCTTTAAAAAAAAAACCCTCCACTTTCACATATACTAGACAAACAGTCAATTAAAAACTTCTTAAAGTACCTCTTAAAGTGTACTACCAACCATTCTGTGTCATAAGTTCCTGGGTTTTTATGTTTCCATGATCAGTTATTAATTACGTGAGCAATAAAATCTCAAGCTTTGCCTGCAATTTTTCACTGTAATCCTCCTTTCTAGAGGAGAGATTCTAGAGAATCATGGATAGTGACAGTAAAGTGCTGACCTACCTGTCCACCTATTCTCTAATAAAAGCACAAGCTTACACTTAGCAGCCTCCTTTTGCCAGGTATATATGACAACTCTAGAGATTTCTAAAAACTAGTGAGTCTGGAGATTTCTGTCCTGTCATCCTAAAACATTTTGATTTTTCCCCCTTCAGCTTTGTGGTTACCAGTCCACCTTTTCTAGCTGAGGATCTTTGCAAATAACAACACTTCAGAAATTATATTCCCCATTTAACACAGGTCCTTTTTGAACCTGTTTCTCAGATGTTACAACTTTTTAAGAAAAACTCAGCAGAATGCAAGAGCCCTATGCTTCCCCCTGGAGAAGAAATTCAAGTTCATCCTAAGGCTGGGTGATACCTCCTCTCTGGTGCTGTCCTCCCTTGCCCTTGGGGTGTGCTGTTTGCCATAAAGCTCTCTGTGAGTTGGAAGTTGATATGGGCAAATAACAGAGGCAATACTAGGAGTTGCAAGAAGGCAATTATAGACCAACTAGCAAAGGCATGAAGCAATCATTGCCCATCTGCCACCAAGTGAAAAATTAATCACTTTTAGAATCATCAGAAATCTATATTGAAATTTATCCTATCAAATGATTCATTAAAAACTGAAAATGTGTGGATTTTAGGTTAGTTTAGAAAAAAACCCCTCAATCCATTATGCAAGTAACATGCTGTTCTTTGTTACTACTAATTATTAGGTCTACGTGCATGTTGAAGGCACCAGTGGGCACACATAGTCCTCGCTTTTCTAAATGAGCTTCTGATGAAGGTCTAAACTCAATGTGAGCTAGAGGTATGAAAAGCCTTTCTCAAACAAAATTTACATATGCCCATGTTGGTTTCCCCTAAAGTACAGATAGTATTGCAGTTTTTTATTGAATAGTCCAACAGTAGTTAGGAAACAGGGACTGTGATAAAAGCAAACTCTCGATAAAATTCCAACACCCTAAGAATTAAGTGCATGACAGTTGCTTATGCTGTCCTTGACTACCTCAGTATTACTCTGTGCTTCTCCTCCCATCATTTTGGTTACATCAGCCTATTGGGTTCTTGTTACACAGTTAGATTGTAAGCTCTTTGAGGCAGTGGTTTTTCTTCCATGAAAACACTGTTTGGTACTGTGGACAGCAAATCCATGACCGGAGTCTCCAGACCTAATGCATACCACACACGCTTTGTCACGTTCTAAAGATCCTTTTTGGTTTCAGTGGTATTACATCTACCTGTGTCTTGTTTTCTTTATCTCCAGATTGTCTGCCCACACCCAAACATTCACCAAAGCCTTTCAAAATTCTGAGGCTGAAGTAAAAATAATAAAACTTGGAAAATGAATACATTTCCTCGTTTGTTTTATTATTCTCCTTCTGCAGGGCTAGTATTTTCTGAGTGCATTTCCATAATAAACCTGCAAAGCTGCTATAAATGAAACAAAATAGAATGTGTCCTGTGTTTTTGCATTGCTCCCTTAACTGAGGCTACTGAAGGAATGTCAAGTATTTAAAAATGTATGATTCTTATCATAAGGATTGGCAATAGATCAGCTCTCTTCTTTCATCTGCAACCCAAAACGCATTATTATTTTCATGTATTTATGTTGCCCTTTCCATATCTTATATTTAACTGAATGAGTCATAATTGTCTTCCTTCAATTATGCTGAAATAAAAATTGCACTGACAGCACTGGTGGGTGCACTTGACAATGCTGCCCCCAACAGCTCCGCTGTCTTTTTCTGCGGATTGAGGAAACAACAAAGCTGCAGAAGTCCCAAATGTGCTCTTCCTTTAGCTAAATTAAGCCTCTTGTCTCCCTCTGAAATTCAGGGCTGCATAAGAGAAGCAAATAAATCAAGAGTGGTGCTATGGCATTTAGCCACCCGTCAGCACTATAAACTGCTGCTCACCTACCTGCTTAAAAAAGTTAACTACTTGTACTCCTACCACTCCCCAGTCCAGGTTGCCCTCCTCTGAGTCCTTAGTGAACTAAAACATTACAACCTGTGATAAGTAGAGTTCAGCATGGTACATATTATTAACTACTTCTGAGGATTTTGGACCACACCTCAGCACTGCAGTGCTGAGTAACCAGCAGCATCACTTGCTCCATGCATGCACTCCAGATATCCCACTATCTGCATTCTCATCATCACCAGGTGTCCTACAAAATGGGACATGTCTGCTACACCTCTGAACAGGAATTTCTGTGTTCTCTGCTCTCTGGAGATTGTTTGTGTTGATTTTCATTTTCTCAGCAAAGAATGGATACGAGATATGAAAACAGCTCAAGAACAACTTTTGGAGTAATTAAGTGCCTTATTAGGAGAAGTGGTTTGCTTCTCTGCCTCACATGTACTCATGATACCACTTCAGGTTATGTAGTATTATTTGGCGAGTATTTTGCTCGTGCCTGAAAATGCAGTGATACATGCTGTGTTACACAGATGGGCTGTCTCCCAGAGAAAATGTGTCTTAGGTAATGAAGAGTACATTTATTTTGGAGTATGATTTCCTTCCAGAAGGCAGACACTCCATACCAACCTTTTCAGTCACTGGTACTGCTGTAATCTCATGACTGGTGTGTTGCTGCTGTTCCAGCTCCTTTGGTGAGCATGGGAAGAGCAGTGCAGACTTCAGGATCACTTGTGCTGTGAGGGAGGACATGCACAGACAGACTGGTGTAATGAAGGCTACCTTTCCATGGTGTTTGACCTCTGCAAAATCTCCAGCTACATATAAGTACAGAACAAACTGCTTGAAGCTATATGCTTCAGGGGAAAGAAGTTTACCAGTGATCCTTTATTTTCCTTAAGGAAATTGTTTGTTAGTCTATATATATGCACTAAGATTTCATTCATTTTGTGCAGGTCTTTAAAAAAAATCTCTGCTGATATCTACCATGTGACTTTAGAAAGCTTACAAAGGAGCTAACAATTACCTTTATTCCATGGAATAAATAATTTTCCCCAACAACATTCTGAAAGTGAACTTCACCTATAAAGACACCACACGTGTATCAGCCTGCGGTAGGACTCTCTTTGTCTCTCCCCCCTTTCCCTCTCTGTCTTCTCTCTCCCCTCCCCCTTTTAAAAGCTTGTTAATTCAGATCAATCCTTCAGTGGTAATATTGCCTTTGGGTTACATGCCAGCCTATGGAATTATATGTTTGAACACAGGGCCAAACTAGCAGTTATTCCCCTGCCACTAAAGGTGAAAAGGTTTCCAGTAAATCAGGTTACTTTTCCACAGGGTAAGCGGTGTTAAATACAGTCTCTCTGGGTACTTCATCAATATGATTAACCTATTGGCATTATAGTTATCAAATTACAGTATAAGAAGTCATAAAGTTAAAAATAAATCTGTTTTCCATTGAGAAAATCTATTCAGGTGGAGACTGCTTTATTAAAAGCTTACCAAGTATATATAATAGCATCATAGTTCATGAGGAATCATTACCACAATGGGGGTTTTCAAAATTAAACTTACAGGAATATCTTAAAGATAGGTAAAGAGCTCTCAAGGGATTCAAGGTACATACCATACAAGGCCATCATCTTCTTAGAGTTTTACTACTAACCCTATTAGAAGTCTCCAAGCTGAGAAAGATTACAGCGTGTGGGTTGTGGAGATATTTTGTAGACACTTTGCAACTCACTACAAAATGTTCACCTTGGGATCTTGGTCCCTGTAGCTGAGTTAAATGGCTGCCCTAATTCCACCACCATGGCTGCAGCAGTCTCTTAATGTACCATAAATCCAGTCAAGTACTTTGACCTCTTTATTCATTGTCACTATAGCTCCTGAAATTGTCCATTCTAGCAAAGGGCCCGCAGGAGTTTGGCTCTTTTGACAAATGTGGGAGGAAAGCAGGTTGGCTTCCTGCAAAATGTGGCTGTGCTGTTACTGAGGAGAAAATAGAGGCAGTGAGGAGAAACTGGAACACTAATGCACATCAAATGGGATGGTCATTACTTCCTACTACATGCAAATTTCTCATATGGTTTAATCAAATACATTACAATGCATTAAGCGACTGATGCTTCTGTATCACATTCACTGGTGCTTATGGATTCCGTGTTTCGCTAATGGGAAGTGTTAGACTGAAAAAGTGATGCAAAAAGTTACGCTGGATGAAGAAATCTGATGCTTGTATAAATGCTTCTAAGCAAAAGATATATATTGATTGCAGTTCCCTTCAGATTCTATTCAGTAGGTTCTTTAAGTCTGCTTTAAAGATAGCTCATGCTTTTTCAAGGAGACGTGACTTTTGGCCATGTACATGCCATTTTTGGTATTTACTCTTACGGTAAAACATTTCTCAGATAATGGAGAAGCCTTAAATCACCTTGCAATCAGAGTACTCTTATTAAATTAATCTTTAAAAATAGAAGAAGTTGAGGGTTCCTAGCAGGACCTGATTTCATACGAGTTCTTGCATAAACAGGTGTGAAAACTTGTATATCCAGTGCTGCAGTTTTTATTGCTATTAAACAGGCCAACTTCAGCAATAAACCTAAACGTGCTGAGAGATCAGACTGTTTCGGTCCATTCAAAAATGCTGCACTGCATGACGACAAGTCTTAATTAGAAGATGTAAAAATGATGCTGTTTCTGTTACATTTAGTAGATTCAAATTATTAATTCCAAATTTAGTAGAGTTGCCTGCATGTATATGAAAGAAGAGTGTTAATTATTTGTATCAAATTTTAAAATGTTGTTAAAAGCTGTTGGATGAATCCTCATATCATGAGTAGTTTTGAGTAGTGTTTCTTAAGTATTTTATTTGTTAATATAACACCATAGCACAGTAAGTGCTTTGCATATTATGTATCATTCAGTGGATGAATGTATTGGATTAATAAAATCAATCTGAAAACATTAACTTACTCTCTTGGGTTAGTTAGCCCATATTGTATTTCAAATTACTATGACAATAAATTTGATTATCATTGCCAGCATGATACACAATAAAAGAAAAAGAGTTAGGATTAAGTATTTAGAGTGACAGTTTAAAAAAATGCAATTGGGAAATTGACAATGTTAGTACAAAGCTGAAATTAGAGAACCTGTACTTGGATCTGTCCAAACAAGAATAGAACTTTTCCACATCCTGCCCTTCATCCTACCTGTAGCTGATATCAGGCACATAGAAAGAAAACACTATACTATACTCTCAAATTTGCACTTAGACAAATTTGCATTTCTTTAACGGAGAGGAAGTTTTCTCACTCTTTAAGTGCATTGGTGTTGGAACTAATGTTTTGCAGCACCTTGAAGGATTTGATCAAAATTTCTAACTTTTTTGAGAACTCCATGTTGAAGTTACCCATGGCTGCCTCCAAGTTGTCTTCAAACCATTGTAAGTTGTTTGCAATCCTATTTTTATGGTAATAAATGTGCCACTGCATAATATTCTGCAGAGAAAATGTTTTTTACACAGGAACCAAAGAACAACTTCAATGATTAGGACCATTAAAAATGAAGGAAGAGCCAAAGAAATACTGGGTTTAACTTATCTTCCTTAATCCAAAACCTCTGGACTATAAACTCTGATTTTCTGCTCAAAGTTTGGATTTCCCTTCTACTCGGTGGCACTCAGTGACCACTCCAGCTACGATACAAGAAGAAGTAATGCTATTTACAGCATCTACACTTTCATGGCAGAAAGGGAGGGTGGCTGGGGTAGGAATTAGGTAAACACTTGATGGGCTTCACAGAAACCAGTGCACCAGAAACTAGTAATCTAAAGCAAAACACTATCTCAGATCCCAGCCCTTGCTAAAGTTTGGATGCCTCAGGCTATGTCTACATTAACATCTAATACAGCACAACAGGAACAAATTATTCTAAGATTTTGACATGCACATAATATACATTCCATGTGCTTTTATAGCTCTATTCCTTTTTCTTTGAGTTTCCCCCTTTTTCCCAGCATTTTGGGGAACATCTAGCCATTGATGAGATAGAAGTCCAAAACTGAGAAGGATTAATGGAAAAACAGTTCATAAATGTGTTTCTAGAAACGTTAATAAAATTCGTTATTATTGTATTGGCAAGACTTCACCAAGAATACTGTGTTCGGTTGTGATCATCCCTGTCTGAAACAGAGCTCAGCCTAGATGATGTACAGGGAAGGATCACCGTGTCACTGGGAGGATGGAGATTCCCACTTATGGAAAGCAACTGAAAGAGCCAACTATGTTTAGCCAGGCAAAACAAAGCTGAGCAGGGAAATTATTGTCTCTGTAAATGGATCAGAAATGTAAACACTAGCAGGGGAACAGTTCTTTAAGCTTAAGGACAATATTGACACAGAAGCAGTGGGCATATCCCGCCTTTGAATACATTTACAGCAGGAATTAGCAGGTGGTACAGCCATCAGAGGAGCAAGGCTGTGAAACAGATTTCTACCAGAGGGATGGGTACAATGAGTCCAACGTTTTCTGGTATGAGCCTTCCTGGCTGCATGGCCACACGTGAGGCTGGATGGTGGCACTGCCCGAGAGGCAGGTGCTGCGGGTGAATACCTGGAGTGCCACACAGCTCTGGTACAGAGGTACCTCCTCAGCTCTGTGCACTACTGAACCATGGCTTGGAGAGAGAAACCACTAATGAAATCCATCCGACTCCACTGGGCATACTGCTGAGACCCTCCTGCTGTCTCAGGACTGATGTGAGCAGGGCTGATGTGCCTGGCGTTTACATTGAACCCAGGATTTGATCCTTGTTTTGTGGCTTGTTTCCAACAAATTCCATTGACTTGTCAGCCCTTCCTGAGGTGTTGCTTTCTGGAAGGGAACCCCTGATCTGAATTGTGCAGTGCTACTGCATTCTGCTAATAGTAAAAGGGGATAATTTGGCATTTGGGCGGACTCAGTAGGAGTTGTGAGAAAAATATTGTTGTTAACCATCACATATCAAATTTTATGACATGAATAGCTTTTTGCTGTGTTATATACAACAGAGAGAAGAAATAATTATGGGCAAAAGAAGTCTGAAAAAGCTGAATTGTGAATACATAGCACACAAGATTAATAAATATTACCTGAAATTGATTATCCTATGAATCTACTTGGGGTAAAAAGAGAATAATTGTCAATGTCTTTATAAGCTACTGGCAAAGTAACATATTTTATATTTTATGGCACAGATTATATATATTAGTGCTGAAGCATCCTATAAATATTTCTGCTACCCAGTCTGTGGTTTTTATCCATGACTATGCTTTTAGGTGCTATAGTATTTTATGGAGTAACTAAATACAGATGGAAAAAGTCAACAATGGCATGGAATTTTAACTCTTCAGAAAGGTTGGTCCTGTCTCCATTTAGGCAGTCAGGTTGAGGAGCCCAGCCTTGACATAGCAAGCAGAGCCAGTGCTGTGAGTTGCATCTGAGATGTTCAGAAAGACTTCTCAGCACATCAGCATGCTAGGGAGTGTTTCATGTGGGCCTGCACAATGCTCTGCTTTCATAAAACATCTGTTCTCAGATATGACAAAATAGGTGGACGTACTTCAGCCATTCAGCAGCTGTCCAGTGCTCTCCTGGCCAGGAAATGACCAAAAGGACTAAGGAACTGGTCCTTTCTCAGCAGTGAGATACAGCTGAAAAATCAGGAAGAAAAATAATTCCTTTTCCTCTTTAATAGAATGGGAAGAGTTATGATTTCTTTCCTGCACACTGAGGAATTCTCAGTAGATAAGCTACAAATGTCCTCAGCCAGCTCTGCCTTATGGACTTAGCCTTCATGGGAGTCAGCTGGATTTTGGGGGTAGTTGACTGACAACAATATCAGCAGATTTATTTTTTTTCAGTTCTCTCTTAACTAGATGAATAGTGAATAGGTTGGTGTGTCTCCACTTCTTCATTGTGCAAGGCTAGAAGACCTTGAAGCTCAATGTCATTGGAATGAAACACCCAGACACACGGGAACTTTACCCGTGTCTGAATTTCTCTTTAAACAGCTTGAATTAACCTAGTAGCCTATTTTTTCCTCAAACCATTTTAATGCCGTGTTTGCTGTGGCATGAGGGTCTATAGAGGGCTCTTGAAATGGGGAGAAAATGACAAGAAGCTTAAAGAAATTAAAATCAGGTTTGATTTCATCTCTGAGTGACAGTTCAGTCATTTATTTTTAGGACAGTTGAGTCCTACTTTTTTTTCCAATGGCTGTTAATCACCCCTGAAACCAATATACTCATATTGTTGAATTTCACATGATAAGGATCCCTCCGTTAGAAACAGCCAGGTGAAGTCAAATGGTAGTTGAGTAATGTCTTCTTCCTCTACTACATGCCCCACTAGCTTCATTTTTTCCTTATCTTGCCTTAGGTCAGAGCAGAGAGCAGAGCCCAAAGAAGAAGAATTCCATCCAAAATCCATGCTGCCTCCAGAAAGTCATTTGCAGAAAGTAGAAGGCAAACCAATCAAAATGTCTCATCAGCAAAATTAGTATTTATGAAATTAGTGATGGAGCAGAACTGGCAGAGTGATTGCATTATAAACACTCAAAATGTAGGGGGAGGGAACAGGGATTTTGCTCATTTTCCCTCCCACTGCTAAAGCACTGTATTTAATTGACTTACAATTTTTCCCCTAATATATTTCTTTATGAAACCTGCCTTGAGCAACGGATACATGATTGTTCACCGAGGGTTGTGCCTCATTTGTTCCTGTAGATTGTGCCTAATTAACGCTAACTTGTCTGTACATAAAAAGTACAATAGGCTGTCCTTTCCAATTTAATTCCGACAGTTTAATCGAATCTGTATTCTTTCAAAAATAATTAGATCATTTACACTTCATTAACATGTAATGTAATGTTGAGGCATTCATCATAATGATTTCTTATTTTTCTTGTGGAATATTATCTCCTCTAATGAAACTGTTAACACCATGCATGTCTTAATTAGCTTTATCATATCACTGACAATTTCAGGGAGAGCTACATTTTTACAATTGAAATTAAATTAGTTCAATAGGTATATCTGGAGAAGAATATGCTCTATTAATGCAGAAATATTAGAAGCAGTCTTACCTTTTTATACCATCTAACAGTTTCTACAGTAACTTTTTTTCCATCCCTGTCTCTCAGCAATCAAATGTCTAATGCACTTGGATCACTTTTTTCTTTCCTCATCCTAAACAAAGTGGTGGTAAGCTTCCCTCAGATATATTAAGCCATCATAGGAAACACTGATAATAAGAAGACAGAGACCACAGCACACCCTCATAACCAAATCCCTTCGATTTTGGGAGGCGTTCCTGTGCAGGTCCTGGCATCCCACATCCAAATGCCTCCAAAAGCACTGTCTGTGGATTAAAGCTGTGAAGGAATTCTCTGATCTGCTTCATGGAGGATGTATTCACTGTATCTGTCTTTGCAAACCTTGGCCAAAAGTGAGTGGTTCTAGGGTCTAATCCTGCATGTTGCTAAGAAGCCACTACTCCCGTGGGCCTGGAAAACTCCGTGTTCGCATACATCTTTCAACAAGTATTTACAAGCCATTCACATTCTGACAACATTCTTGCAACCGAGGCTGTGTTTGTAAATGTTAATAGGAAACAAATTGCCATGAAGCATCTCCTGGAAGGTACTGAGTACTCACAGCTTCCAAGGAAAGCCGGTGACAGTGTTGTGCTCAGTATTTTGTAGGAAACATTCAGCACCAGCCTGGATTGAGCTTTAAACTAGCTGAAGGTCCTAAAATGTTTTAGAGACAGATAAGCTTCTTTCCCTGAACTGTGGCAGTCTTGCCAACACAAGGAGTGTGCCATATTCCTGTCTACTGCAGCTGAATGAATATCGTCAGGCAAAACAAAAATTGCAAGCAATTGTTAGAATAAAATAAACAGATTTGTGGCTATCAATATTCATGACCTCTTTAATTTTGTTCTGCATGAACACTTGTACAAACAATTATTTCTTCAAAGAATTTCTCCTGAGCATGAAAAAACTGGAGAGTATGTGAGAAAAGGTTGTGCAAACCTGGGAGGAATCTTTCTGACATCCATGTGACCAATCCCAAATGATACCAAAATGTAGCCAGTGGCAAGTAGTAGCCAAGACACAGTTCACAAGCAAACCATAGGTGGGAACATCAGAGAACAGTTTTTGTTAAACAGTTTTGAAGAAGAAACGATTCTGTAAATATGAGAGTCCATCTGAGAGCAATTTATAAGCAAGCTAGAAGGCTAAATTAATCAAACTATTAGCTATAAATAGATTCACTAGCACTAACTACTTCTACTCACTTTGCAAAACTGAAGCAGAGATAATTGTATTCATTTCTCTTTATTTATGTACTGTCAAAGGTTGTTGTACAAAGTCTGTTGGACCATTACTGATAAAATTGATAATGATAGTACCTTTGAGTCCCAGAGGTCTCATCAACCTTTTAAAAGAAAATGCTACAGATCACTTTTAATTAATTTTAATACACCTTACTAAAATCCGTGGACATAATATACATCAAAAGTAAAATTCTCACCCTTTCATGCTAACCTGCAATAGCTTTTAATTTCCCTAGTCCTATTTTATGTTTTAAGGAATTACGGTATGTACTGAACCCTTATATAGTGTCATTGATTTTTTGAACCTTTCTCACATTTTGACTGTTGATTTTCAGTTTTCTTGATGCTTCTTTTTCTAAAATGGTAGTGTGACTTATCCAAGGCTTATTAATATATCAAGACAATGTCAGGGAAGCAGTTTTTAGCCTATGTTTCCAACTTTAAGCATGTAAATAAAATTTTCCAAAAAAGAAATTAGTAATTACAAAATGTCAAATACTAGGTTTAGGGGTTAGTTTATAAGTTAGATTTTTTTTCCTTTCCCTGACAAGCCTGAGAATGAAGAGTTTTAAGAGGATTGAGGAAAAAAGTAAGTCAAGTGGGCTATTTGCTGGTGTCTTCAGTAAAACCATGTTACCAGTAGTGCTCCAATGTTTCCTGATGTTTTAAGTTTTTTTAAAAGCCGTTCCCATTTTCTTTGATTTATCTCTTTAAAGTAGCTTGAACTGTTAACACCCAGTCTGTGGTGGCTTTTGGCTAGTTTTGCATGATAAGCCATCTTTTTAAGGACTTTTGGTTTAATTTGTTTCATTTTATCATGTTGTTAGGAAGGATTGATCAAAATCAGCAATTCTAAGAATTTGCAGAGAACTAAGCATGCTCCATGAGAGGAAGGAAGGGGATATGTAGATCATAATTTTGAAGTAGAGAGAGAAAAATTCTAGCTTGTCCCAGTTTACCACAGACAGGAAACTTCAACTGCTTTGGTGATATTCTCATCACCTTTTTCAGCACTGTGAGATTGCTGCCTTTGTGTCTTTCCACATTCCCCAAAAATGTCCTATCTTGGATCAGCAAATGACCAGACTTGAAAGCTTTTAGAGACCCTTTTTGATCAATTTTGGCAAACGTAAGACAAAAAAAAAAAATAATCCTTCCTAACCCATTTCTAAGCATGGATTGGTATGTGGACAAATCTATTTAAATGAAAATCTTATGAATTTGCTATGTGCAGTAGGGAACATAGCATATATATTTGTGCAATGGTTTTGTGTTGGTTAATCACAGGGTATGCATGCAGACATGCAAACAAATGAGACAGATAGGCAAGAGATCTGTGTGGTACTTGTAGCTCTTTAAGATACTGAGCAAGCCCTTTGGTTCTTTTATTTTTTCTTTTTCTTCTAGATCCTGATTTGCAGACTAGATGAGTGTTCGCTAGTTTCTAATGGCTTTGGGTTTGTATACTGACCATTTGTTTGCATGTATTCTGCAGGCATACTTAGCACTAAAAGTGTAAGCGCATGACAGGCAATAGGCTTGCACCTGTAGCTATGTGCTGGCAGATTTATAGAGGTCACACTAATGCATACACACTTCACCAGCCTTTCTGCCTGCTGTCATGCTGCTCAGTAGGCAGACCATAGGAGACTCCTATTCTCCCCAGACATCCTGGACTGCTGACCAAGATGAAGGAATTTATAATATTTATTTTGTATTGTATTTTGATAACATCCACTGGAGCCATCAGTCACTACTCACAATTCCCACTTCAAAACACATTTTAACACAGCATCCAGTCCAAAGTGTATTAGTTTGCAGAAGTGGAGCTCATGTGCATGCTACTTTTTCTCTATAAATTTCTCTCACCATCCCATGTAAATAAATAAGCATTATGAACCCCCAATTTTACAGCAGTGAAAAATTGAAAGCCATTTTCAGACAGAACTTCAGCTAACTGTAAAAAAGCCTGCTTAGTCCAGGCTGCTATTTTTTCCAGTGTGAAATGGCAAAGGTGGAGAATTTGAGGAAATTTGGGCCAGCATCATGAACACACTCTCAGAGCATGGAATGCAAAATGTGGAACATCTGCAAGTGAATCGATTTCAAAAGGGGTGACAGATTTCCCCGATGTCTTTTAAGCTTTACCCTTACAATCGATTTCACATAAAAACCTGCCGTTTGGTATTCTTGGTTTTGTACCAATGGGTATTCTTTCTCAGCATAAACAATATGATATTTGAGAAGGCTAGAATAGTGGTAAAAGTATTTTTTAAAGTAAAAACAAATTCATACAACGTGATGATACCCATTATAATAATATAGCCCTAAAGGTAAGAGGCCCAAGTGAAATTCACTGCCAGATTATTGCATGCATAAATGAATGCTGATTTTTACCAACAGTATAAGAGTAAATTTCTTCAAAGTATTACAGCCAAATTATTATTTTATTTACTACTATTTTCTTCCATCTGCTTTAGCTGATGGAAAACAGAGTCTAGATCTCCTGCGCTAAGAGGAGAAATGTTAATGCTGACTTCTTCAGAGGTGTTTCTCACATAACATAATTAAGCATTGGAAATAAGATTAGAGCTGTTTTCTAAACCATAGAAAGAATCACCAGTGGAAGACAAATAGTTAATATAATTTTATGTACACTTTTCAGTAAATATGTTAATTTATCCCATGAACAGATTTATTTGAAAATGTAGTGTTATTTTTTATGCTGTATGTGTGTAGTTAAGGCTTGATCCTCCCTTATCAAAGGGGTTACAAATGATTAGCACATCTGAAAAGTAAAACTCTTATTAATATGCCTGAGTATGGATTTAGAGCTCTGTATTTAGGTAATCAAACCTGGCCTTCATCATATTATGTCAGTTTACAGGTATTTGGCATATTTGTGTTTGGATTAAAACTTCTTTTTTAGAATCATTATTCTCTCCCAATAGTTATCTTTCAGATTCTCCATTGCTTGGGCATATGCCATGGCAGGTATTCTTGCATAACGATTTCTATGGGCAAGCCAAATTAAGTTCAGTTGTTTATACAGTATCTATTTGATTTGTGTCTATATTTGTTTGTGATTGTCTTTATGGTTGTTAGTGTTAATTAGAGGATCAATAAAAAAGATTTTTTTAATGAAATGAATATATAGAAAAGCACTCTGTTATAATATACAGTGTTATTTCTGTAAACCAATATCAATATCCTGTATTACTTCCTTTCACAGTTTTCCTGTGAAAATCTGCTGGAAGATACTTCAGAGATACACAAAGGAGCCTTCTGCTTCTTTTCTAAAGAAACTCATGGGAAAATCTTTACATTTTCCACCATAATCATTATTTGTTGTAGAACTACAAGTCCAGGGAAAAGAACCTGTTCCTCTGCTCTTAAATTTTTTCCAGATTTTTGATTTCAGACTTCTGACACCATGAAGCTCCTGAAGTCACCTGATAATAACAATGTCCCTATTCTGCATGTCCTTAATATTTATGAGTTTGAGCACTGATTTATCAAAGCACCGTGAGACTTTCTGAGTTACATCCCCAATGCTCCTCCTTCATTGATACACTCAGAGTTCAACACAGACCAACTAGTAAGCATTTTCTGAGTGATGCCAGTAAATCTCTGCAACAAAGTTCAGTTTTGTTTCCCTGTAGCTAATACTGCATCATCCTTCCAGCAGGCAGAATGCTCCTTTCTGGAGTAAACGTTTTTGCTAGGAAAAGTCATAGGATCTTAGTAATGGCTAAAAAATCTGAACCCTCGAATCAGTTTGGGCAATCAGAGCCCAGAGGAGCTCAAAGCAGCTCAGTACAGGAGCAGTCTGAGGGGCATCACTCTTTACAAGCTAAACGGTCCATAAACTTGGCCCCCTTTGGGGCTTGCAAGGTTTCGATGCGATAGCTAAAACGTGATTCATCCCAATAGATTTTTGCTAGATACAGATGCTTCCAGTCTCTGCCTTCCCAGGCAGGCTCCTAGGTATTCAATCAAATGTTTTGTTACTTTGTTATTTTTGGTTTTTTAAGACTGATTTTTATGTCATGTGTTACTGGAAAGTTATTACATGAAAATACAAAGGCAGATGAGTTTTTATGTGGTCCCAATTGGCAGATGCAGCTCCCTGAGTCATAGCTGAGCCAGTTTGAATCCAATGGGCCACTGATGGCTGTAGCTCCCAGTGTCCTAGTTGCCATGATAGGAATGCTTTGAGCTAGCTACAGTAAAGCAGAGATATATCAGTATCTCCTGCAGCACCAAGCCTGGATAAGAGGGTAGACACAGCCTATGGACAGCAGGATGGCACAGCCTAATGCAACAGAGAGGCTGGCATGCTGGATCTCTGATCATCAGACCCACACAGCAGGGCCAGCCACGTTTCTCTCAGTAAGGACACAGGGTAGTAGGAGCATAAAATTTAGGGAAAGTTTTTTCTTTATTTAGGTCAGGCTGCCAGAGGAGCTGTCTTCATCCTATTTGCCCTGCCATGTGCAGAATAAAATTTAAAAATCTTTAAGAGTAGACACTGTTGCTATAAAATTCCCTCTTCACAAACAAAAAGCACACTTTGTAAATAGCCCAGAGCAGGACAAGGGCTGAATGAATCAGTTTGCTGAACCTCATTTTAATCCTCTCTGGAATGTCACTAAGCTTTCCCAGCCGACATTTGCTCTATACTCTTCGCACCAGGTTGTCACCTGTTATGCCAGCGTAATTCTAAAGTAAACTGCAGTGATGTTACTCCAGTTTTGTATCTGTCTGAGTGAAAGCAGAGCCCAGCTCCTGACGGTGAGGCAGGAAGGGGAGATGGACTGCAGCATCATTTGCCTGTAGGAATTGTTAAAAACCAGGCAGGATTGCTAAACTGATCAGAAAATAAATCTGAAAATACTTTTCTAAGTGCTCCTACAAGACTCAGCTCCCCAGGTTTCACGCTGCCAGTGGAAGGTGTCTGACACCAGTGAGCTTGCCTTGCCATCCCCGGGGAGGGGGCCAGCAGCAACGTGACGGGAGCAGCTACCTGGAACTAAAGGGGGATTCGCTGGAATAAATATGCCAGGGGGCTTGGGAGGCTGAATTGGCTGCCATCTGAAGGGATGGCTTCACGGCCTGTTTACACACATTGTTGAATCCAGAGCATTGATTCTATGTTTGATGTGAAAAGAAATTAAAGCCCTGGTCTCATTAGATAACCGGTTATGGTTAAAGATCACAGGCAGACTCTCTCTCCCTTTGTATGACACTGAATGGGTCTCAGCAGGCAGCTCCTCGTGCACAATTGATTTCAAGCAGAATTTTGTCTGAAAGATGCTTCTAGATTATGGCAAGAAAGCATTCTATAATCCTTCTGCCAATGTAGTTATGTTTAACAGACATTCAACTCTTATCACTGATTGATAACACTTAACTCAAAACATATTTAAGCTTTAGGAATGTCAATATTTTGCCGCCAAGTGAAGGTGACCCTTGCTCTCCTTGTTTGCTAAGTGTGCGCAGTGGTTTGCTGGTAAATTTGTAAGGGTGGTTATGTGGGCAGGCTGTTATGGATTTACTATCTTAGCCTGAAGTGTTTGCTGCTGATTATGTGATTAAATCAATAATAATTTCTGTTTGGATCCTGTGCTTCTGGATTCATCTTCTTTTCCATGCTGTGGAGCAGAACAATGGGCTTCCGCACTTGAGCCTGAAGTGCTTTGTTGTTAAAGAAATGCCAGAGGTATGGCAGGTGGCTTCCAAATCTCTTTAGAAAGCAAAATATTACAACAGCTCTACAGGTAAATAAACCAGCGAGGCCTTTGTGGTGAAAGAGGTGAACATGACAGGTGCAGAATAGGGGGCTCCTTTTAATCAATGTTACTGTTTATTCTGGCTTACCTGAAGTACTGCATGCCCTGCCAAACTGCCTTCATTCCATATTAAACAGATATTCTTTTATTCCAATACAGAGGGAATTTCCATTTAAACAGGCACAGCACTCACATTCACAGCATATGGTCATTCTAGCCACCCCGGCGGTTTTACATTACAACACAGGAGGTCTGTGTGATGCACTTCACAGGACAAAGAGGATTTCCTCTCTCTTTCTTTTCCTCCCTCTCCCTTTTTCCTTTCCCCCTTGCCCTCCTCCCTTACCCCTTATAAACACACAGACACAGAAGCCACCACGGAGCAAAGTATATTAAGAATTCCTTGGCATTCTGCATGTCATACGAGCAAGAGCTCTGCAGCAGGGCGAAGCAGCTTGTTCCCCTTAAGTTGCTAAAGGCTGCAGAGTTGGGCTTTGGGGTTTTTTCATTCGTTTTGTTGTTTGTTTGTATTTTCTGTAGCCTCTCTCCAGCAAAGGACACCAGCACAGTAATTTATAATAACTCATGTATTAATCTGAGCCACAGTGGATGAATTTTCAACTCTCGGAGGGGGATCCTCCCTTAATCCCTCTTTCCAAACTCCTCAGTGGCTAAAGGGGCTTTACCTTGCAAGCAACTTTTGTGCTGCTCAAGCTCCCAGCAGGAAAATCTGGGACAATTCAACGTCCCAGTGGAAATCACTGGGACACCAACAGATCTTTTAAAATCAGAACATCTGGTCAGTCACCTTATCCCATATGGGTAAACAGAACTTTGTTAATCAGGCTGTGTTGGAAAACTGATTGGAACTGAAGGTAGTTTAATGGTTATAGGATAGCACTTGGCTAATGTTTTAACACTGGGAGCGTAGTATACTGTGATGGACAACAACTGTGCTAATCAGTTCTTTTAAACAACAAATGGCTTGTAGCAATGTTAAATATCACTTCTTAAAAATGGCAAAGCAACCTCGGGGAATGTGTTCTCTGTACAACAGGAGTTTCCTAAGGTGATCATTCATCTATTAACAGCAAAAGGCACTGCTCATTCAACATATTTAATTAATTCTAGAACTTAGGCTGGACAAATCCATTTTGACTAATCTCAAAACTTTTTCAAAATTCCTAGCAAGCTCTCACACTGATGGCACTCTCACAATGCAGGGAAAGGGGGCCAGGGATGAAGGAAAGATGAAAAAACCTAAAGGTTAAAAAAAATTAAATTATTTAAATAAAAATCACAGAAGATGAAATATCCTAGGCTTTTGAGGAAGAAGAAATGTGCTCAGCAGCATCAGCATCACTCTAGCAATATACAAACATAAAAACAATACTGTAGAACAGAGGGTTTGAGGGTGTAAAAAATTCAGCCCTGAGTAAGTGGAAGACTGAATGCCAGAAAAAGGATTTTCAATAGTCATATACAAATGTTATAAATCCTTACACCACAGCTATTTCCCCCATTCTAGACACATAAAAAAACCCCTAATTCCATGTGCAGGATGCTGGGTTTGAAAACATTTGTAGGCAGGAAGTTTTGTACTACAGATGTCCATGCTAAGGCCATGGCTGACCTCTGATACAGAGAACTGGCTCTGTTTATCTGTGGCACTTGAGCATCTGAAGTGAATGTGTCACACAGCAGCCATCTGTGTGTGACCTTGGTTAACCCAGAGAGATACAGACCATATAGATAGAGATGATATAGCTAGAGATATACAGATATAGATTAGATATAGATACAGGGTTACTTTCCTACTTGTTTCTTCCCCAGGTTATTCTGATTCTGGGCTATTATCTCTCACCACTGCCAGTCTAAGCACAAATACAGATGGGGAGACCCGTGCAGCATTAGGGACATGGTACTTCCTAACCTCCTTCACACCCGGACTGGCTGTTTTTGGGCTAAGGGCAATGTGCACCTCTTCTTGCTCTGTTCTTTTGTTCTTGGAAGTACCAGGTCACAGCAGTGACTTTTGTAAAGAGGATATGATCACTGACTGCAGAATCCCCCACTGCAGTGCTGGTTTAATTAGCTGATTTTAGAAATGATGGGCAAGTTTGGTTGGTGATGATCCAGGAGCTGGTACCCCCTGTTATCTGTGTACATTTGACATGAAGCTCCTGGCAGAACACAGTCCTAGTTAGACTGACGTTAGATTTCCAGGGCAGAATTGTCTTTGCACTAACACAGCGAGTCAGAGATGCCCTGGGATTTGCTTGTCGATGGCCAGATGATTTAATACATGGGAATTACTCAGGCAGGTGTGTGTGCATTCCAGGAACCTCCTTTTTCCCCGACTTCTGTGGTTTGAAGCAGGCTCCCCATAGGAGACTCTACATCTCAGGTAAGCAGAGAAAATGATAACTTAGGCTGTCCAGCAGCCCCTGCAGAATCTGCATAGCTGCTTGGGATGCAGGTGCAGAGCCTGTACCATTGAAGTACATTGGCTGAGTATTGCCTCATCTGACTGTTTCTGAGGGCAGGAAGCACAGTAAAGGGTTCTGTCTCATCCTCCACTGCATTTAGGCAGGTCTGTAATGTGTATCTCCACCATACACACCTGCAGACCTTTGCACATGCTTGTGTGTCTACTTCTCACAGTTCACACACTCCTAAGAAGATTTTGCCTTACATTTTTGTTTGTTCAGACACAGGCTCACCACTCAAAATAATTCCACCCCCCCTTTTGCTTTTCGTTGATGTTATACTCATTTTACTCTGAGCAAGCTAGTTTGTTCCTGTCCTCTGAGGAAGTTCAAGGTATAATGGGCAAAGCATCCGGATTAATTAAGCAACCTGGTGCAATGCCCCCCTCCCCCACCACCATTCCTCCTCCCATGGACTAGATTGGATCTAATCCAAACCAAAGCAGTCCTCAAAGTCAGTCTTCAGCCAACAGTCAGTCCATTCTGCTGACATCCAAAGAATGGTTTTACTATATAAATGATAAGAAATACCCTTGCTAAGACAAGAAGCCATTACTGTCACCTTCTCAAATGTTTGCAGTGACTCCAGGCTCTTTCCAAATAGTGTACAACATTTGCAAACTTTTCTGTTGCCAAGCATCCCAGTGAAATGTGATGCTTCAGAGCATATGAACTGGATGCCCACAGCATCTGACTCTTCCGAATGCCTCAGCACCACACACACAGCAGCGCAGACAAACTCTTTCCCTTTTATTTATAGTAATTCAAACTTGGGCAGCACCAGGTATGTCAAATTACCTTGCTCATGAATCTTCAGGAAATTATTGCTCTCTCTACGTAGTGCCATGTCCTTTAAAATGTGCGAGGGGGAGGGCATTGTGTTCCCAGTTGGGGAGCTGGTGTTTTAATGTGTGTAACTGATACTGATTTATGCTCTGGACAGAATTTATAGCAAGACTGAAAAGGTTATGTTTTCATTGAAAATTTACTTCCATCATTTTCTTTAACTGTCTATCTTTATGCAATCTCAGCAACTATCTCCATCAACCAAGTGAGTCATTGGGCTCTAAATGAGGGGACTGCTATAGACTGTTTGTGTATCTCCCTTTTGGGAGATTGCTGCCATTTACTGCAGAGAAGTAATTTAAAATAGGGGGCACAAATATATTTCTGCATCATGCATGTTTTGTGCATAATTTAGATTAGGGCATTAGTACCTCATGCTTGCAGCTTTCCTGCCTCTTACACAAACCTCTTTATATTGTCTTCTACAGGCAGTCGATGTGATACACAGCCAGCTCAGACAGATAAAGTATTAATGCTTTGGTCACCTGAGGTTACTAACTTTACTGATGTGACAGGATGGTTCCGAGTTGAGCGAGTATGTCCTGGACACAGGAGGGCAGATAATGCATAATGTCCTTGTTTTGCATAGTGGAACCATATCATTTTATGTTACAGGGAGGCAGAAAAGCCCTAAAGATAAGTTTGAACAGAGGGAAAGCATAAGATTTATTTATTGCTATTTCCTAAAAGAAGAGTCTGCAGAATTAAGGGACCTGGGGATCCATTCTCCAGCTAAAATCATTAGAATCTTCAATAAGCATCTGCTCTTTGGCACTCCATCCGCGCCTCCTACACAGCAGTGACTCTCTGGTCAGATGACTTTTGCACATACTTTTGAGGCTATTGATTGGTAGAAGGACATCAAGCCATATTGTCCTGTATCCTCCCACTTCATCTCATGTGACAGTTACAGGGAGGGAGGATGTTGAAAGTCTCCAGCAATGGTGACTGCCTAAGGGTACAATGGAGAAATGGCCCGTTCTTATCACTGGCTGCATAAACAAGCTGGGCTGAGCGCTGGACTTAGCAGCAAAGATTCGCTCTGCCCTCTCCTCAGACCAGTCAGTCTGCTGTGACAAACTGGTCGAGAGGAGTGGGCAGAGTGTGAACATCTTTTAGGAAAATGTCATCGCCTGGGAAATTCTAATGGGAGGTGAATGCTTTAGAGCAGTAACTACCACGCTAAGGACGATGAAGTGTAACATTTCAGTGGTCCACAGCCTGCTGACTTCTGAATAAATGTTTTTAAAATACACTTTCTCCACGTGAGAACTCTTTAACAGGTGTTGAGTTTTATACAGGACTCAGTAGCAGAAAGCTCAGCAGCTGCATCTTGCCAGGTGGGGAGCTGCCCTTGACTGTACAACAGAGCATGCCTGCCAGGACCGAGGATTTTAGAGTTGCAGCTCTAAAATCCTTCTCTTGATTTAGACATTGATACTCCACTGTCAGGGGGAAAGCAGCATTTTTCAGAAGGGACATAAAAAGCAGATTGCAGCACAAGAGATGTTTGTAGCACTTGCAGCTCCTCCGCAGCTCAGTGGGAGCTCAGAGCACTGGAGGAATCACTAGGCCACATGGCCACTAGTTACATCCCAGAGTTCAGGGTATTCTCCTTGAAAACGCATTACAAGTGTATGAAGAATAAGGAATTGCATTATTACATACCAAATGTACCAGTTCTCGTAAGTTTATTGGAGGGAATACCTTTTTCTCAATCGCCAGCATAGACCAGCCTAAGTGTGCATCTGTTCTCATGGTTCTGGCTTTTTAAATCTGACACCTGGACAAGGTCTCTGACAGTGACTCCTCACAATGGAGAAGCACCCAGGAGCCGCAAAGGTGAGCTCACAGTGATGTTCAGAGGAGTGGATTTGGAGGACTCCTAGTGATCCTGACCAGGGTGGAACTGAACTCCGCATCTTGAGGTTAAAGGTTGGAGCATAAAACCTGCTGTTTTTCTTCTACCCATGCACACTCGTACCAGGGTGAGCTTCCTTTGGAAGTCACAACACAGATGTCACTCTCTTTTCTGGTTCCCTTTTGTAGAGTGGTCCCTGATTTTAAAGGCTTTACATCAGACTGCAATTAAATGAAGCCTCATTGTACTCTCAGTTCTCCTATATACAAACATTTTGAATGAATGGTACATGCACGATCACAAATACTAGGTCCCCATGTGAGGATCCTCTAGATCTTCCCTAATTGGGGTCCACCAAGCAGCACATGAACACCTCACCAACCAGAATCTTTTCAGCACTGACACCTGCTATTTGCAGTTTTCTGTACCTTTTTATACATGCCATTTTTCGACACTTCTGTACTATAGCATCACTCTCTCAAGCTTCAATAAATGCTAAATCATACTGGGTGAAATCCTAATGGTTTTTATTGCTTGAAATTATTAGGACTTTTTTTGTTACCAAAATAAGTATCCAGACAACCTCTGCAAAAATATTTGCAGGTAAGCAACGAAACAAATGGGAAGAAGGGAGATTATTTTGTGAAAATTCAGCCTTCACATGTTTTGTTTTGTGCTTCAGCTTATTCTGTTCAAAATCAATACAGCCAGCTCTGCAATAGCTAACTAACTGCCTAGAATTAGTGCAATCAAATGGTTAAAAGTTAATTGAAACCAATGTGTGTTGAGATCATAGTGTGTTTTGTTTAGGGTTTTTTTTTCCCCAAGCAAAGTGCTATGTGTTATTCAGTCACAGAGCATAAAACAGGTCAAAGTCAGCAAGTCGTACAGCGAGCAGGATTAATGCACTATGGTGCTAGTGGGCTAACGCGCTGCAGCAGCACACCGGTGGCTAAATATTTAAATTATATGTATGTCAGTGTGCAGAACAACTTGAAAGAAACCTGCTTTTTCCTTAGTATAGTCCGGCTGTGAATTCTGAATAACATTCAAGTTCAGAGCAGCCACCCCCTCTGACTATCACAGAGCTAACTGGCCCATTGTGGTGCTGCTGCCATTTTCCCCCTTCATTTTTTCTCCCAGCATACTGGGGGTATTTTCAATTAAGAAGAATTCAATTTTGAATCACAGTTTTGCAAAGGGTTCAATGCTAATGAGTAAACATAGGAGGACTCAGTAATAATAATTCATAAGCAGCGGGAAGAAAAGTGCATGCTTTGTTGTTGGACTGGTTGGAGCCAGTTCATTTTATAGAATTTCATGCCAGCTACACTCCATAAATTTTTCACAATGATCATAAAATACCTTTTTATTTTATTTTTTCCTTTTGTTGCTCTCCAGAGTTTATTCATTACACATGAAGCATATCTGTGCTGTGAAATCCGTTACTAAATACCTCAGGACCTGTCATGCCACTGTAATTTAAATTGAATGTAACAATAATCCAGCCTGATTGCCCAGCTCACTAGTTAATGTGAGGATATTTGACTCTGTTAATCACCACAATAGCCAGGTCACATTTCCACCATTGCATAAGTAAACAGATTAACCGGCATGCAGTGCAGCCCTAACAAACAGCTCGCCGGTGACATTTGCAGCACAGCAAGCTGCAGCCTCACCACGAGAACAAGAAATTGGCTCTGGCATTGCAAGCCACAGTTTTAATAATATACACGAACACCAAAAAGTTTTTTAAATGGACTTAGGTAAAACATCTGCACACCAGAGAATTGCCCATTCTGAGCAGGTGATGCAGCACATGCACAGGTACCCGCACGGAGGGCGCGTGCAGGGCATCTCACACCAAAGCTTTGCTGCCCATCACAGAGAGAGCTCGTGCTGCAAAGAGATTTAGGTGGATTGATTTTATATTACGTGATTTTATGTGGTTTGGTTTTCTCCTTGATCTTATGCTAAGCGTAACTCTGAGCAACTTCTAGATTCCAGTGTTAGCTGCCTCTCAGGTCACGACTTTTGGATCTGCATGTTGTGATGGGTGAAAAAAATTACATTAAGTGCTGTGGTAAGATTTTTTTTGTCTTGGTTTAAAAAAAGAAAGAGAGGAAGAAAGAAAAAAGAAAGAAAGAGCACCAGTGATGTTAAGAGCTGATAAGATTCAATCAGGTGAGATCACAGGCTTGCTATTGTACCACAATTTTTCAAAATTGCCCTTCCCCCTCCTAATCCACCTTACGTACCCGGCAGCTGGGATAAGAGCCAGAGTGGATAATATCATTTCGTTTTGTCCCAGCAATATGATGCTATCACAGGTTGACTGTGCTTTTAATTAAGGGAGAGCACCCTAACATGTTGGGCAAATATACGTAATAAATCTATTTCTGTACTATCTGGAGAAGAGCATTGTAAGAACTAAGATCTTGAAGCTAAATCTAGGCCTTTGTGATCTGTTTTGCACCCAGGTGTCTCGCCTGCTGAGGAAATGCTCTCTTTTAACAATGAAAAGGTTATATATCCACCATGACTTCTGTTTGGTGCATTTTATAGGGGGTCCGAAGTCATTGCGGTCCCATCACATTAAACCTGCCACCACTCAGCCTTAGTGGCTGATATGTATTTTTGACACAGAGTAATCCCAGTAGGGTTACAGACCAGCAACAGCAGCTCTCATTGTATTTTTGCCTCCTGCTGTCTACTTTTTCCTCTCCTGTTGTTTATTTTGAGGGACAGCAAAACAGGAAAAAAAAAAGAAAGACATTACTGCTCAGCTGGTAGTAAAACTTCTTTTATGGGCTGGCCTTGTAGCCTGGCACTACTGACACCAAGGATTTGAGAGAGGATCCCAAGGGAAGCAATACACACAGCGCTCCTTCGGCTGGTCTGGCTCCTGACCCGGGAGAAGCACCAGCGGAGCCCTCTTCATCTCCGTGCTGCCAGAAAAATGATTGGCTCAACACAGGTTCAAGGATGAGAGACACCAAGGGGAGGGACTTCGCTTACTGAGTGGGGCTGGGAGGACAAAACAATTTCTCTTTCAGAGAAAGAGAGGCAAAAAAATTGAAAGCAAACATTATAATAGGAGAAGAGAATATATCATCAGGACGTGGGCAGGTACCTGGACAGAAAGTTATGACATGTATTTCCCCCAAGAAAATGTTTACAGTTCACACCACATCTAAATCACTGCCACTACTGAATGAGGCTGAAAAACAAAGCTGACTTAGTGGTTTCACATGCTTTTATATAACCCTATAATTTTTTTAAAGCACTTTGTTTCATAAAATGAAATTATGTAGGCAATTAGTCTATACTGTGCACTAACCCCTGTTATGCCTTGGCTAGAAAAGGGAATTTAAAAGAACAGAGTTATTTCATTTTAGAAACAGTTTATTGTGTACGGCCTGTAAGTTTTTCATTAAAAAGTGTTCCATTTATTATACAAATGAACTATTTCATTGATCTTCCCCATTAATGCTTTCAAAAACATGAAACGACAGCATATAATTGGATAGATCTCAATCCAGAGCAGAAAACTGAATCTGGCACTTTTGAAAACAGGTGAAGTAGAAGAGGGTGGTGGTCTGGAGAACTGGAGCTTTTTACATGGACACAGAGGGCTCAGTGAGCTGGAAACTCCCTGAGAAGCAGCTGGTCTACTGGTACTTCACTGTGGCACTCTGACAACCTGGCTCATTTGTGGTATGAACTGTCACCTGTGCTGGCAGTCCAAGGAAAGAAAGAACAGAACTGGGATGGACATAGAGGTCTCCTCACAGCCCAAATGGTGACTACCTCCTGCAACCTGCTTCTTGCTCAGGCAGGGAGGCGCTGGGTAGAAGAGGACTAACTAACGGTATCTGACAGGCCTGGGGGATGGAAGAGAAAATGAGGCTGAACTGTTTGATCTTAAAGGACTCTGATATGTTCCAGCATCACAGTGGGATGTTTTGTTTTTCTTGTTGTTGTTAACTGGTTGTGCCATTTGCCAGTCTGACCTACCAGCTCTAACAGATCTGAGCAGGGATTGTTTAAAGGGCAAGAAGAACACACCAGTTGGCTCTGGGTTTCAGACTTTCTCCTGGACTATGCAAAAGGAGCTGGAAAGACCTGCTTCATCAGTGAAAGCAGTGCCCTCACAGTTGTGTAGAATTCTTTCATTTGCATGGTTTGATGCAAAATTTGAAAGTGTCCCAATACTTCTCTGCTCCTTTTCAGAACTAGAGAAGGGCTTGCAAGGAGCCTGTTAAAGATGTTTAAGCTCCTGGTGTAAATTCGACTGCAATATGCTAGAGAGAAAGTCAGTGTGTCACAGTGCCAGAAGGCATAGAAGTGAGATGACAAAGATGTATTGGATACTTCACCCCCAAGAGTACACTATACAAAGAAGACATCAAAGGTAGAGTTTGCTGGAGCAAAATATGAGGATATGAAGGATAGAGGAATAGGAATCTGACAATGTTGTTGGTCTTTTGTCAAATCATAGTCAGACTTTAGGTTCACATAACAGCTCAGCAAGTTATATATGTTTTGGAGGATGTTTTTTCCATTGCTTCTGGACTGAAGTACACTGGCCAGATCATAGGCAATACTCTGCACTACTGCAAATTCTACAAATGTGTAAGCTCCCCATAACCAGTATTTGCACTGCATTAGAGATATTCAGACTAATTCTACTTGTGCTGGCATGCTGTCACAGCCTCTTGCCTAGCTATGCACTTCATTTCTGGCTAATTCACTAGCTATGTCTGTCATGCATAGAACAGTGACACCACAAGCATGCTTGTCCTAGGGGAATGAGAACAGAAAAAAAAATAATAGCTAAACGGTATCCTCTTGCAGACCATAAATTGCTAATCAAGAACTCAGATGACTATGACTTCTAGGAAGAGGACAGAAATCACTAAATCACTTTGACTTACATTATATTATAATAACTTCCTCCAACATTCTGAGTTACTTTCGCTGCAGCTTCCATTCTGTTACCCAGCGCAGTTTCTCCTCATCAGAAAACTGCTAAATGAAGTTCCCCTTACATCACTCAATGTGCTGAAAGTCTCTGTATCTCCTAACTGCTTTTGTTTTAACCAGGATAAGGTATATAAAACAATCATCTGCTGAAAATATTAATGCTCCTCAAATACCTCTCGTGCCACTTCAAACCAAGCATTAAATGGTACACTTTCACAGAGCTAGGCAGGATTTAACTTGCTTCATGTGTTTTTCTAAATACTAAAGAAGAAAAGAATTCATGAAATAATAACACAACAGAGTAGATCAGGTGGAAGGAATCAAAATGCATGGAGAGTTCTTCAGTCTATTCACAGGTTTAGGTTCTACCAATGACACCTGACATTCCAGTAGCAAAATACACCTCGATAATTATATGTGTCAGTGAAGGGCAAAGCTCCAGAGAGCTGCTCTCTGAAACATTACCTGTAGATGTCGGGGATCCAGGCGAGGCCAGGCGATGTGTCGGGGATCCAGGTGATGTAACCTCAATCTAGCTGCAAGCCACCCCGGAGTGCACAGAGCCAGCCACCCTTCCAGCACTTGATGTTCTTGCTGGTGTTGTAGGTTTAGCAGTTTTTTGACGTCCACCACACAGAGTACATCCTGCTCTCTCCTCTGGTGCTCAGGCACTGAGGTACCCTAGTGCCCCCAGCCCTACCTTTTAAGGTGCTTAGTCTTGTTAAGTAGTTAAGCTTATTATTACAAAACAATTAACACCTGAGTGTAATGGTCAGTGAGGCTGCTCTATCAATTAACAATCAGTTAGCACTCTGATCAACCTCTACAATTACCCACTGATTTTCCTCTTCAGCTTATAACTACTTGCCTGCTTTCTTTAAACTTTCCCAACAAGGAGCCAGTTGGTTTCCAATTTCAACAGAAATCACTGAGACTGATGAAATGTTAGGTCTTACTAGCCAAATTCAATTAATCCAAGTCATTTTTCTCTGCTAGCCTTCCAGGTGTAGAGAACGTCTGGAAGGGAAGGTAGGCAGATGGGCAAGTGCCACTGCTGTCCAAGTCATGCCAAAGGTGCCTGAGTGCACTGAGTTCTTGCTTACCCATGTATTCTTGGAAACATTGGCAAAACTGAATCACTGAGGTCATTACAAGGTAGTGGCCTCATGCTGAAAACGTGGAAATTGGCCTCCTGTTATTCCCTTAACTTTCCCCAAAGTTGGTTTTCATGGCCCCCGTTGCAATCACAGGCAACCTTCTAGGCTGCTGTTTTCCAGGATTTGACAGAACCCAGATGTGCTTGGTGAATGTTATGATGTGGTCAGCAAGAAAATATGCAGAATGTATATTCCTTTATCAGAGTCCCCTAACACTGGGCAATGTTATATACCACCAGGGGGTATGTTTGTTTTGCCAAGATGGTCTATAAGCATATTTTGCAATTACAATATAATCTCTTTGTAAAGATAAAACCTTGCACAGTGTTGTGAGACATTCTGGTGGAGGGCCATATGTCCCGCAGAGCTCAACTGAGATAGGACTGGAGCAAGAGCACTTGGAATGCACTTGCTTTGTGCCAAAATGTGCACATAAATTTACTTTCGTATTTGATGTTTTTACGGAAAAAAGCAAGAATCGGTGTTTTAATGGTAATGGCTTTGCCTAAATATTTTTTGTTTCCAAAATTACAGATTGTATACAATGTTACTTTAAAGTGCCTGTATATACACAGGCTTATGATGGGATTTTCAAAGGAGTTTAGAGAGGTCTATTTGCATTAGAAGTCTTTGCCTTTGTGTTCTCAACTCTTAGCTCACCAATCATCCAAAAGGGAAAAGATGTACATTAATTTACAGCTATGCCCTTCTTTCCATTACAGATAGGCCTGAGCAGCAGAAAGAGATGCCTAATTGGTAGCATGAAAAGTTGAGACAGCAGTGACATAAACAGTCAGCACTGTTCAGGGCTTCTGGCTAACCCTTCTAATGCTCGCCAGCCCACAGAAAGCCCTCTTCACCTTTTATGTGGCTCCATGTCTCATGTTCTTCCCCAAGTTGTCCTTGGAGACAAACTCCTCACTTAGCAGTACTTCCCTGAAGTTCCCCAAAGACAAGTCTAAGGGAATAAGGTACAATTCTGCCCATTCAGTACAAAAATGTTCTGCAGAAGAGGTATGTGTAAGCCAACAAACTTGGTGAAACCCATTGTTTAAAACTGCTTGTGTTTCAGTTACGTGAATTAGGTCTCACAGCACAGGCACTGTAGGTATTTAAGGCAGAAGTCTTAACTGACTTAATTTCTGGTCAGGTCTTGTGGATTATAAGCATGATTGCTGATTATTCTTTCACTTCTGTTGCTGTGTTCTTATGCATTGTGAAGAGAGGACAACAAATATGTAAGAGAGAAAGAGCATCCTTCTCTAAAGTCATTGTGTCAGTGCCTTGTACAATGCAGGCTCTTAGACATACCCTCATCTCACTCAGTGCCACATATATACATTTATTTTTATCAGCTGCAAAATCTGTCTGGAGGTTGTTCACAGCTTGTTGGACTTGAACAAATTTGTTGAAAGGGAGAATTCTCCTGCCCTGGCAGACGGTGAATATTCGACAGGATCTGCTTACTTTAGCCATGAAGTGAGCGCTTAGTTCTCCATAGTTTTTATATATAACTGCATTCAAGGCATTGACAAACAATCCAATATGCTGGTTCTGAGGCCAAAAAATATGGTGCTCTTTATTTATTAGTCTCAACAATTTCAAACAATTTCACAGACAAAACAGAGACAGATAATCCAAACAGGAACCATGAAATGCCATAACCATGAAAGGGAACATTTTCATTCCCAGTCGCATTACTTGCATACGAATCATCACCCACAAATCCTGTAACTACCCACTTCACAGTGACAGTGCTCCCTGAAGAGGATCTTAAACTCTGCTTTTCACTGTGCTTGCTAAGGGCCCCAATACAGCCTTACCAGCTTCAATGATTTTAACGCAAATCTCAGCAAACTACGCATGCAATTAAGGGAACGTGTGAATTATTTTTTCTTTCTTTTTATGCACAAATTATTTTTCCTACCTCATTTTCTTTACCCACTTTACTATAGGCAATTTAAAAATCAAGCTTTCCTGAAAGTTGAAATTTAATTTTAGAAAAGTTTGAACAATTAAAAGTATAGAACAAGCTGGTATTTTTTTTAGTGAATATCAAAAAGGGGAAAAAAGGTCTAAATGCTAAACTTCCACATTTTCCATGTTGAAAGCCTGATATGATATCTACTTAAATAGGCGAAAAAGGATCCCTTTGCTTTTAGTGTTCATAATGGGTCAGGTTTGTGAAAACACAATTGGTAAGAATATTAATGAGAATACCTCAGTATCACTGCCACTTATAAAGATGACTTTAAAAAGGACTGAAAAGAGCTTCTTTCAGCATCTCCTCCCAGTAAGTCAGTCAAATTGATGGAATATTGGAGTTTGGAACAGAAAATTTACCCCCGGTAGTAACGAGCTAAAGGGCACACGGGTATTTGTTGGTGGGCAGGGCTGTACAGCTGGAAGGGCCGGGGTGGGAGCAGCATCCCCGCAGGGACCCGTCCCCTGCTCCGCGGCCGGGGCTCCGCGCCCTGCGCGCTCCCGAGCCGGGGCCGCGCGCTCCCGGGGCCGTGCACGGAGCTGTCCGTGGTCCTGCAGCGGACAGCGCCTGCGCCAGCACCGCCGCCCCTCCGGACAGCCGGGCACGGGGCTGCGCACGGGCTGCAGGGCCGGGCTGAGGTATGGACATTCCTCATGGAACCCCATCTGACAATTGGAATCATCTCTTGTGACCAGAAAGTCATCCTTAAATAAAATACCAGGCCCTGGCTTTCCTGTTGAGGGAGGGCTGTCTTGTGACAATGGCAGCCTGCAGTTTCCCAAATTAAGCTTATTCTTAGTGAGAAATTGCTACTAAAGTTGAAAGAGAACTGATATTTTTTTTATTTTTCTAAGCTTTATGCTTCCTTTAATGTTTGCACATTTTTACTTCGCCATATTCTAGACAAGACATTTTACTAAGATTGCACGCAGCTTACACATTTTGTGCACTGATTTAGTGCATTCCAGTTTATTCTCATTTGTCCTGAATTCCATATTCAAAATGCAGGCTCTAAAAAAAAAAAATCTTATTAATTTTGTTACATACCAAAAAGAAAAATAAAATACATGAAAGAGAAATACAAAGTGACTTCTAAAAATACTTAAATACAAATATTCCGTTCTGGTTTCCACAGGCCTACCCTATTATATAGTCAGACAAGTTTAAAGAGACAGGTAACAAGTTATTCAAATCTGACATATAGTACAGTGCTCTTTACAGTTCTTCAAGTTATTCATTTGAGTTATATTCATCTTACTTTCAGCAAAGCTCCAGCTATAAACAATCTGTGGAAGTTTTGCTGGAGTAAGGAAGTGTATATTGTCTTTTCACCCAGAGCAGGAACTTTGAGATGTTCAGGGGCTATAAAAATAGGGTTAAAAATGTAAATATTATAAATAGGATTTCCAACAGTAAGAGGTTGAGTGAGTAAAATCCAGATGTATTTTACTCATCTCAGTGCCCAGTGGCGAATCCCATAAAAGAACAAAGTGGTGGGGACCACTTTCCACACAGACCTACCCATTTCTAAATCAAACACACGATTAGAACAAGATGTTTTACAATCCACATTGGATGTACTGCAATGAAAAGGGATACCTAGGATTCATAATCAGGGCCCTTGGATCTAGTTGTTGACCTTGCTAGAACCACAAACTCAGGAAGACCAAGCGGCACCATAAATGATTGATCGATCATATCTCTTTACATTCACAGGATGCATTTTGGTTTTTCTTGCTGAGTTACATTTGATATTACTTCTTTCATTTGATCTCTTATACTTCAGCAACTGTCATAGCTCTTAATTTACGGTATTCACCCTTTCATTTGTATTGTAGTCATTGAGCAAGAACAGAAAACAACTCTTCTTTTTACCTCTTGACACTGAAAATTCCTCTAAATATGATCCTAGCACAGGGAAAGGAGTGCTGATGTCCATTTTCAGCTAAGACATACAGTGAAGTAGGATACTCAAGGACCTATATAACCAAGACACAGTGCAAAGGACTGTACTAAGATTATTTCCTTAGATGTTCTAGAATTTATAGGTCTTTTCAAAGAAATCCAGAGTGCTGTTTTAATATCAACTTTCCAGTGTTACTGATAGTGGATTTTCTTTTCATCTGTCTTTTCACTTCTGATAGTTAGTTTCAAATATTTAGAGGGAAATTTTGCTTGGGATGTTGAAATGTCAGCTATATGCTCCCTCCACTTTTGGTTGCAAGTGTAACTTGCACAAAAATTATCCACATATTGATATAGCACCTTAAAATGCTTTGAGATTGATTTATGGAATGAAATTATTTTTTTCTTTTTTGAGCACAGAAATGGAAGAAACTACTGTCCCTACAGAGGGAGTGTTGTAAAAAAACATATATACTGCTAAGAAGAAAGGACAAGCTATAAACTCTGCCCCTGTTTTCTGCTTGCTCTCAGTGGAGAACAATAGAAACTCTAGCTGGTCATTGCAGGGTTTTTTCTCCTTTTGAAAATCTTACTGTACATGTGCTTGTAGAATCTGAAAAGCCATGGGCTCTTTGCACCTATGGGCATTCATAGGAGAAGGGGAATTAGATAACATCTGTTTCATGGTCTGCACAGATTTTTTTCTTTCCAATGGATACTGTTATACACACAAGAGAAACACTGAAACAATTTCCATGCAGCTGGATGGATTGTTTCATGTTATTTCCTGGCATCCTGGCATCCTACCCAATTGTTATTCTGACATGAAAAAGCAGATGCCCCAAGTTTCATATGCAATGAAACCTTTTTTAGCAGCTGTGAATCAAATGCTTACAAGAAAAGTAAGTCTATTAAGTGCCTCCAGGTTATTTTCAAATTAAGACATCGAAATCAAATGTTTTCAATATTGTCAATCTTTGCACAAATAACTGTTTGATTTCAAGACAGGCTGGAAGGATTTCTCCATGCATTCCAGAACATGCTGGGAAAGGAGAAGTATCCTGAAAAAAAAGAGTTAAAAGTATCAATAACTGCTGCCTCTATTCAAAATACAATATTCTATCCAGAACTAAAAGCTAACTAGAAAAAAAAATGTGGAGAAAAACTTGTTCCAGGTTAATTGCATTGCCCAGATTTAGTTCTTCTAGTCTAATATCATCCGCTGACCACCTGCGGTTGTTTACATCGAGTTGTGTAGGTTTTCATCTGACAGTGGTATGTCCTCTTGTAAATACAAACACTGCAGTCCAGCAGCTGCTAATCTGTCTGTTTTGAATTTCTTTGGGCAGGAAAGAAAACACCAGCAACTACTGAAGCAGTTCATCAGGAGGGATGGCTTGGAACCTTCTTGTCAACCAGTCAGTGGAGAGACATGAGATGTGCCAGGTCTCACAGAGACAAGCTTGTTCACCATTTGTACAAAAGCACATGAAGGGGAAAAAGTGCACTTCAGCTTAATATGGAAAAGTTTGGTTTCAACAGCAGTCAGTAGCCACTTACCAGCACTGAATTTCAGAATCATACATTTTCACTGCATAGACAAAATTTTCTCTGTGAAAATGTGCATTGAAAAGTACTGTAAATGAATACAGTGTTGAATGAGAGTAAGAGCATATCTCCTTGATGGGAGAAGTCGTGCAGGTTTTTTCCTCAGAAGTTAATAACACCTTGGTTGCTAAAGATGCCAAAGTGGGCATACAAAAAAAAAATCAAATTAATTGCATTGAATTTTCTAAGATCTGCTGCTATTTCAACATGAGAATACATAAGCATGGGAAAAGAACTTACAATTGCATATATTCCCCTGCATATGCACGAAGATGTGGAAGAGAAAGGGTGTTTATAAGAGAGAGAGGTGAAATAATATATTCTTGTTTTCTCAGCTTTCTAAAGCAACTGTTACTTGCTGGACTCAGAAATTGACTTGACTTGAAAGAAAGAGGAAGTCCTTTGTTACATTGGTCAGTGCTGTATCTGACAAATGTTATGTAAGCATATGAATACATAATGCACACGCTCAGATAAAAATTATAACCTTATGTTGACTACAGGCTGTAAAAGATGAGAATTCTTTCAAAGGCGGCCTGAAGATTTGATGAACCTTGTGTCAAAAATAGGGAAAAAGAAGTGTCCATAGTCTAAGGAACTACAAAACAAACTTTAATGATATTTGCTTCAGCCCTGATGTTTTTTAGGATTTGGTATTGCGAAAGCTTCACAAAAGAGAACAGGAATTTCACCTGTGGAGATACACTGGATTGGAATACAACTGAAATATTTGCCCTACAGTTTATCAAAAGGAGGGAGAGGATGTTGTTCCTTGGGCTACAGAGACAGTAGATGCCATGTTTTTGTTGTTGCTGTTGTTGCCATATGTTCAGGATGATGATGTGACTAACTCTGAAGTCACAACTGACTTCTATAATCCTTCCCAAAAGGTAATAAAATTTAATTGCACCCTACATCATTATATAAGGAGCAAGATAGTGATTCTGTGCCTGTTTGTTTACTTCTTCTAGTTGCTTATGGGTTCCTCTAGTTCTTGTAAGTACTGCAGTAGTAACTGACAGAAACGATTTCATCCTTGGTATAAGCTGAGGTTTTAAGACTTCCCAGAAGTCACATGGGCCGCAAATGACAAGTTCAATTATTAGCTAAATTATTTGTTTTGACTCCATTAAATGCAACTACAAAATGGAAATGAACCAGAAGGTAAAAAATTACATATTTTTTCTAACTTCCTATTCACTGAGATGAATGTCTCTTGAGCTTTGTGGAGATGTCCTCTTAATATTAACCAGCTTTTTTGTGCTATTCCCTATTCCCTCCAGGGCCCCACACACTTTCCCCTCACCAGCAGGATTGAGAAGAAAACAAACTGGGCCCCCCTACCCTTGACTGCTGCCCTCCAGAGCTCTGTAATCACTTTTGATATTGTCCAGGTTTCCCCTTCAGCTTGGCAATGAAGGTGGAAAGCAGAGGGAAGAAGGTCATTTACAGTTTCACCATAGCTCTGGAGGAAAGCTGGTATCTTCTCTCAGCTGTAGTTGTGAGCATCAGATGCTCAAGGCTGACCTGAAGTAGTGTGCATTAAAGCTTCCGCCAGAGATTGCAAACGTGAATTAATTTCTTTCTAAATTATTTTTATTCTTTTGAGTTTCCAAACCGTTCTTCCACTCCAAGGACATTGGGAAAGCCAACATCCAGTGATTCTCTGAGTGGTGTCAAAATAAGTGCTGTATCATATTACAATGTGACACGACGCGTCCTTTCCTATGTCCCTAGAAGTCCTTGCGGAGAAATATGGGCAGTAGTCCTGCCTTGGGCAGGTCTGTGTGGCTAGGGCATGTGCATGTGAGTGTCAGGCCCCACTGAAATCAATGCATCCTCCTGAGGGGCTCCAGTTTCAGAAAATGGGACTTCAATACTGAACCCTGAAGGAATGGCTCTACGTTTGAATAGCCAGGGCAATGATCCTCATTATATAAAACGCTAGAAGAACTCTCACTGGTGATAAAACACATTAAAATTATTAATGATACAGAAATGTTGTCACTTGCATGTTCAAATCTTGTGTAGTTTATCCAATCTTATAAAAAAATACAGAGACAAAGCATAAGATTCTCTTAGGAGTTGATTTTAGGGGTATGTAAGAATGTGCTTAATTAAGCACTGCGAGTAGCTCATCGTGCATTAAAATGAAGTATATGCTTAAGACTTTGTATTACAGCATCCTGGGGCAGAGGACCATTCTCCCTCAAATGATCCAGAGAGGTTAGAAGGAGTGTGGAAGAAAATGAACTGTGCATTTTCCCTGTATTTTGTAATCACATTAGTGCATTGGTTTTTGTTGGAATTAGATACAGTACGAAATAACAGAGGAGACGGTGAATTGACAATAAAAATGTATGTCTCCAGAACTGATGGAGTAAGAGGGGTATGATATCACTGGCAAGTCAGTCTTATTGCATACAAGCAGACAGAATGCAAACATTACAAAGACAAGAAACTTTCTCCTACCAGGAAGTGCTGTCTGGCTGCCTCTCCTCTTAACACTATTGATTATGCTCCCCAAAGGTCATAAATTACTGGAAGAGTTATTTTTAAGAATATTTGCTGAGCCTGACCTGTCAAGAGAGGTTAATCTAATGACTTTCCTAGCTTCAGTTTGCAGTAGGCTAAAGCTAGATTTCTTCTCAACTGCTGTTAAAAGCTCCCATGTCTTCCAAGTTCATCCCAACTTGTTATTAAAAAATATAAATTAATCAGATGACAAAGTGGCTAAACTCTTTTGCACAGAAGCCAGAACAAGGAGGTTGAGCATCCCTTTTCTGCAAATAGAGAGTGGCTCTCTCACACCAGGAAAGCAGTGTATTTCTTTACATGAGGCAGTTCCAAAAAATACTAAAAATAAATAAATAAATAAATAAATAAATAAATAATAATTTAAAAAATAACAAAGGGCTCAAATGTTTTCTTTCACCCAGAGGTCTATCTTTAAACAAATATCCCTGAGGGAAAGCCTTTATTGGGGAAAAAAGAGGGGGGGGGGAAATGCTCTTACAGTCATAATGGAATGTTTTT